>JARKID010000205.1:0-149218 GCA_029449255.1 Mycena polygramma
CGAATGGCGTTGGTGGTGACATGGAGGATGGCAGTTCTCTGGAAAAATGAGCCCGCTCCAATCGTTGTCCCTGGGATTCGAACGGAGATGGTATGTCGTTCTTGGGTCCACGGTGCGCGATCTTGAGGATTTGGTCAAGTTCGAGGTTGAAGCGGTTAACAAGGGGGGAAATGGCTCACCCGCGACAAGCCAGGGGAAGGATTAACATCTGTGCTGATGATGAGACTGTCGTTCTCCGTCTGGAATGGATCGAGGGGCGTTCGAGAGTGTTCCCACTCTTCAATGGCTGTCGGATAGGGAGAGACCACATGCCGCGCGCCCCTCCGATTGCGTGGAGTTTACGCTTCGTACGGATAGGAAGATCGCGCTACGACGACGAATGAGCTACAAATATCGGGAAGCACAAAAGGATTCACCTGGAATAGAGTGAACCCGCCAAGTGGTCCAGTTCCAGTGGCTGCCACTAGTTCGGGGACCGGACGATCCTGCCAGAAGAAAAACGTTAGGAAAGTCGGACCAGAAGATATCGGGGACGTACCCCATTCCACGCAATTGAAAAGGTCATATCAGCTATCGACCCGTACGCCGCAATCGTGTCGCATAAGGTTAGGTGAGTAACAGTCCGCGTTTTCTTTGCGATCTTCAGTCCGTTTGAGACGGGGTCTTGCGCCTTGGACGGACCATAAATGTCTGGGATGCACATGTTAACTCTCTGTAAATCTCGTGACGGGTCAAGAAGCACCTTCATCGTCATCATACACGTCCATAGGCTCATCCACCTGCGCAACAGCGTGCATATCGGCGTCCTGGTCCGGCTCGATTTCCTCCTCTATTCGCGCAGCTTTGAACAGCACCTGAAGGCCCAACTGAACTTCCGACGAATACGAGTTCATGGTTCAGTCTACGGGCAACCTCGGGGATGGTGGTCTGCGCCAGCGGAGGGGCCATGACCAATTTCGTGACCAATTTTCCGTCAGAAACGATTTCCACGGGATGGACGGTGCCGTCCTTGAGGATCACAAGGATTGTCTTGTCGTCGCCAAAGACAGCGCGCGACCCTTCTAACGCGATATTCCGAGTCGGATCCTCAGGCGGAGGCATGCTCATTTCGGTGATGCGAGCTGACCAGCCGTTGAGGGGGAGCGCGACACGGCGTGAGGAGCGATCGATGTAAATTATCGAGTTGCTCGTGAATATGACCACACCGCCCAAGGATGTAGAGCATGGAAGCAAAGAGATGCAGTCGTGAGGGAGCCCACTGACGGACATGATGATGGGATAATGCTGGCTGACAACGTCCAACGTGAAGATGGCGAGCTTGACGGTGTCTTTGAATTCCTTCAAGCGACTTCATATCGCGGGTGAGACAAGTAAATGCGAGGGGTAAGGGACACGTACCCGGTCCATGTTTGCTGGGTTTGGAAGAGGACGGCCATTGTGGGATTGTTGAAGCCGGGAAGAAATGCAAAATCAATGACGTTCCTCATGTTTTCGTCGACGCTGCCTGGAAGATCCAGAATGAAACTGGGTGAGTATGGGACGTCTCTAGCGAGTGCCTGTTCCTGCTCCATGACATCAAAGTCGGCCTGGCTTTGATAAAAAGGTAAAATGGCGATTGCATCCTTCGGGAGAGAAAGTGCAGCACAACGGGAGGCAGGATCCACGCGTAGCATTGCATGGGATGATGAGGAGTCCATGGATATCTGGGCACAAGATTAGATATGTTCTGCCTCTGAATGAAAACGAACAAGTTGGGGAGCTCGCTCATAGGTGTGAATCGAGACGGTCACCAGATCGTGGACTGTGTCCGACCACTCCATGAGGGCGATCTAGGGCGAAAAAAATAAGTATGCTGCAGAGAGACTTGCGCATTTGGATACAACCTTTGCATCTTTGAAGGAAATAAGTAGGCGGTCCAGTTTGTCTTCAATCGACGCCATGATCTGGATGCCTTCGATGCCAGTAACGATTCCATGGAGCGAATGCTCTCGCACAAAATAAATTCGAGTGACAGTGGGAGGATACACGGCGCTTTTAAGGCTCGCAGACTGAGGAAAACATGGTCGAGTTAGAGCATGAAGACATATAAACGACGATCCATATCTGCAAGTACTCGAATCACCTTTGAAATGTTAACAAAACCCTCGCCTCCCGTGTCCATCTCGACCTCGCCTTCTACAGCTTCCGTTCCCTTTCTGACTCGCTCATCTCTGCCCTCCTCCGCCTGCGACGCAAAAGGGGCCTGCTCTTCACACACCTCGAAAATTCGAAGGAGGTTCGAACGGGCCACTACTAAATTGCACAGTGTCCTTGCGGAAGAAACTCTGCCGCTTGGAGGCACAGGCAAAGTGGATGGAGTCAATTTGAGGCTGGTGACAAACTCCACGCCATTGGGGGGCAATATTTCTTGATGCAATGCATGCATGTTAATGGTATGGTGTGCACTTCACCGCCAATCGTCCGCTCCTCGACAACCGTGACGAAAAATCAGCGGAAGTGAAAGTGAGACCAAAAAGAGTCTGTGCGTGCTTGGTCACGCAGTGGTCACGCTTGCTGATGGTTGATGGCTCATCAATACATCAAATTGCACAGCCACGTACTCCCTTACCTTCCGAGTTCGCCATGTCAGTGTCCAAAGTCATCGACGACCCCAGAGACGCGTCTCTCGAAACGAAATTCAAACTGCCAAACACTTGGTACGGTGAAAACTTTGGTTTGTTTTGCATTTGCATGTCCCTTCCGACAATATTTACTCCGGCGCAGATGGGCTCGCCACCTCAGGGATGTTCCTCTCTGGCCTGATTATGGTGACACGGAATCGGTGTGTATATTGCTTTTGCGAATTATGGTCCTCTCATCGAATGTCTGCAGTTTCCTTGCATGGCCTTCCGTGCTGTTTGGGATTAGCAGCGCGATCAATGTACATCCTTTGCGTGCGAAGGAAGGTGGTGGATCAGGAACGTTGGGGAGCCTTCTGTGAGTTGCGTTCTGTTTGAATCATGTTCAGACCTGACCATTCCTAGACTATCCATCGGGGCACTGATAGCGGCGTACATGCCTCTATTCATGATCACGAATGTTACCAAAACATCGTCAGCGCCTCAACCTTCAGTTTGAGCGGATATGCTATCTGTATACATTATTTCCTGGCTGCGAAATCTGTCTGGCTGCGGAATCTGTGGGTTGCAGCACATCTTTTCAACCATCGTCGTAGCTTCTCGCCTCAAAGTCCTGTGCTTTTCACCCCTGTTCCCCGGGCAGTCTGCAAGTGGCTCAGCCGTCTGAGCTATTTTTCAGCTACTTGCTTCTGCTTTAGTTGCATGAGACTCCGGTTTATCGGCCGACTTCCAATCTACCCAACTGCGTATAGTTCAAGCTTCAGCAATTGGGCTAGAACTGCATGTAGCTATCCACTAATTTTCCTCAGAGCTAGTCATTTCCAAAAACTTTCAAGGCGCACCCCGAGAAACCACAAACCGACCTCGCAGCCCGGCCTACCACGTTGAACTAGTGGCATTTTACAACAGTTTGAACTCATTTTAGACATGGGCCCTTCGCTCGAATCGAACCATATTACAACAAATAACAAAGGAACTACGGATGTACAGATGGAAGAAGATGAGAGATTCAAGATATTGTTGACTGCGTCGCTGCAGCCATTCGAGTTTTTATTGGGGAAAGAAACGACTCCAGGGCTTGGCAGCACTCCTGACTGGCTTCTTTGGACTGGCCTCGCCGGCCTGGCCCGCAACCGCGCGGACTAAACCCCTCACAGCAAAGTTTTGGACGGGTTTAGAGTGGACAGTTTCCCGGCATTTCGGACATGTCAGCTGAAAGCTAGATTGAGAGAGCACAGGAAGGACATGCCGCTTGGTTTTGTTTGACAGCCATTGAAAACCAACTCTCGAGGTCCTCTTGACAAAAGGTATGACCTGAACCACGAGTCAGGAATGGCAAAAGTGCGGTCAGGAGGGAGGCGAACCAAAATCCGGAAGGATAAACGGAGTCCACAACTTAAAACTGCACAGCTCGCACGAGATTTGGTCCTCCAAATCATCTGCCTGGACTTTCGTGAGATTCCAAGCCAAGACAGAACTTTGTGCCAGGCTTACAACTGCTTGCTGTTTCTTCTTCTCCTCGCTCTCCTTCTGCAGGCGCGCCTTCTCCTTCTCCTTGTTCTCTGCTTTGATGCGAGCATTTTCCTACGGCGCAAAATAAGTACCGGCCAGCTGTGGGTACCACCTTACCACACTTTCTCCAGTTCCCGAATCTTTGCTTGCAACTTGGACGTTGAAATGTTTCTAGGCGGGATGGGCTCGTAGTCTTCATCGGACGATATCTCAATGATCTCAACCGCGCATTTCTTCGGCGGTAAGTTAGGAGCAAGTTCCACGGCGCCACCGTCGTCCTTCTCATTTCCTAGTCTCTGTCAGCGCCATAACAGCGATTCGAGCATGAATTCGACTTGCCGTTTGCAATTTCCGTGGGTGTAGACTCGGGAGCCGCGACATATGGTAAACTTGCCTCAGGTGCGGCGACGGGGGCAGCAGGAGGCCCGCGAGGGTGAGCGGCCTTTGACGGAACGGATGCCAAAGGGAATCGACGCGGCTTGCTCGAGCCACCTTTGACAGAGGGAAGAGTACGGCCGGAGTCGGCACCACGCAAAGACTTCGACCACGGATCCATGACCACGGATCCATGACCACGGATCCATGACGTTGCAGGTCTTCCGTTCGTGGTGAGATTCGAGGGTGGGGGTCAGAGTAAGCGGCTGTGCCTCACTTCTGGCACAGATAGCGCAACGGAATGTGGAATTTGTTTTCAACCAGAATCGTGCGACAATCGACCTCAACTTCTCTGACCGTGGAAGTTTGGTGGAAGTGATTCTGTTGGCGATTGTGTCAACGATTATCGATGAACAACTTGAAGAGCACGACGTCTAGAAGCCTCCAGAGTCGTCGTCGACTCCAGGGCTCTCCAGAGTCGATAGTGCGATTCTGGGGCGAAAGTTCAAGTGCAATTCGATGATCACTTACCGGTATGAGTCGCGTCACTGAAGCTGCCGATCGCAAAATAAACGTAATCCTCGCGTTTGAAAGGCACGATTGTGCGAGGAGGAAAGAGGCGGACGGCAAGACGCGTCGTGCAAGCTCAACCGATGTTTGTTGTTGCTTCGCACACGTGTCCGTTCCCGTCGTCGGCGCTTATGACTTTCATGGCGCCAAATTCATTCCTCGACTCCGACATCGACTCGAGAACGTTCTTAGCTCTCTCCACCTTCTAGTAGAATTCCAAGGACACAATAAATACAGATCGCTTCTTACGTTGTTACACTAATACAATATACAAGCTTGTTACACTACGTTTTGGGTGGTATACACGAGTCCGAGTCCGAATCCAAGAAGCCGAATCTTGAGGTAAAAGAAAGAATCAAACGAACGAATAGATGCGAAACGCCAGAAACCGAAACAAAGAGCGTGGGTCCGCCTCTGCGCAAGGTCGGATGGTGATTGGAATTTGGAGGACGAATGAAATGAAATGGTCGGGTCGGTCGCGCGTATTTTCCTGGTCTGTGTTCTCTTCTGTCTTCTGTTCCGTTTCCTGCGTCTGGCTGCACACTCCTCCGAGCGCGCTCAAATCAACAACCCCGCATCAACCCCCAACCCCGCCGAAAAATCCAGCAACACAATCTTCTGATCATGCGACGTGCTCACGATCCTCCTCCCATCAAACTTGACGTCGAAAATGTGGCTCGTATGGCTGTCCCGCACGACGCGCAGCACCTTGCCCGTGCCGAGATCCCACACCCGCACGCTCTTGTCGTAGCTCGCGCTCACGAGCCGCCCGCTCGCCGCGTCGAACGCCAGCGCGCGCACGAGCGCCTCGTGCCCGACGAGCGTGCGCAGGCACGCGCCCGACGAGGCGCTCCAGATCTTGATCTTGCAGTCGTTCGAGCCGGAGATGATGAGGTCCTCCTGTAGATAGACGTATCAATATCAGGAGGAAGGAGAGGAGGAGAGGAGGGGGAGACAACGAACCTTGAACTCAATACACGCCAGCCCGCGATCGTGCCCCTCAAAAGTCCGCACACGCTCGCCGCTCGCAATGTCCCACAGGATCATCTTGCCGTCGCCGCTCGCGCTCACAACGCGCCCGCTGTGCCGCCCGTCATTCTTGTCGCCGACCTCCGAGTAATCGCCACTCTGCAGCCCAACAGCGTTGACGGGGCCCTCGTGCCCGCGAAGCGTGCGATGCAGCGTCAGTGTATCGCGCGCCCACACGCGAATCGCCGCGTCCTTGGAGCTATTGAAAACATCAACTCGGTGTAAGGACGGCAATAGAAAATGGGACCCACCAACTAACTATCCACCGCTCGTCAATCCGCAAATCCAAGACGCCCCCGCCATGCCCGCGCAGCACCGCACGCACCTCCCCATGCACCGGCGCGTCCTCCCCCGCGCGCTCCGTCCACAGGTCCCACACGCACACGCTGCAGTCGCTGCTCCCCGTCACCAGGAACCCGTGCAGCAGCCCCGCCCCGCCCGGCACCTCCTCGAGCTCAAACTTGAGGCATAGGACGCTCCCGCGGTGCCGCCCCGAGAACGTGCCCAGCAGACGCCCGGAATTCAGGCCCCACACTTTGACGCTGCGGTCGCGCGAGCCCGTGATGATGTGCGTGCGCGAGAACTCCAGGCAGTAGACGCTGAAAAAAGTAAGTTCTTTTCTTTTTGATGAACGGGCAAAAGTACCTATCAGCGTGACCCGCGAGAGCGGTCGCCCGCGGCTCCCACTGCGCGTCGGGAGATCCCTCCCAGCGCCGGTCGAGCTCGAGGCGGGCGCGGTATAGTGTGCGCCAGTCGGTGGCGAGTGGCGCGGTGGAGACGGCGAGCTCATCCGGGGGTAAAGCAGGGAGCTTCTTCATGCGAGGCTCGAACATGCTGCTCTGGCGGCGTGGCGTCGGCGGGGGCTCGTAGACTGGCATCGAGGGGGGATGAGGAGGCGCGCCCCAGCGACCGACGAATGCGGCACGCCAGACGGCGTTGTCCGAAGCGAGACGCTCCCATTTGCGGGAGACACCGCGACAGGCGAGCAGGGTGTGGAGGGCGGTGTTGGTTTCTTCGGCGTGGTCGGTGATGGCAGCGAGGAGGGTAGAGGCAGGCGATTTGGGGTTTGGGCGGGCAGGAGAGAGTAGGAGGGCGAGGATGTGCAGCGCAAGTTCCGGTGGCAGTAAGGTCAAAATGTCTAAAATAAGAGTCAGCAAATGGCAATAGAACGCTATCCAGGATAAAACAGGGCCGGTCGTCGCCGACTTGCGATCGTTCGCGTGCGCAGTATATCAAAATTACTCGAGGCGGAAAGTCGGCGACCTTCAGGCCGAGACAACCACCTCGACCAAGGCCGCATTGAAAAAAAAAGAAAATTACGCACCGATACCGGTAATAGCGCGGACTGGAGGACAAAAGAAGCAGGCCTCGTCGTCAATGAGCTCGCCCTCTTCTCCATCAAGTGGCGGCAACTGTGCATAGTCGATCTGTTTTTGAGTCCAGATAGAGCTGCTGCTGTAGTTGTACGAGAATGGGGACTGCCTGCGAGGCGGCGATGCGGAAAGAACGTCCCAGATGCGTGGTAAAAGCGAGCGAAAAGGCGAGCGCTTGAAGGGCCAGTCGCCCTCACCGTCTTCGCGGTGGACGACTTCAAAGCCATAGAGGAGCTCGGTGGTGTCGGGGGACGGAGGCCGTGTGACGGTGTCTGCGTGGGGGACGGCGGTATCGTCGCCATCGACGAGATCTAGGTGTGGGGGAAGAGAAGCCATGTCCGTCGTCGTCAGAAACGGCGAGCCCAGCACCGATGTCAGAAGTCGGCTGAAGCGGGCTGTCGGGTTCGGGGGTGTGGTGGGGACCGTGAAGCCCCGACGCCGAAGACGGTTCGGGGTCGGTGTGGAGGGCGGGGTGAAGAAGGAGGACATGGCGCTCAGCGACCAGGTTGGGAACAAGAAACGCCAAAACCCGTGACGCTCATTTGTACGCTCCGCTTTTGTCCGTATCCCTTTGGTTTTCTTGCTTTCCTTTCTCCCTTTCTCTCAACTTTCTCTCTCTTTCATCCACAGCCCAGCACAGGCACTCCCGCGAACGTACACGTCCTTTCCTCGTGCGCCGCAGTATACACTCGTGTCCACAGCTTTGTCCTATTGTTTCTTCAAACACTGTGACAGCAATCCAATTTACTTTGAGGCGCCCGCGTCAGCTCAGGCTTTGCTCCTTCATTAATCTGAATTCAATGCCAATTTATCGCACTGGATGCAAGCCTGGCTTCGTAGATGAACTCGATTCGAGAGGCAGCGCGTTCCCGCGGCAACCACGTGGTTTCATTTTTGGGTTCCTTGGAATTTTAGTCTGCCAGTGAACATGAAGAGGTCGAAAAAAAATCAAAACTCTAAGCAGAGTCTCGGAAAACGTGAAACTTATTTTCCCTTTCTCCAGCAAGACGTCGCCGGGCGCGGGGAAAATCCTCAAAGTGAAAAAGGAAACCGACGATCACAACCCCTATCTACTACCGCTCCATGTCGAACACCACCAATGCATGGGCAAACGGGCCTCCACTGGCAGTCCATTGTCAACGAGCTCCGCCCGCCAACGTGAAGGGGGCTTTAATCACCAACAGACCAACCCGGCCTCCACGCGCCGTACCCCCCAGAATGGGACCCAGGCAGACGTGCGTATCAGCCTGGCAGTCTGTCGGAAAAAACTCAAATGACTTTCAACATCTCCAGACACCTTGCAAGACGTTGCAAGGTCATTTGGTTTTAGGCGGCTTGCAGCGCAAATGTTAGGTTCTTGGAAGTACTTCCAAGCCACCTGCGTGGATTTCAAGGCCTCCCAAGACCACCTGGTGCCAAATGACCTTGCGGCGCGTCACAAGGCGTCAGAATCCGTCTAGTTATTCCCAAGGCAAAACCGCGGTAACGCTTCATTTCAGCATTCCGTTGTCACGTCGGGCGTACAATATGGTGTAAAATGATATTCAATTGATTGCATAGATACACGACTATACAACAGTGACGACAATACGCCGTAGCTCAAGAGCGGAGTGGAGGGAGGGAGCTGGAGGGATATAATATCTGGCTCACCTTGAACCGCGGTATTCCGTCGCTGGGTTCGGACTGTACTCCAGGCGTTAGTAGGAGCCCGGGGACGACGGGGTGGATCATTGCGTACCTGAAAGGAGTGGGGACCACGGCGTACACGGCGACACATCTGGGGGCAGGTCAGCGGCGAGGAATGGAGGTAAATGGAGAGCCCAACCTCCAACAGGTAAACGACCTGCGCCAAGCAGGTCAGTAGATGCAGAAAGATAACCTGATAAGGTCCGCACCTCAGCAAATAACCCGTCTCCCAACTGGCTCCACACGCGCGTCGCGGCGTCGGACGAAGTTGAAGCTCTGCTGGCCGGATAACACGATGGAGTCGGTGGATACTCGAGGGTGGAATGGCAGAATCGGATGCGATGACGGGGGGCAATGGCGGCGACGGACGGTGGTGGTGGTGGTGGAACGAAAGCAAGGGAGATTGAGTCACATCGTCACAGGGCTGTGATATAGTCAACCATGACGTCACGCTCCACTCGGTCTTCCCGATTTTCCCCGATTTCAACTTGAACGCCTTCGGCGCTCGTCGCCGCGTCGCCGCCCATTCGAAGTCGCACGCAAATACTTATCGATTGATAGAATCTGAGTATGAAGCTTGACCATGAAATTTGAGCCGGCTCGCTACATACTCACGGAATCCCGAACCGAGTCGACGGTCGTGTCCCCCGCTCTCCCCGAGCCCGTCTGCTGTGACCTGTATGTCGTTTATTGCGACCGGCGGTGCAAGACAAGATAAGGGCATATTTATACAGGAGGTATTGGCAAACAAAAAAAAGCTCACATGTTGCAAGTCGTCTCAAGTCGTTCCAGGCCTCGCATGCCTTGCCACGCCTTGAGACTCCTTCTGGGTTGCCCCCATGCCTTGCCGTGGCTTGTAAGTGCTCAGAACGCTTGGCTGGGCGACTTGAGAGTGCTTACAACCCGTTCCAAGGTCTCAAGCTGATTCAAGCTCTTGCAAGGCATTTGGCTTTTTTCCGACAAGACCGTAGCAGCCTGAGGAGCCTAATGAATGCGTTCAAGGGCGCTTAGCGCGCGCATCGATTCCCTGTGCGAGAGGTTGGACCGCCTTGTCTCCGACATGGTGGCCCAGAAAGCAGCGGCGCAGCGTTTTTATCTGGTAGCACGGACGCTCGATGGTACCATCCCATTCCGTTCTCACCCAATCATTTGTTATTCATCTCTGATTCAACGCCTTCAGCCCTCAGTCACGTCCTCTGGTGGGACCTCCCCTACGAGCAACGGGACGGACTTGTGTCCCACGACCTCTGCGACAGTAAGACCACCCCAAGCCATGACTTACTATCGGTGATTCACCGCATGTATACAGCCGCATCCTTATTCCGTCGCTACGACAGCCTCGAGCGGATAGCGCGCGAGTGCCCCCATCTGATCGCTGAGTCCTCTCAAACAGACTGCGACCGCCTAGTGCTCCGCGTCTGCAACGCGCCAGAGGTAGCGCCCCTCCGCGACCTCTGGTTGAAGCTTGCGTGGACGCTGCATGCGGGTTCGATAAATGACATATTCGACGAGAACTGCCTGGGCCCCACCTCGCCCTCTCGTGCCGCCTTCTTCGAATTCGCGCGCAGTGTTCCGATCGAGGAAGACCTGGCGCAGCGGCTTGTGGAGCAGCCCAATTGGGCGGCATGGATTGAAGGGGACCCGCCGCTGTTGTTTGGCCCGTAGAAAACTGGATATCTCCGACTCGTAGTACGAGTGCTAACCTTGAGGCTGAAATGATATTATCTTTGGCACGGCTCATGAAATGAAGCAAGGGATTTATTAGACGTCCTCGCCTCTCCGCCGAATACATACAAATGGCCGGGAAAGTGAACCGAAACTCCACGAGCGCTAAGTATAAAATACGTACAACTAAAGTAGATATAAACTATCCGGTCCGTTCGTCAGTGCATCGTCCGCCACCCGCCGCTCCCCCGCTTATCATGGCATTTCCTCATCCTCATCCGCGTCCCTGTTACCACACAATCCACTCCCCGTACATGTTCCCGCGTTCACCGCGTATATACGACTCGAATGTCCTTTTCAGCACCGCCGACCAGTCCAGATCACGCTTGTCCTGCTCCACGCTGTCCTTCAGTGCGTCGGCGTCTGCGTCATCCCCGTACCCGTCCCCGTCCGCGGTGACGAACGGTGCCTGGGGGTCTGCCTCCCGCAGCGCCCGCCGCGCAGCCATCTCGCCTGCGAGAAATTGGGGGCCAAGGTCGGGCCAGTTGCGTGCGGGATCAAAGGGCTTCCACCTGCCAAGAGGTGAGTAAAATCAAAGGAATATTTGGACAACATGAATACGCACCAGAAATTGTGGAAGTGGTAAGAATATGAGCCCTTGAAGAATCCGTCAAAGCCGAGTGCCTGTGGGGCACCGCTGTCGCGTTCCGGCGTGTCGAAGAAGTCACCGAATCTGGAGAGGTGCGTGTGAGCGTTGACATCGAAAAAGGAGGCCGGAGGAGAGACAGACTCACGCGGTGAAATACGGCTGCGGCGGGCGGTCCCGCTGATACTCCTCAGTATTAAGCCAGGCGCCGTCAAACAGGGCGTCGGGCAGACGAAGGAGCAAGCCCTCGAGGTACGCGTCCTTGGTGTATCGCGACACCGTCATCTATCACATGGGAGTTTAAGTCGAGAGGGACGCAGCTGCAGGCACAAAAAACGCTCACGGGATGGAAATCAAGCCCATTTCGAAGCGCGGTACGGAAGAGGAACGTCCCGAGCGCGGAGCCGCGGTTCATGCGCAGGACAGCGGTATTGTACTTCTCGAGCCGCGACCAGCGGTACGCGAATGCGCCCTTCCAGCCCCACAGCTCTTCCCAGTCGCGCAGCAGGATCGTGTCCGCGTCCAGATACACCCCGCCGAAGCGATGGCACAGCACAAAGCGCGCCATGTCCGAGAGGATGACCGAGAGGCGGTCGTAGTCCGAGGCAGACTTGGAGCCCGTCCGGTGGAGCATGTCGTCCGCGCCCTTTTTTGGAGGGCGGGCTGCTACGGTGACGTTGTCTCCGTTCTCGTCAGTCTCCTCCGCCTCTTCCTCCTCCTCCTCGGGGACGCTGATGACGTGCCCACCAGAGTTGAAAAGGGTCTTTTGCAGCTCCCGCCACTCGTCGCGGATCTCATCGACACCGTCGAGCTGCTCGGTCGTGTTCCACAAGCGGAAACGGATAACATCCTTGAAGCGCGGGTGCAGGAACGGCGATGCCCACGGGCTTTCCTTTAGCTGCGCAAACATATCGTGCATCGCGTTCGGGTTAGGTATGGCGGCGGCGGGACCAGGATTAATCCACATCCAGAACTGCGGGCGGCAGACAGAAGGCGCGGGGGCGTCGTGCGACTCGTGCAAGCCTGTGTTTTGAGTAAAGAGGAAGGAGAGGAGCGCGGTGTAGGGCTTGTCCGTGAAGGGCCCGGTCCAGAACATGTGGAACACGCGCGGGTTTTCGCTATCGCACGGCTCGGGGAGAGACGCAGCGGGGCGATGGGTGAGTGTCGGGGGGAGGGAAGGGGTAGGTTCCCATTTAGCACCACGTTTCCGCGAAAGGCCCGCATCCGGGTCGTCCTCTTGATCTTCCTTGACTTTGGCGGCGGCAGCGGCGGGTCGATATATTGGCGGTAGAACGGGGTCGCCCAATTCGACCTCGGCGCCGGACGTCGTAGAATTGGCCTCCTCTAGGTAAATATACTTCCAGTCGTCAATGGCGCCCCGCCGGGTCCGCTGGCCATTGTCAAGCCCCGCTCCCACCCGCAATACTTCAAGGCAGTCCCGCACATACTGAGCGCGAATCATTAACCCGGGACCAGGGGTAAAATTAAGGCAGGGGACGGCACCTTTGCCTGTGAGAAATCACAGTGCTTCATTACAACGTCTAAGTCCGCGACACTGCCCGGCACGGGTCGCGGGGGGTATGAGACATGCGGAGGGGTGCTCTGGATGTCGAGATATACTCGTTTTGGGCCCACACCAAGGGTATCTGTGTCTGCGCTGACAGCGGCGGCAGAGGGCGGTCGGTACCGCGACGGGTTCAGCGTGCGCGGTTTTGGTGGAAGCGCGGGGTTGACTGGACGGTCCACCAGCCCGATCTGCTTCGGAACTGGTCCATAGCATTAGTTGCAGCGCTACGTGCAGCAGAGGAACACGCACTGCTCTGTCTACTTGGAAAGTGACCGCTGGCAATCTCCCAGTTCCATATCCGCTGGAGGTCCTCGCGGCGAAAGACGAGGGTCGCAGGCTCGCCCGAAGATTCGGGGTCCCAATCCCCGGTCCGGCCAAAACCCCGGGACACAACGATTACGGTTAGAACAACGGCCAGGCATGCGAAGCATACGAGGAATGGCCCTCGTTGGCGGCGCAGACGGAGGGAGGGTAAAAGTACACGGAGACGACGGTTTTTGACGCCAGGAATAGGAACAAAGGTAGGCTGAAACCAGCCGGCGTTGTTTGACCGTAGCTGCTGCTCCTTTTCCCGGACAGCAGACGACTGGTGCAGGGGTAGCGCTCCGTTTGAGCCAAGCAATGGCATGGATGTGGATCCAGCACAAGCACAAAATAGGCACAGCCACACACGATGTATATAAAAAACTAACGACTGCGCTACGTGTCTTTGCCGGCTAAATATTTGACTATTCTGTGGGAAACGTTGAGTATGGGTGGTGAGGCCATTAGGTTCAGGGCGGGAAACGAACCACAAATCCAGATCTTCGAAAAATATATCCACCCAGGGATTCGTTTCATCTGCGAGTTGCGCCTTGCCGCTCCCCGACTTGAACGCGGCCAGAACGGACTTGAGGGAGTAGCACGGAGCCGGGAGGTACACATTGGCGCGACAGATGGGGCACACTTTGTCGTGATCGAGAGGACAGTACGCCAGGCCGGTCGGAGGAGCCTCCGTGCCGGGAGGACCGGTGCGAAACCACTGCTGGAGGCAGGCGAGATCGAATGTATGGCCACATGGATCGAGGCTGCGACTACCTCAAGAGAAGCCTACAGGAACAGAAGGGAACGTACGTATACGGCTGGGTCAAGAGCTCTGTGCAAATGGGGCATTTGAGGGCGGCCTTGATGGCTTCGAGCTGATTCCCTTGAAATTAGGCGCAGCGATTCAATATAGAGCGAGGACCCACCGTCTTGCTGAGATCATTTGGATCACGCTCGACGGTCGTCGCGGAATCTGCCTAGATTCACGCAGAATAAACTTCGCTGCAAACGGTGGACAGTGAAGACTTACGTCGAGTGCTGCGGCATCCCGCCATGTGTGGAACCTCCCAAATCGGCGTCGTTCATCGATCAACAGATGCAGGAGCGCAATGACAATCCCGCTCAAGAAGAATAGTAGAAGTGCTGTTGTCGGCGCGAAGGGAGTTGTGCAACCAGCTGTCGATGCGAGTTTCTCTGAGGCTGCTTGAATGATAGTGCGCGTTTCTGTGTTTGTAGCCCTGTGATTGGGCGCGGAGGCAGACCCGAAGACGTAGCCAAAGACGCGACGAAACTTGAGCCAAAACGACCACGCCGCGGCAGCGCCTTTGAAAATCCCTTTGACAACTTGAAAGACGCGGAAGTTTGGGAGAAGTATAGCGCATGTGAGAAGCCACACTAGGAATAGACTTGCAGCGAGTAGTATCTCGGATAGCACGACTCGAAAAAACGGCCAAAGAACGCCGCGTTGTGGATCGGTAGTCCTGCTAACCCAGACGAGGCAAAGAGCCAAAACGAACACAGCGGCGTCGAGGATATAGGCGAGGAGAAAACTGGAAGGCAGGAACATTGTCATGGTGGTGGTGGTGGTTGAAGAGAGAGAGTAATATAATTAATTTCGCGTTCGTGATGGCACGCCCACTGACAGTAGTACCGCCACCGCCGATCGTGATGTCAGAGACAGGGGTCAATTGGAAGAAGCCATGTGCGCCATGTGGCCAATATTAATAATCGCGAGTCGCGGAGTTGGAAATGAGTTTGTGAAGAACGTCCATGTCCAGCGAGGGTGAAACAGAGACGATTCAAAAATTCGTGAATCGTGACTCGGATTCAAGGGAGGAATTAGTGAGGAATCCATAGACTCGCTGTAGAATCGGGCAATTAAACCTCGTCGTTTCTGTCTCAAGACAAGCGCAACAGCGTGCCTGAGAAGGAGTTCCCGTTAAACCATGGTCTGTTCATACGCTGACTTTTTGCAACTTTTCGGACCAATCACGTTCGCTGCCAGTGTCTGTATGCCCCATTCATGAAAGTTCTGGCTTTCAAATCGTTAATGTGACAGGGCCCCACGGTGAGCACAATGTTCGGCAGATTTTCAGCGAGGGACATCTTGGCCTTCGAGTGTGGGTTGAATTTAGAGCTCTGTTTTTCATAACAGTGATTCCACAATCGGCAGCAAGCACTCCGTGCCAATAAGCCTAGGTTCAATCAAAACCCCGCGTCACTAACGTGAGAGGGACGGTTTTGGTTTGAGACTACCAATAAGCCTTGGTTCAATGCTTTCCACGACGGTCTTAAGCGTAAGACCTCACCTCTTCGAAATTTTGGCGTAAAACGGTGTAGCCCGCCCGATGCCCGCCCGAGCACATCTTCGTCACGTTGCGGTGCTTGTAAAAAATGTCAGCTTGCACCCAACTCTGAGAACCATTCGTGACTCGGATTTGCTGGGGAATCATGAACAAGTTTCAGGCGCAGATGAGGAGCGGTTCAACC
This sequence comes from Mycena polygramma, assembly GCA_029449255.1. Taxonomy (NCBI): domain Eukaryota; kingdom Fungi; phylum Basidiomycota; class Agaricomycetes; order Agaricales; family Mycenaceae; genus Mycena; species Mycena polygramma. Next base: position 15,835 of record JARKID010000205.1, read on the forward strand.
AAGGTTCAACCGATTTTCGATGCGTTTCAGAGGGTGTTGGCCGACGGAATTTGGGCGGAAAGCGCGTGCATCGCGGCGATGCGTTTTCAAATGCCAGAGAAACTGTCAGAATCGCGGAGAATCTTCGATCGATGGACCAACGACCGTTTGGACCAAAACAATTCGGAAACTTGCAATCGCGGGGCGGTCTAAGTGGGAGTTTGGTTCTGGGCCAATCTTGGAGGCAACTAGATCCATCGTCGCACCGTCAGATGTCAGCTTGAGGGTAAAGTGTAAGGCTAAGTTTTGAGCGCCATCACCGGACCGGCACCGGACGTGACCAAGCGGCATTACTCATTACAAAGCTACTCCTTCCTTAAGAAGCGGATCCCCGATCGTGTACTTACCCAACCTCCCACTTTTCTGCTCTCGATGGCGTGGCTCTGGATTGTGGTCTATGTTTTGTTTCTCGTTGCTCTACTAATTCTATACGTCCGTCTAAACGACAGGCGTTTGACCAACATTCCTGCCAGCGTACTCGCGTTCTCACCAACGCGATACACTCTGCAGGACATCCACGAAACCTCTGCGCGACTCCAGCAATCCCCCATATCAATAACCGACCAAATACCTCCCAAAACCGGGCGTCGCTATATCGTAGTCGGTGGAGTGATTGGTTTCCCTTCTTCGCCTCTGGCCTTTGATTGACCCACCGCTCGACGGCGGACAGGCGGGATTCCTAGGTGGATGGATTGTAATGCAGCTTCTGGAGCGGGGAGAGGATCCCCGAAGAATACGCGTGGTAGATATCCGCTCCCCCGCGCGGCACGATCTCCGGACGCGCGCTAGAGACGTTCAATTCATTCAGGCGGATGTCTCCGATGCGGCAGCGGTCGACGCGGCTTTCAACGCACCCTGGGCTCTCACAGGAAATCCCCCACCCCCGATAACTGTCTTCCACACCGCCGCAAATATTCGCTTCTATGAAAACAGCGTCTCCCTCCTCCCAAACTCCGCCAAGGTGAACGTAATCGGTACCCAAAATATCATCGACGCGGCGCGCGCGATAGGCGCGACTGCGATGGTGTACACTTCGTCTGGGTCCGTGGCGGTGCGAAGCTCGCGCTTCTTTCTGTGGCCCTGGGAAACAGAGCCGCCGGCCTTTGTCCAGGCCATCAACGAAGACGAAGGCCTTATTCCTAAAAGGCACTACGATTTTTTCTCAAACTACGCGGTGACCAAGATCGACGCGGAACGACGCGTACGTGCGGCTGATAAAACCCCGTCGCGTGACGGCGTTCTGCGAACGGGGTGTATCCGCCCAGGGAACGGCGTGTTCGGCCCCGGGGGTGATATGTTATGCGGCAAGTCGTTTATCTATTTATGATCTCCGCGCGAAGAATTGATCTTGACCCATAAACCAACCTCGCAGGCGCTTACCTCGTGCGGAAAGTCAACCCGACATGGATGAACTCGGTGGTTCAAAACTTCACCTATGTGGAGAACGCCGCGGTTGCTCATCTGTTATATGAACAACGTCTCATCGAACTTTCCGAGGGTACCAAAAATCCTGATATCGGGGGCCAGGCGTTTGTAGTTACTGACCCAGGCCCCCCTCCGACCTACGGTGATATCTATTTTGTTCTTACGACACTGTCAGAGGGCGAGGCCACCTTTCCTTCACTGTCGCCAACAATGATGTTATTAATCGCTGTACGTGTTCTCTGGAATATCGCCCTCATCTATTAATCCGTTTTTTTTGCAGTATCTCATAAATTGGTATTACATTTCCCGCTCCTCGCTCCTTGCAGCGGGATACAGCTTCGCACAGCGGCTGCCGCCGCTCGGCATCGACACCGTTAACCTGCAGCCCTCGCTTTTCAACCTCGTCAACGTGCATCTCATATTCGACGACTCTCGCGCGCGGCTGCCGCCTGCACAAGGCGGGTTGGGTTACAAAGGCGCTTGGACGACACTCGAGGGCGTGCACAAGACGTTCGATGAGCACCGGCTCGGCGTGCTGCGCTCCGAGCAGCGCTCGAACGTCGCGGGGATCAGCTTCGGGTTTGGGCTCGTGAAGGCGCAGAAGGGGGTGGGTAATGCCGGGGCTCAAGTCGAAAAGAAAATTGGTATCGATCCGGTGCAGGTGCTAGCGAGCTCATCGTACATGTAGGAGATGCGGCGATGTTGAATAATTTTTGTACAGTATCTGTACACTCCAGGCCTACCTTCTCGTTCACTTACAATAGAATAGACACATAATATGCATGCATCTTGCTTTGAATTTGACTCGGCTTGATGGCAGTCTTTCCTGAAGTTTGTTCAACAACTTAGCTGAAATTCAACGTTGGTTCAACTTCGCGGCCCGGCGCGCCGGCTCGCAATTCAGAAAAAAAATTCAACTCCCATGAGTATCCCGCACATTCCGGACAGCTTCCCCAAGGGTTTCAGGACAGATTCCTTGATCTCCAGTGTGTATACTTTGCTCTAACTGAGTACCGCCGTCAGGCCGAGCGTGTATCGTTTGCTCCGACACTGCCGAGGTGATGCCGACAGGGTTCGGCCTGCTCGGCACGATTTGAACCTTCGTTCGTACCACAGACGATGATCAACGAGTCGAGGTACTCATCCCTGCTCTTTCTCACCGAAGAATAGGCATCCAAACATCGTACATCCGCTGCATAATTCCTCCTCTCACGTAAAGCTACGATTTTTTCGCGAAGCACTTTCGGTTTTTAAGTTCCGATCTGTTCACGGTTGCCTAGCGGAAGGTTGTCTCAACTGCGAGCGATCATTCTCATGCCCTAGTGGACAGTGGTTCAAGGCAGGAAATCTGCTGGCGATTTGCTTGGGTTCAACTGAGTTCCGGGTGGCCCAAGAATTCTCGGCAACCAGATAGTAACACTGGACCTGCATCTACCTGGACATCAACTTAGCCGGCACAGTCAACCAGCCCTGGGCTTTTGAACAGCTGTGCGAAACCAACTTACCGCCCTTTTACAATTTTAATTGAAACGATTCCGCCAGGTGAGCTCATCTTCAAGTTGCTCATCGCTGGCTGTACACAATATCCAAGGAGACTAGACAGTGCGACTGATCGCGAGGGAGGCGGAAAGAACCAGGGCCCAGGAGACGCGGAAACTCTTGATGGATACGCAGTTTGGTTAGGCCTGGTTAGGCAATGGTTAGGCCCCGTTTTCCCGTTTACCCGTTGTCTGACAAAGAGTGGACACGGCAAAAGAACCGATATATAACTACCGAAGTGAAAGATGCGTACGTCCTTTACTCCGAAGAGTTTCATTGAAAAAGTTTCAGAGACTTACCTTCGTTTGGTACCACTGTACCAGCAGTCCAACGAATGAAAATGGCTCCTAAGATAGTTGTGCCGTACCGTCGATACGACTCCGAGGTCTCCGACTTCGTAGATCTCCTACGACTCTCCCGCGCCGGCGGCGCAACCTTATCATCGTTGGGACCTCGCTCGGAGCGGGATTACATGTACGCAACTTGCAGATTCAGCCGTGAGAATGCGATTCCGTAGCAACCCATCATTGACTCATGATGCAGCGATGATGAGATCTGCTTGCACGAATGATGAATTCCCACATAGCCTTAACTCCGTCCCGATTGTTTCGGAGAAGGAAAGAGAACAGAGTTCGCAAAGAGTTCGAGCAAGCAACTCTCTGAGCCAGCAGGAAAGGATTGCAAAAAATTGCTCCTTGCACATGGGTACCTCTAGAATACTTGAGCACCAGATTTTGAACTGCGGGTTCTCGATTTTGACACAGGGGCCGTGTCTGACCGTACAAGGATAAAATTTGAGAATTGAGACCGCAATCTGCCTAGAAGAGCGACCGGCTAGGTCGCTCAGCTGGCCACGCGGCCGCCACGCGCGTTCTGCAACGGTTCAATAGAATACTGTATGAATGACTGATGGAGGTGAGATATGAAGTGGTCCAAAAGTATGTAATCGCGCAAGAATCAACCGGCTAAGCCACGGCCCAAGCTGGCAGTCATGGAGGAGGAAGTTGAATCCTCGAAGTTGCATGCGTGAGGTTCGCGGCGTAGCCAGGCCGATAGCGGAAAAGAACACCTACGTTGACCACACAAGCAAAACCTGGAGGTAAACGATAATGCAGCCCGTGAGAAAATAGATCGTGTGGATGGGCGACCCGAGCAGGCAGGGAAATATTTGGGAATACGCGCGGGGGTCGTAATTTATGCAGAGTATGAACACTCTCGGCGATTTTTCAAGATCAGATTAGACGCTGGACGTCGAGAGACGTTGAGACGCCGAGTTACTTAAAAAGAAATACTACAGTACTATGATCCAACAAGTTGAACTTGCCGTTGAATTTTGAGTACACTGGCGAAAAAGACCGCCGGAAAGTGCAGCGGGTCCACCGGGGCGACTTTCTCACGAGTGTTGTTTTACAGGAACATCGGGTTGAACTTTTGGTTGAGTTTTGAAGAAATGACGGCTGAACGACAGAATGATTCGGCGGGATCACCGATGCCGATTTGATTACAACGGTCCGTCTGGGTCGAACTGACAGCATTAATTAATCTTGGGTTGAACTTGCTCACAACAAGCTCGTTCAAGTTGCAGACCAAGGCAAGACTGAAATATGGTCCGGCGGCTGTGGGGTTGATTCCGACGGGTTCCATTGTTTGACGGGAACAGCTTTCAGGACACATCTGGGACACACAGCGGGAAGATGGGAATAGACTCGCAGACGCTTGATCGCCGAATGGCGAACCGTGTTCTTTGGAGTTTGTCACACCTCACGTGGGATGACCAGACGCGACTGGACTGTGACGCGGCGTGGGTCCACGTTCCGGTTCCGAGTTCCGGCCTCAGTTTGTACCTGAAACTTTGCGGCAACTTTCTTTGGAGCGCCTGGAGCAATAATAGTTCACGTCTGGCCGCGTAGAGCCGAAATCGCAAACGAAATCAAACCAAGTTGGCAACCGACCCTTTGAAACACCGTATTAACAGCTCCTCCCCGATCGCTGTTCAGACACATTGTAATTTGACAATTATGATACACTAGAAATAATAATAGTAGAGCGACAGGATAAACTACATCTACAGTAACAGTGCGAACCATTTGGCACGTATGCGGCCGATAAAAAAAGAAAACAGAGCAAAGCGGGATATAGGGCATCGAGGGGTACGTCGTCGAGTCATGCAAGGATCAAGAAATACAATACAGCGGCAGAGGGTTATGACTGGAGGGTCATACTCGACTGCATCGCCGCGTTCGTCAGCACGTCGAAACCGGGCATCATGTGGTGTAGGCGCTTTCGAGGCGGAGGCAGCCCAGACATATCCTAGGCGCATTATAAATAAACACGGTTGATAGAGAGAGCGAGGACAAGAATAATGTACCTGGCAGGCATATTGGGGACCACCGTACTGGGCATCTGCCAGGTGGTTCAGCGACGTGCGCGGCGAACCGTGGGCAGTATCGCAATACCCACCTTGAAGTTGGCTGTGCTCCCAGGTGCGTTGGTGTTTCCGCGACTTGGACTGGTCCTGAAGAGCCAGAGGACCGGTCAGCATCTATACTTGAAGGAACGGGTCCACGGCGCTTACGTCAAGGTGCGATGTTGGCTCAGTTGTGTACATACCCTGGCCATCGACAGTTGGCCAGTCCATGGCTTTGGGGTGTGGCAGCGCATTTCTCATCGGGTCTGTATTTCGGAAGTCCTAAAAAAATTGTAAGCGCCAGTAACATTGGGGGAACAAACTTGACACTTACATCGTATCTTGGACTAGGTTCGTCACCGGACACCGATGAATGTCGCGACTGAGTATCTGAGGCAGGAGTCAATAACGGCGGTGAAGATCCGGAGGCTGAAACAACATACCGACAGGCTGATTCCGAGTAAGAAGGGTAGCCACTAAAAAAGGTGATCAGGAAGAAGAGGGCAGGAGATCAGGAAGTAGATACTCACTGATGTCGTCTCGCCGTTTCTCCGCCGTGCCAACAGCGGCCCTTGCTTGCCGTTCGGTCTCCAGGCAGTTGGTGTATCGCAGGAACGCGTCTTGGGTATCTTTTTGCGCGCGAGCGAACGCGGCGCGGGCACTTTGTAAGGCTTGCTCTGCGGCTGAATTAGAATTAAAGATGAAAAGATCGGAAAAATAAACAAATACTTGATGTTGTCGCTTCTTGTGATAATGATTCAGCATTGCGCAGGGAGGGAGAGTCAGAGGGTCGCGTCGGGTGGGGAGGGGGCAGATGCGGGGTCGGTGCGTCGGACATGTGGTCTGAAGACGATGAGAAAAACCAAGGAGTACAGTAAAGTGAAACTCACCCATTTGGATATTGCGAGTCTTCTGCTCCATGAAACTGCGTTCGGACGGCTCCGGCGACAGAGACTCGACGGAATGCTGGCGTATCGGGAACGGGTGTTGTTCGCCGTTCGTATTACGAAGCCTGGGATTGTGGGGAATGCCGGCGTTTTGGCGCTCAATAAATTTGCGCAGGAACGTGAGCTCAATGTCGTCTGGCATGGCATACGGCGGGCCCTGGATGTCGCCCTTTTGCATGAGGAGCTCGAGATGGGACATGGTCTTGTCCTTTAATTGCTGAAGCCACTCGTGGAGCTCCATGTGGTCCTGGTCTGCGCGCGCGTCATAGTCCTGGCGTCTCCGCGCCTTTCGCCAGTAGGTTTTGGTGAGTTTAAGTGCGCGATTGACCTCGCTGTCGAGTGTGCGGTACCAGTCGGAGGCCTGGTGGTTGAGACGGACGGCAAGAACGCCGGGCTGAACTCTCAGCTGGAGTATACAGCGCCCTTCGCGGTCTGGGGGACCCAGGACGCCCTTTTGGCCCTGGTTTCCCCGGGTGGCGCCGCGCGAAACGTTTCCGAGCTCGGGCCAGGGGAGGTCGTCTGCTGAAGCCATCTCCGGGTGGAACAAATGGTGGATAGACAGGGTGGAAGAATGTGGTGGTTGTGGTGCAAGTGATAGGAACACCCGGACGTGACTGGGCGATATTTGAGCGACGTCTTTACCACCCGTCGGGATTTAAATGTTATCTTTAGAGTCTATGAGATCAGTTGGGATCACCGGCTACCACAACGGGCAATGCTTCTGGTGATCGCGTGATCGATCAGGCCAATTGCCGACATGTTGACAACACATGTGCTTGCCGCCTGGTTACCCAGGAAGCGCATTCCCCCGCCCCTCTCACGTATGTCCGTTCGCGTGAGGAGTGGTGATGAACAGATGATCCTCTCGATGAATGTCCAGCCAGCCAGAATATCAAACTACTGGAAGGAGAATCGCCAACACGGATTTCTCATCATTTGATATGCTCATCGGTATCGCACTGCCTCCAGCTGAGATCCCGGCGCACTTGTCCGCATTTTTTGCCCCACTCAGACACTAAAATCCACTCCCTGCGCCAGGGGGGCCGCATCAGAAAAGTTGACTACATAGAGGATTTGCGTCAGCGTCGGGTCGGACTCCGTTTCCGGGCGCTTACCAGTGCAAGCACTCCAGCGAACGTATTGTTTCCAGGCATCTCCGCCACTCTCTCGGCCCCAGCCAGTGCTCTGTGAGAACGTTGTGAGACGCGATAGTCCAGAAGCGCTCGAACGTACCTTGTTACCGCCGAACGCTGCCCCGATTTCGGCCCCACTTGTCCCAACGTTGACCTATTTGAATGCGTAGTCAGAAGAAGTAACTGGTATGAAACGGTGGTGCAATACATTAACGATCCCAGTGTCCGATCCTGTTGGTCCTATCCATGTGCCAACGTTTCTGAGATCCCGCGTCCAGAGACTCGAAGACAGACCCTAGTAGCAAAGCGATGAATGAGTCTAAACAATTATACCCTGCCTACCCACCTGGGGCACCGCATTGTTCCATGCAATTGCCTCCTCGAGCTCGTCAAATACCGCGCAATTGAGAATCGGCGCGAAACATTCGGTTTGCCACAACGGATCCGAGGGATCAATAGATTTTGGGATCGCGAGTGTTGGCTGTACAAAGTTTCCCTGGTGCCCGCCGGGGACCGCCGCAGCGTCGTACCGTGCGCCTCCAGCCAGAATCTGGGCCTCCGTGTCCTGCAAGTACCGAACCGCAGTTTGATAAATGTCCACTGCCGCGGCACTATGCACCGGTCCGAGCAGCGTCGTCTCGTCAAGCGGATCGCCGGGCTTTAAAGCGGAGTATACTTTCTGCAGGCGATCAAGGAATTCGTCCGCGACTGTCCGATGTAGGTAAAGCCGCCGCGTCGACGTGCACCGCTGGCCAGCCGTGCCGATAGCCCCAAAAAATACTGACGGGACGGCCATCGCAAGGTCTGCGTCGGGCATTACAATCGCAGCTAGAAATAAATAAGATTACTTCAAGCGTGTGAGCGAACAATGAATGCCTACCGTTATTCCCGCCGAGCTCCAGGATAACCTTTCCGAATCGCGATTGGACAGTCCTACCCACGATGCGGCCGACATGCTCGCTCCCAGTGAATGAAACTAGACAAAATTAGGCCGGTGCATACTGCGCATGGTTGCGCGCACCCAACTCCACATCACGACTCTCTGCTATGGCTGCACCTGCGTCCTTGTCCCCCGTAACGAGGCCAGCCACTGCACCTGGAATACCTGTGGATGTGTATTTTTAACCTCGCCCGTTGCGCTTGGATATCACATCGTGCTTGCCATTCTGTTCCAGGACGCGCGCGATTATGGTTGTTACGGCGATAGAGCACAGTGGTGTGGTAGGCGCAGGTTTCCAGAGCGTGGCATTACCGGCTGCGAACGAGAGCGCGAGATTCCTGCAAGCTGACAGTTAGGATCAAAAGAAAAAGTTGAGCCGTCACAAGAATACGTGCCATCCGTACACTGCGACCGGGAAATTGAATGCACTCAGGACCCCTACCACGCCGAGAGGATTGGAGACTTATGGGATGTAAATACAAGATAGATGGATTAACGCCGGGGAATAGAATACCTTCCAGGATCGAGTGGCCAAGGCGTTCCGAGGCGACGACGCGGCCGTTCATCATGCGCGAGAGGCCCACCGCATAGTCGCACTGGAACGGCGCATCAGCGCACCGGTCGGCGATTGGGCGCCTAACGTACAATGTCGACGAATTCCTGTACTTCTCCGACACCCTCGGTTTTGATCTTACCCATTTCAAGTGAAATCACAGCTCCCAGCTCGGCGCGCTTAAGGTAGAACAGCCGTTGGTGCAGTTCAACGCGTCTTTGAGCCACGGACCTTGGCAGCAAGCGCCTCTCTGATCTGTCTGAGAATCTCTCCGCGACGGGGGGCCGGAACATCTGATCTCTGTTGGTTCCCAAAGGCCAGTAAGTAGATAGAATTGAACGTACTCCTGAAAAATGTGTATGCCTCGCGGGTCTTTGCCAACGCGGTGTGCAGCTCCTCCGGCGACGCCTAGGATGTCGTTGAGCTCGCTGGCCATCAATCGGTTCTCTGCGTACTGTTTTGACACGCGCAAGGACCTCGCCGGTGGTGGGACAGATAGACGAGATGATATCTCCAGAACCCTTCCATTCACCGTCGTAGACGCCACAGACCTCGCCCGTAGTTGGAATGTCGAGTGCAGACAATACATTTGCGGCTCGGGTAGACAAGGATCGCGAGGATCCCAACGCGGCGCGCAGAACGCGTCTCGATACAATCATGATACACGAGAAGATGCAAGAGGATGTATCACTGTGCTCGACGTCGAGGACTTGAGCGCTTGAGGACTTGGTCGGAACTTGCGAAGCGGCGATCAAAGCTCACGTGGTATTTGATCGCCGATGTCTTTTGATCGCCGTTTTTGAACTTCTTCGACCTTGTTCTCAACAGTTCAACTTGCACCTCAACTGAGGACATCGCCGACCACTGTACACGCTCTCTGACCTCCTCTGGCCCAATGCCATCACGGCAGTCTCCAGCGGGGATGCCCAACGGACAGCCAGTTCTTGTACAGCTGACAATTCCCGATTCGTAGCTGTTCAAGGCGTTCATCCTCAGCCTCAATTGAATACACACGAAACACCGTTCTGACAAGTTATGAAGCAATCATGTGGAGAATGCCTCAAACATGCAACGATCTGCGCCCGATACACTGCAACAAGCGCATCACTGCGCATCATCGGGGCGGGCGCATTTCCCCACCGGCTGTACCATCACAGGTGGAATCAGCGGATCTAACCGGCGCGACACAAACCGGAGCGTTGTATTGAATATCCGAGTAAGTAATTCAGTTTGCTGTGGACGTTCGTTTCTTCTCCCGACACTTGTCAATGTGGGATCCACCTGGTCATACCTACACATGGTTTCAGTGTGGTCTGAGTGCCAGCCAATGCCAAGTTGCACAATGCTAAACGATGCCGCAAGTCAACGACAAAGTCTTGAAGCTCCGATTACAACGCAGATGGTTATCCCTCCCCAGTTCATCCGATGCTAGGAACTGCTGCGGTTGCTTTTGCGACTCCCGACAAGACCGCCAGAGACTGACAGCTGACACTCCAAGACATCTCAGCATCGTTGCCGTGTCATGTCGCGGTCCGGCGGAACCACTTTGCCGGTCACTTCCCCATTCAGGCACGGAACCTGCCTTTTATTCCCTTTGGGTCGCCTATTTGGAGATACTTACGAAACCTGGGGTTCGGATAAAATCTTGCAAAAAAGTAAGAAACCCCATGAAACAAAACGAGGAAGGGGATGCACGGAATGGAAACGGGAGTAAATTGCCGCAAGAAGTGTCACGGGAGCTCGGAACGTAAGCCACAACCGAGGGCTGAGTTACAGTACAAGCGCTGAGTACTGAGTACGCGCAGGTATGACTTGTAATTCTCTGGGATTTTGAGTATTACAAGTCGTCGAAAAACGCGCCCGCTACATCGACTTCGTTTTTCCCCTTCTTCCGCCGAACCACGAGCGGGTCCTTCTCAGGTTTCCGCTTGCGCTTGCGGGCCGTCGGCGCGTCCGAATCGTCGTCGTCGGAGTCCTCGTCGGGTTTTTCCGCATCCGCATCCTCCTTCTCCTTCTCCTCCTCCTTCCCCTCTGCCTCCTCGTCTGCATCTTCGCTCCCACCATCACCATCGTCGTTACCCGACGCGTCCCCCTCTCCCTCTCCTTCTTCCTCCCCGGTGCTCGGGTCGCGGAAAAACGCCTCGAGGTCGGTTAGCCGGAGCACCTCGTCGTGTCCCGCGCTCGCGACCCACCATCGCCCAGCCTCGGTTTTCGCACCATCCTCATCTTCGTCCTCGTCATCGCTCCCTGCCTTCCCCTTCCCCTTCCCCTTACCTTTCCCCACCTTCCCCTCGCTGTCGTCTTCATCCTCGTCCTTCAATGAAAGCGCACTGAGTCCGCCCCCTATTGCGAGACGCTCGATGGGCAGCTCCCCGTGGTCCGCTACGACGCCGATGAGACGCGTCGGGAGCACTTGTACGGCGCGTACAAGCCCGTCGGAGGAGCCTGTGAGGACTGTGTTCTCCATCCCTGGGAAGGCGGCGGTGGATTCGAGGAACTGCGACGGGAGGGCACAGAGCGCGTCGATGGAGGAGGGGTGCCTGGGCAAAAATAGATAAATATCGATATAGAAGAAGAAAAAGAGATGCGTAGAAGCACGAGAAAAATCTACGAGTTGGATATTCTATCGGGGAGGGCTTCCGACCGAGGTGGAAGTGGAAAATAAAGGGAAGGTAAGACCTACCCAGGGACGCGGTCTACGCAGTCGCCGTAGCCGCTAGAGCGATTGAATATTGAAAGAATGCCGATCTGCGTACCAACGACCACTTTTGCGCCACTACAAATTCCAGAACACTGTCATGCGCAAAGTTCAGCGGGAAAGCAATAAATTACCCTTTTATTGTGGTCGCAGAGAGCAGCTCGTCCTCCTGGTCCTCCGACTGCGCGAATGGTGTGGTCTTTTTGGAGCGCACGTCCATTACCGACAGTGTCCCGTCACCGCTGCACGTTATTGAGCACTATGTAATATTTGAAATAACTTCTGTGCCCGAGACACACCTCGTCGCAAGCAAGTGGTGCTTGTCGGGCAACCATAAGAAGTCAGTGATATAGTCGAAATGCTGTCGATGCGCGCGGATGGACTCCTGCTGCCGTGGGTCCCAGAGCTGGTTTGGGTCCGTTAATCCTCGATTGTCAATACAATGCATTGAACTCAAGGTATACCTTAATGACACCGTTATCGTCTCCCGTGGCAAACAGCCACGGCATAACGTACTTTATGCGGTTTATTGGGTCGCTGAAACATTGTTGGCTCCCGTGGAGCGACCAGAGGATATAGGCTGCTCACTCATGAGCTCCAGCACGCGTCTCCACAACTTCCCCCGTCAAAGTGTCAATCGTGCTGCACAACTACGGTTCGAGAAAGCTCAACCAGAACGAGGACACGGTAGGTGACGCACTGAATAGCCTTTCCTTTCCCAGCGGCGTACAGACGGGTACCATCGTCGTTGATGGTGAGCGCGCGGCAAGAACGTTTAGAGGGTCGGACAGAAAAGGTGTTTTTGTGGGTGTCTGCATCGTACGCAAAGGCCTTGACGTGTCCAGTGAGGAGAGCGGTATAAACGGTAGAGTTGGTTGGGTGGAACACTGCGTCAAAGACCTGCGCACCGACATGAATGTCAAGCATTGCAAAATTTTGGTTGATCGGCGAGTTGTGGCCGAAATGCCGATCGTCCATTTTGGGACACTCAAAGCCTTCTCTTTTGCGATGACACACACCGACATGCAACTGTTCAACTCTTGACCAACAGTGCTAGTGCATTCCAATCCTCGTATCGAGCCTAGGCTACTCAAACTCTTAGCTTCAAGCTCATCGGCTCGCTCTGGGCAGCTCGTCGATCTCCGTCCTCGCGCCTACAAAACTTCCAAGGTCGATCGTCTCCCCCATCGGCCTCGACCTCGTGTTCATCCGTAACACGCTTGCGCTTCTTCATGACGCCATATCCTTCCGGATCGTCTTCTTCCGACCAAGACTCCACATCGGCCAGTGACGGAAGAGTATTCTGCAGGACGCTGAGGACAGCATCGTAGGTGAGGTTATTGTCGAGCCACAATTGTCTCCACGCGGATGCGCACGACTTGAGCGGCCCGAAGTAGGGAGCAAACGTGTTCAAAACGTCGCTTTCGAAAAACCTCGCCATCGACGAGTGCTTTGCCCGCCCAATCATATGATAAGTATGTTTATCTGTGTTGATTTACAGGAATATATTGTAAACTGGTAAACCCTAAAGATAGCGGATCTCTTGCCGAAAGCATTAGTTACCGGTGATCGAGATCGAGATCTCATCTTGCATCATACTCGCTTAATTCTGCGCATCTGTCGCTCTTGCCCGAAGACCCATCTTCAGAGTGGGGATGCTCGTTAATTACAACAGGAAGAATTGCCACCCAGAGCCAAATCAAAATAGCGGACGAGAAGCAGACCGCTTGCTTTTGAGAGAAGAAAGAGAGAGAAAGAAGACCTTTGACCGGAGCAAGCCGGTGGATGACCTTCTCAGAACGAAGACTTACGCTGACTTGCGACTTTTGGACCGACCAGCACGTCATCGTGCCGCTTCCATCAAGTCATCAAATCTTGCACCGAGGATATCAGATGCACCGAGGATAACGATTAAAGTGCACTGTCTCATACAACTCATGGGGGTTTCACGGCTTGCTTTCGACGAACCATTCACACGGAGTACACGGAGATAACGCAAGGTTTTAAGTGGACAGGGCCGAAGATGCAAAAACCAACACCAAATGTTGACCAAATGGGAAATTTTCGTCCTGGAAAACATTTATAAAGTGTTCCGTGGAGGAAGCCATGATAATTGGGGTCGGTAAGCATCTATGGATCGATTGACACGTCCAAACACGAAAAAGTCGCGTGTATGTAGCCGAATATGGGGAGACGATGAAATTATCAGTTGAAGCCATTTTCGGAAATTTTGTAGGTCAACCGTGTCCGCACACCACTGTGAGTGTGTGAGTATCACTTATAGCTTGTATTGGTAGCCAAGAAACGCTGGGGAGGACCCAGGGCAGTGAACTCTGGCCCATCCAGCGAATATTCCCTGTTATGTTTATTCCACTTACCGTAGATATAGCCTACTTGAACCGTGATTTAATCCCGTCCATGTCTGTTGTTGGCAGCAAGGAAGACCTATGATAAGTCACGAACCTCCCAGGACACGAGAAAGTGCTCCGAAAGAGACCAGGCAGCTGAGGAAAGCCGACGCGCTGGCGCGCGCCACGGGTCACGGGGCCTGTAAATCCTGTAAATTGGGATCAATTTACAGTAAATTGATGCGCAATAAGTGCTTAGTGGCTCTTATGCCACTTATTGCGGGGGAAACACTCGAAATCATTCTCCCTTTTTCAATTCTCTCGGATTCCTCTCTAGACTTCTTTGTACCATACACAGATGGCGGAAGAAAGCCCTTGGCAAATCACAGTATTTTATTGGCTCTTTAATTGAAGTCATTGGGAGAAGGCCAAATCTTGACGACGCGTTGCTTGGCTGTGTTTTGATCGGAGCTGTGCTTGTTGACGCGTACAACCTGCAGGTTGTGCGCGATGTGACCAAGCTCGTGCTTCGTAACGCGTAACGTTTTCTGTCTCTCCGAGCTGGTTTACTCTGTCATGTTCGCCAAACCCGCCTTCACGGAAGATCCGGGGAGGAGGGCTGCAGTGTAAGACTGCGAGTCCTCCGCGGTGGGTCTTAGGACGTTCTCCTATGACTGGCGTGCCCGCCGTCGACTCAAAGCGGGTCTTCCTTTTCCTCTCTCTCTGTGTCCGATGCCACCAACATCGCGCTCTCAATACTCGCCGCCGGATGTCAACGACCTCACCAATCAATAATACCAAATATGGACCCTCAGTGTTACTATCCGTCCCGATGGGTCTGATAATTCCCGTTGGGTCTGATAATCTTTTTTCTCAGCCTCCTCTGGCTCGCTTTCCCTCCGGTTTTTTACGGAATACCATTGTATAGTAGTACTCTATGCCTGTGCAAAAGTGCTAAGGGATTGAGGGAGAGGAACATATTGAAAATTAATTGCCGATCCATCAAGTCGACGATATTTGTGTAATGTTTGTGCAATGAACCTTTCTCTGTCTTGATCGCTCACTGTGAGGACCCACGAAAATTTGGGGCTTGTATTTCATACAGGATCCGTACTCCTGTCTCTTCAGATTTTTTTTCCAGCCATTCGTCGTGGTGTTCTGGGTAGTTTCAATCTCGGTGTGACCGTTGTGACGGGTCGTGACAAGAGGTGTCCCCTCTCCAGAACACCACAACGAATCCTCTACAAAGAAATGTGAGGAGACAGAAGTGTTTATATAGTATGTAATATGTGCCTCAAATTTTCCTGGGGCCTCACGGTGAATCATCAAGACAGAGAAAGGTTCGTTAAACAAAACCTACACAAATATCATCGAGTTGATCGATCGGCAATTAGTTTTGAATAGGTTCCTCTCCCTCAATCCCTTAGCACTTTTGCACAGGCATAGAGTACTACTATACAATGGTATTCCGTAAAAAACCGGAGGAAAAGCGAGCCAGAGGAGGCTGAGAAAAAAGATTATCAGACCCAACGGGAATTATCAGACCCATCGGGACGGATAGTATCTCACTTTCATTCCCATTGCTCAGCGCGAGACGCGGATCAGCGCGCTGTTCGTGCTATCCAGGTATGTATACACTCTACCTCCAGTCCCTGATTCCTTTCTAATCCCCCTTTTCTCTCTCTTTCTGACCTGCTCATTTCAGGAATCAGACCGTCGCCGATTGAACGTTACCGCAAGGCTTGCCTAGACACCGAAGCACAAGTCGGCCACAGAAATGGTGCCCACGACCCATCCGGGATCTGCGCCAGTGCGCTTTCTCCCCCCTTTCTGCGTCCTTGGCTCGCCGGCTGAGAGCAGGAGAGCGCCGGAAGGCCAGGATGGGCGCCCCAAGGCTCAGACAAGAAGAGCACGAATTTATACATCATGGAAAGAGGTTAGTCCCTCTTTCCTTTCCCTTTCCTACGCCGCTAAAATTCTGTTTCTTCCCTAACTAGGCTGCCTTTGACCTATCTGCCAGCGGACTGTGTGTCCCCCGGCGCACGCTACGTGCATACGCTCCCTGCGCAGCATCACCAGCAGTTGGGGATTCCCTCAGTTCGGAGTCTGCGCGCCCCAGCAACCAGCAGCTCGCCGCGCAGTGCACGAACCCCCACGATGGTGTCCCCGCTTGAAGTAGCGACACATTCCGTCGCAGGACGGCATCGACTACCTTGGGATCAAGTAGCAGCAGCCGCAGCCCCTTGCGTTCCTGTCCACGACGCACATCTTCGGCATGAGCACCAGGAGGAAGGGATCTTTGACGCAGGCAGACCGGCTTAACAGGTTTCTGGTAAGCATCATCTGTTTCTCCAGCTGCTCGCTGCTTTGTAGGCTCTCACCTGGGACTCTCAGCGAGCTAGCTGGAGTGCCAAAACAAAGTCACAGCACTGACAAAATCTGCTCCAGCACGGCCCAGCTTGCCATCTCACTCGGCATCCCTCCCTTTGCATGCACCGCTGGTCGAATATCACCGGAGGATCGACGTATGTAGTGCTCAGGAGGATGTACATCGAGGTATATATTATTACCTCTTTTCTTTTTTACGCTCTCTGATCGCTTCTGAATCACACACAGACCTGCGAACCCTTCACTGCCGCGGCAGATCACTGTCGATGCTTACCGCGCGCGGCGCTGCCAACACGCACGCATCGTTTCGCCGTTTCGCCTCGCACCTTCACCTTCACGCCGCCCTCACGCATGCATCCCGCTCCAAATGTGTACATGCCCGTACACACCTTGTGCGACGGTGGCCGTATCCCAATCGCACGGAGCAGTGCGAGGTACTCGGCAGCGTGTGCGCGGATGCGTATATGGCAGCAGTACCACTTCGTCACATCGACCAGCTCTCGCTTTCGCGCAAGAGCCATTAGGTGTGTGTTTTTTCTTCTCCTACACTTGTTTGCTGATCATTTTGTCTGTTATCCAGATCATTGCACAGGCGCGACTCCACATCGCTAGTTCTGTGGCGCGCCGCACCCACTGTCGGGAGGACTGCGCACAACCGTCGTGTTAGACACCTGCGCATCCAGCCTCCGTCCCACGTTACCTCGTCATCGTCAGCGCGGTCCTACTCGCCGGTCGTCGCTGGGGATACGCCCTGCACCTGATCGACCCCATCGTCATCGAAGCGCACCCTATCGGCGCCTCAACGTGCTCCCTCTCAGACCCCAGCTCACATCGCAGCGCGCTTCGCATCCAAGCGCGCCTTCTGCCACTCGCCGCCGTGGCTCCCAGCCTCGACGGGCTCCGTCGTGCAATCCGGCGCCATCCCAGTGCACGCCATCCGCTACCCCACGGCGCGTCCACTTCAACGAATGCGCCACGTCATCGAAGCGCACCCCAGGGCGCTCCGCGCCACCGTCCCGACCCCGTCATCGGCACATCATCGGAGGGCATCCCCGCACCGTCGGTCGACGACTCACCCACTCGTCCACTCTCCACATCGGCCCCATCGGCCCCTTGCCGCACTTTGACGACTTCCGCGCGGACACATACGGGCACTTCGCGGGCAGCACCTACCCTGCAGCGGACTCTTTTGCGTCCCGACGTGCTACGCGCCCCTGCTTCCCAGCAGCAGCAGCCGGTGTCCACCCAATTCGCACCGCGTTCCACGTCCGCGACCCGTCCAAGCAGCTGGCGCTCCTGGTGTTTCTGGCTGATTGGCTGCTCCATCGCCGGCGCCTTCACCGCCGTGGTGCGTGCGTGCTGAGGACACTGGTCATTTAAAGGTACGGAGCCCTCCTGTGTTGCACCGAATTGCTTGCTTACAGCAATCCCAAGCCTTCCGCCCCGGCACTGAATAGCCGGTGTGGGAGTTTTTGACCACTCAGATTTTGTGAGCACCGGCTACTCTGCTCACAAAATCTGAGTGTCCATACGCTATTGTTAGCCACGGATGAGACGTCCGGCTGGATCGTGACCCGCCACTCACTCAAGCCCGGCCCCAGCTGCCACGTCGGCTCTCGACGTTTCCGACTTCGCGGCGGCTGCTTGTCGACGATTATGACGCGCTGCCCCGCTCTATTCGTTCCGATGCAGGGTAACTGCCTGCCGCTTGCGATGGTGCATTTAAGGTATTCCCTCTTTCATTTCCTCTTTTTTGCATCCCTCATTTACCGTTTATCACAGACCTTACTGGGAAAACCTATCGAAGGCACCGCCACCCGTACCGGAGATCTTGCACGTGCAAGATCTCCGATCCGTCGTGCAGCCACCACCATGACCATCGCACGCCACAGCCCTGCTCTCCACCCCCTGCCTACGGGTCGCGCTCACCAGTCGCAACTGCACATGTACCCACCCATCATGCGCAGCACCATACTGCACAAAAGTCACGACTCACTTGCAATGTCCCAGCCGTCCCTCGTGCATCCGGTCACCATCAACCCACCGCGGTCCGTCGGACGCTCTACCATTCTCCCCATCCCCTCGCTCATCCTCCGCGCGCGCATCCAGACTGCATCCCGGCCCGCTCACCTACGCCTCCTTTGCGCTTGCGGGAAGGGGATGGCCAGCGTGTGCGGACACCAGCCCTTCGCTTATGCTCCGCTGTGACGATCCGCTCGGATGTGCTCACCGACTGCCACATGCTGGTGCCGGGGCGTGCCATCGAAGTCTTCGTTGGGAGGGGGAGGGCATGCACGATGCAGACCGGATAAAAGGTGTACCGACTAGCGACCATGGACTACACTAGTAGTACAGAGTACTCGTACGCATGTCCCTTTATTCTACTACGTCTATCTCTATATGCCATAGTGTCTGTAGTTACATTTGGCAATGCTATATCGATCACACATTATGAGACAGGAGACCGACCCTTCTCTTCCCAGCACACCATGACGATCTCAGCCTTCTGGCCCGTAAGTGTTGTAACTGCTAATGCCTGGGCATTGCTAATGTGATTATAGACCGTCAAACCAGCAGGACAAGTGATGTCTTTCAAGGAATACTGCATCAAGGGGGGCTTCGTCGAGCGCCAGCGCGCAACGGGAACCTTGCTCTTTGGTGTTGACGCTAGGTATGCCTGCAATCAAGCTCTGGAACTTGAACTAACCCGTCCTTCGTAGTCTGTGGTTGACTCAATGTCAGGCGGTGTTCCACAAGCCTCGCCACGCCCAAATGGGCAAGAACCCGGAGATCAGGGCATTGTTCTACAAGCTGGCGGCATTGAATCAAACCGGAGCCAGTGCTGTCTTTGTGCTCGACGGAAAGTGGAAAGAGCCTGTCAAACGAGGTAAACAAGTCAGGACAAAACCGCACTGGCTTGTTGGCGAATTTATTACGCTAATTGGACTGTTTGGGTTCCACTACCATATGGTATTCACACTCTTCTAGTTCATATACATTGTTAACTTTATTCCAGGCACCTGGAGAAGCGGAGGCAGAACTCGGATATCTCGATAAAATGGGATGTATCGATGGGATCCTGACCGACGACGGCGATGCAGCGCTATTTGGTGCTCGCTGCATCATAAGAAAGTTAGTCTCATTCCATCCTTCGCACACAATCTCCTGACGACGTTCAGGATGAATAAAGACGACAAAGACGAAATTACTGTTTATACTGCGGAGTCTTTGCAGAACAACGCTGATGTTGGGTTAACTCAGTAAGTTGACGGTTTCGGCATTTCGTGCACCCGCGTCAGCTGCTGGTGCTGCTTCTGCCACTGCAAACGAGTGGATTGCAGCTCCTCTAATTGAGTCGCACTTCCCTCTCATGGTAAACACTTTCAACAAAGCTTTGGTAAGTGAATCTCTAGTTTTCGTGTCTAGTCAATTGAGCAAGCGTTTTCAGAATCTACCCCTTCTACCAATCGTACCTCCCCCAAAGCTGGCGCTGCCGCCAGGCCGGGCAGACGGCACCCAAATTCCCATTATCCGAACGGCGCAGCCTCCGACCAAGAAGTGGTTGGGCATGGTTGATCTTACGGACGACAAAGGCGAGGGTGGCTCGGGATTGAGTCAAGGTGGCATTGTCGATCTAACCATGGACTCCGATAGCGACGTGGAATTCATGGACTCGGATAGTGACATAGAGATCGTCGAGTTGGATTAGCTTGTATTCGTAGCTAACGACAAGGCCCGGTAAAATGCTTCATTTTTTTTCCAATCCAAGCGCAAAGCACAAAACAAAAAAAGCCTCCGTTGATGAGCCCCTATAAATCTTTGCTTGTCTCTCCACTCTGCCACTCTCGCAATGGGCCGTACTCCCTCAGCGGCAGCTGCCAAGAAGGCCACAGCGGGTACCAAGAAGTCTAACGGGAGGAAGAAAGTTGCCACCGCCGAGTTTGGGGCATTGCAAAGTCAAAAAGCCGCTGTCCACGACGAGTTCAGCAAAAGCAAGAGGACGAAGGCAACGTACCAGGGATATGTTGACCGTGCAAAAGACATAATTGCCGACCTCGTCAAGGAGCGAAGGGAGAAGCTCAAGGCTGACCCAGGCTGGCGCTGTCCGGAAGGAATTGACACCGACCTCCTGGCAAAGGCATTGGAAGGAACACCCAACAAGCACTCGGCCATAGCTCTTGAGCTTTGTATCACCCAGAAGTGCATTGTTGAAGGGCTTTCAAAGAGTACAGCTGAAGGTTTGCACGGTGCGTGGGCGAAGTATTGGGACGAATTGTAAGTGGCTTGCGACGTTCCTTTCTGCATGGTGATATTGAATATCTCCTTAGGCCAGGAGGGAAATACGCTGGGGCCTACAAATATGATGAGGATACCGGCACAGTGACCGGATGTCCAGCGCGCGCACCACAAATTCAATCGTTGGTGAAGTGCATCAAGAATAAATCTCGCGTCAAAGGGGAAGCAGCCACGAGACGCCATGCCGAGGCCACTACAATTGAAGATATGCGGGCGATGATGAGCTGGTCAGAGAGCCAGTGTTCGGCTGATGACCTGGAGAAGTGCGCACCAAAGGATCTTCAAGCGCTTCTTGTCCTTCTAAAGCACGGGATGGTGCGAAGTTTTTTATCTTCCGGCTATAATCTGTGGACACGGTATGCCAATAGTAGTGCCCAAATAACGGAGCTGACGCACCTCCCCTAGGAATTTTGAGCTTTGCCAGCTTCAAGAACGCGATCTTACGCCAGATGCCCGAGGTCCCGCTCCGTACTATCTCCCTGTCCTATCAGTCTTCCTGGATAACCGGAAAGGATGGCAGAGTAAGCAAGGATTTGACGGGCCGCTCAAAAGTAAGCACTTACATCTGGAATATTGGTTCATTCCTGACGTTTGTTTTACACGTAAGGTAACCACTACGATATCTATGAGCAGAAAGACACACCCGAGATTTGCATGTATACGCACTTCATGCGCTGGAGAGCTGTCTACAGACAGCGCCTCGGCCGTGAGTTTGAGCCAACAGACTATGTGTTCCCGTACATCGCGCCCAACGGCATCATCCACCCGAAAAAGCCGTTGAGCCACGATCTCGTCCAAGATTACATCAACGAGTTTGCGTCGGGGGCCAATATTCACAAGAACTTTACGACACATTGCCTTCGGAGAGGCGGGTCACAGTACAGGTTTATGTTTGCTGCGCTGGGCAAGCGATGGTCGCTCACCATTATCCGCTGGTGGGGTGGATGGGCAGAGGGGGAACAGGTAGTTTCATTCGCTTTCACCACGCAGCCAAGTTTTGAAGCATATTGGCAGGTCGATACGCTGATGCGTTACCTCTTGGATTCTTTGCAGAGTTACGAATCGGGCCATGGCGATGCGTTGAACCCGTATCGTCTGGAGGCCGACAAAAGCTTCATGGGTGATCATGATGCTTTGAAGACACCAACCGTGGCCGAGTTCCGGACGCTAAGCGAGACGATGCTAACCAAACTCGACAACATCTCCGCTAATATTCACTCCCCTCAATCCTCTCCCAATTCCGCGATGTCTACAGCTTTCGGCTACATGTCGCTTTCTCCAGCGGCTGTCACTGGACCATCAAATCCGACATCTCAGGTTCCATCGCAGAATCCGTCTCACCCAGCTCAACTTCCCGGGCGTGAGGCGACTCCGATGGACCAAGACGCACCGACCTCGATTGCCATGCCACTACCGGGAGTATTGATTCCCAGTATCGGGAGAGATGCCAGGGCATGGCGTCAGGCTGTTGACCAGTGGGAAGTTGGTGATTCCAAGACCGGTCTGATGCCGCTGAAGGATTGGCCCGTCGAATACTACACCGGTGCAATGCGGCTCGTCACTGGCACACTCTATTCGAATCGAAAGCTGATAGCTATGGAGTATAGACGGTATGTTTTTATTTTACTGCCCGCTTGTATGCGCTCTGATCGATCTATACAGGCTAGGCAGCGATGACAGAGTATTCAAAGATCACTATCCGGAGCATACAAAGATCACCAAACTAATGACCGCAATTCGGGCCAAGTCTGGTCGTATGCGCACCTAGCTTTGAAATCTATTGATTATCTGCTCCCAATAACATACAGCGCCCTCTAACTATCCTATTGCATATCATTTACTTTATTACTTTTTGTTATAAACTCACGATGCCCTCAAGACTCAAGAGACACTTAAAAGATACCTGAGAGACGGAATGTCAGGTCATAAGCAAAATTGCATCATCGTGCATGCCTAGTCCCAGACAGACCAAGACGCGACAAAGACGCGACGCGTTTGTTTGGTCCCGGGGCCTGTTGATCCCGTGGCCTAAAGGAGCTCGGCTAAACCGATCACCGCGATCACCGGGGATCAAATGCCCGTGGCTGTGTGATAAGACCGTAAATCGTAGGAACTAAGTCTCTCCAATGATCCAGGGCCTTAGAGGCGAGTGGTGGATGTCAAAGTTTTGCCGCTCGATATCGCCAGGGCCAGCATAATGGACACAAACCCAAATCAAAACATAGAGCATTGATTCGAGATCATGGCGGGGTTCATGTTCGAGTAATCCATCGCCAGTTTCAAGGACTTCGATCGCCATGAACGCGAGCGTCCCCTGGCATTTTGGAGTCAGTGAAGTCAACGAGAGTAATAAAGACACACACCGTCCGACGGCCATGGGCGGGTTTGTGTTCATTGTCAAGAACCAATGCATTGTCTAGGTCGATCAACACGCCGCGGCGAAGACCATGGGCTGCGGGTGCTGCGGCAACGAACGCAGCAGGTTTAGCAACGCTGGCAACCTCAAGAATATGGCAGGTTGGAACAGATGGTGGGGGTAACCCAGCTGAGTCGCATGTTCTGTGGAAAGGGAGGAGCATAATGTTGTTCACGCTCATATCCCTGTGCAGGATATCCGCTTTCAGGTAAAGATCTCGATGCGCTGTAAGGGAAATGAGCCAGGCAAATCTAACAGAGAGGGAACGCTGGACCTTTGACCACGTCAATGAAAATCGAAACAAGTTCTTTCCGGGTCGCAAACGTGGGCAATCTTTTGGCAAAATGGGTGGTAACAAGGCGGCGATGGATTTTCTTCACCATGGCAGAACATGCCTCATAGAGGGTGTTGCCGCCTGGTTCGGTCGTTGGTACGATATTGGAACGCAGATTGTGAGTTCTTCCTTCAATGCCGTTGACTTGGACGATGATATCTGCAACAAGTTTTGGAACTCCCTCGACGGCGTGTGCCATCTGGAGCATTTCAGCTTCCCTATGGGAGCGGGAAGTGTCAACCCAAGCGTCCTTGATGACAAAATCTTGACCGTTGTGGCGGGCGTGCCAGCAGACCGTTCCCCGCCCGAAAGCTAAACTGTCGATGTGGAGCGTTTCAACAATGCGATATCGTATGCCTTCCACCTCGATGAAGCGGCCGTGATTGGTTTCGATTATCGAGGTGTCATAGCCCAGCACGGCGGGATCATTGGTAAACATAAGTGCCACCATGACGCGCACGAAGGTCTCGGGTTCGCCGTGCATATCGAAAGGCGCGGTGGTCACCAATCCCGCGCGGTCGAAGATGAACAGTCGGATTGTTTCCCCCATGAAGGCTATCGAAATGACGAAACGGCGATTATCCTGGCTGGAAAATATGAGGTCGGCGCCTTCGAACAGTTGGATCAATGCCGTCTCCTGATGATGTTTCGAGTCGCTTGGTCGAAGCTGGCCGTGAATCTGGATGCTCGGCCAACGATGCTCTGGGTCCGCTGCACAGAGGAGATCGACATTCCGACTGGCAACCTCTTCAAGATCAACCTCTGTGTCGACGAATCGTTGCGTCCAAGCCCTCTTCTTCTTCTGAGGCAGTGGCTTTCCAGCTGCCGCACAGATCAAAGCTACACGGATGCCGAAATAGCGGAGGAAGGCCACCAATCTGTTCTCCTGGTTGCCACCCACCGAAGGTTGATTCAGATGAGGACATCCAACCCATCTGTTTCCCCTCCACAGAGGTGTCCGAAGAGTGGCCAACTTCTCCAAGATCTTGGACGGGGGAAGTGGCAGACAGTTGTCGGGGAAGAGGATGGGGAGAAGACCCGGCACGTCGCTGAGCTGAGAAGCAGTTATTTCCTCTAAGAGTGAATCCATCGTTGGGGGGGAAGAATGATTCTTCGGCTTCGAGTTTTGCACTAACAGCAGGTGAGTGTAGGTGGCAAGTCGCGTTAAGAAAAGTGATCACCACACGTGACCGAATGTCACCACATAAACAATTTGCTATGGACACAAACCTGCTGCCCTGGATCAGCCCTACTCACAATAAGTAAGAGTCGGAGTACATCTCAGCTACTCCCGCCCTCTTTAGATTGGGTTCGCGGGCAAAAGAAAACAGACGATAGGGGCTTTCCCATTTAGGCATCATATTTGTGATCCGTTCTGAAGCGGTTACATAACACGACTACCGCTTATATGATACAGTCTCCGTCAAACTCCGTTGACCTCTCTAGTTCACATCGAATCTTTCTCACTCACGCTTTGTATTTGACGGGCCGGACTTGAACTCTTCAGGCTCGTTGTGCGGCCTGAACCTATCATTCGTATCTGTCTTCACCAAACTCATTCTGAACCTGTGTTCACCTTCGACCACTCGAAGGTCATCAAGTTCCGCTCGAGCCTGGAAGACTATAACACGTCGACTGCTATACGCTGTCCTCAAACCGCCGAAACCGCCGACACAGACAGGCTCACAGCCCTTTGCACCGGATCGTGACTCGCCCGCCACAACTTCAAACGGCCCCGACAGTCTATGAATACGAACCGCAACTAAACCACACCAACCAAAAAACGCTCCGCTTTCATGCATACCCAAACCAAAAGCGAACGCACCCAGCTCGCCCGGAAAACCGTCAACCAGCACATCCCGGAGGTCCTCCAAGCCTCCGCGCGCGCTAGAAGCGGAGTGCGCTCCTCCAAAGTCTTACGTGGCCCGAAACCAATCGATTCCAAGTCGTTGATACGCACACCGACCCTCCCGAAAATCACCGTGGTGGAAGGAGACACGCTGGAGGTCGCCTACCCGATGTGCATTGACGGTGGGGGCTCAGTCGCGATTCTGTCAATGGCGTCCGAGCTACGCCCGGGCGGCGGCTTTCTGAACGGCGCAAACTCGCAGGAGGAGAGCTTATGCATGCGCTCAACGCTATACGCGAGCCTCCAGGAGGGCTTCTACCGCCTACCTGAGCTCGGTTGCGTCTACACACAGGACGTCTGCGTTTTCCGCGGGTCCTATGGCGACGCCCCGCCCAAACCGACCTCCAACGTCAACCCAGCGGCAGAGTGGTGGTTCGTCGATGTGATATCGTGCGCGGCTGTGCGGGGGCCCGACGTCGATGAGCAAGGGAAATATTCCGACGCTACGCAACGGGACCTGATGCGCGAGAAAATCAAAGTGGTATTTCGCGCTGCAGTGGGGCAGGGGTGCAGACGACTCGTGCTCGGAGCATTAGGATGCGGCGCGTTCGGGAACCCGCCTGCGGAAGTTGCCCAGTTGTTCCAACGCGTACTATTAGGTCGAGATGGGACCGGCGTCGGGACCAGAGGAGGGGAGTTTGTGGGCTGCTTCGACGAGGTGACGTTTGCTATCAAAGGGGGGAGACGGGATACATTACCAGCTTTCCAGGCCGCCTTTTCACTACCTTGAAGATCGGGATTTGCTGTAAAATCACTGTATTATCAATGTACATTATTTGCATGAGCCAAAGCGCGCTCCCTCACGCCCTCCGCCAAGCTCCTGGGGTCGACGATCCAGAGTGCAGCAACCTCATGTAAATCCACCTCGCCCTCTCCAGGAACCTCCTCTGCGAGCCGGCCCGCAAGACGCGCAGCTCGAATCTCCCTCAGCAGCGCCTTCGCACTCGTCTTGTTCGCGGTCAGCGTCGTCCAGCCGTGCTGCGCGCCCCACAGCATGCTCTGCACCGTGTGCGCCGTCAGTCGTGCATTCGCCCGCGTCACCGTCGCACGCTCGCTGTCTAGGTTACGGCGGTACCCATTGTTGCTGTACAGCACTCGCTCGACGGCTTTCTGCGGCACCGCGGCGACAGTTTCCTGCGCCAGAATGTCCCGGCACGTCTTCTCCACCGAGTGAAAGAACGGGGCGCGCACGGAGGCGCCTTCAGACGGAGGATGGTTCTGGGGATACACGCAGACCGGAAGAAGCGGAATATAGCCCGGTGGATAGCGCGAGCCAGTCCAAAATTGCGTCTCTGCAGCGGCGGGCGTCATAGTAGAAGTCTCAAAAAGTGCCTCCGCGCGCCTTTTCTCCCCTGGTCCGCCGATCTTGGTGACGATCCGCACAAAACGATCGTGGGCCTCGGTCGTGGTCCAAAATTGGAGTGGTTGTGTGCCGGTGGGAGGGAGAAGCGGGAGCAAACGCGCGTGCAACTCCTGGAACATGCCCCCTCTTCCCATTTCTTGCAGCATCTCCTGCAGGACTTGGCTCGTCAAGGCGCGCGCCTGCGTTTTTGGGTCTCCATCCTTGTTCGCATGCTTGGATTCGCGCGCACGCTGCGGGGCGGAGAACCGTACTTGAGCTTCCTCCACAGATGCTGGTAGAGGCGCGTGCGTCAGATCCGACACAAGTGCGATCAGTACAGATAAGTCGAGGTTGATATTGGCGGTGGGGACGAGCTGAGCCAGGGAGATAGGCTGCGGAGCGCGTTGGGGAGTGGGGATTTCACTTTGTGCGTGTTCTCCAAGCTCGACGTTGATTCCCATGGCACGGAGCCCGTCGATTGATTGTGCTATCCGGGGATCATCGTCCTCGGGGTCAGAGGGGTTCAGACGCGTCAAACGCAGTGTTACTTTTGGGGGCTCCGGGCCAGTTCCGGTATCAATAGGGTTTGCCTTCGCTGCCGCTACGAGACCGCGACCCATTCGCAGGACAGAATTGTCAAACTCTACCTGCGCAAGAGTGGGGCCTTGCTCTGGATCGTCTTCATCCTCTGAATCAGTGAGATAGGAGTCGATTTCTCGGAATTCTGCCAAAATGCGAGTGTTTTTGATCCTGCACGGTGTGTGAGAATACAAACGCGGCAATTGGGCGAAAGCGATGGAAAGACGCTCACGTATTGACCCTGATCCATTGTCTCCCACTGTCTGCTACGACATCCACCTTGACCGAAGTGGCTTTTTGGGTGTCATCCAGTGCATCGGCCGGAGCCGGGAACGACTTCAAGATAGAAACTATCGAAGGAGGCGCAAGCAAAACCTCGTTATACACCGATATTAGGTATGGGGCATTCGTGGCTGGAGAGTGGCATCAGATTCCGACATTTTCAACGTCCAGGATTCCATTACATAGCGGTGGAAGATTCGCTGACTTGGGGTCATCGAGAAACTACTGGATGGATCAACAGATGAGAATGGAGGCAGTCCTCTTGAAATCTGCAGACCAACCCTTTCCAAGACATCGAGATCAATCTTGACAGAGTCCCTCAGCTGCTTAAGGCCTGGGATGTTCTCTTGCTGCAACCATTGCCCGTCGTCAGTGGAATCTTGACCAGTGATTGCTTCGGTTGAAGAGTCAAGAATCGGTGGCCGGACTGCTAATGGGCGGAAATTGGACAGCGACTCGTGAATAGAACGCAGTGTCGCGTTGAGAGGATGAAGCTCTGGGTGAACACAGGACATTTGGGGAGCTCAAAAACCCAAGATAGTGCAAGGTTGGGAGGAAATTTGATGTACATCGTCTTTCTTTCCAAACAACGATCAACTTTGCCAGCCACATTCGCCTCTTGTCTTCTACCTCCATCATCTCCAACCTATACTGTCCTTCATCGACACTATGCACACATACAGTCTCGCCCTCCTCGTCCTCGGCGCAACCGTCGCCTACGCCCATCCCACTGCGTCCAAGAATGCGCTCGCGCTCGACGCCGCCCAGCGTGGACAAGACCTGCACCGTGCCCTCGCATTGCGACCTCGCCAGATCCACAACGCCGACTACCAGGCCAACCCGTCGCCTAGTCCCACTCCCACCCAAGATTCATCCCCTTCGCCTACGAGCAAACCCGCCGCCGCTCCCTCGGAGACTGTCGCCAAAGACAAGCGCGCAGAGACGTCGTTGAAGCAAGGTCCCGGTCCTGTAGTTGAATCCACCTCCCGGGAGAACACTACCAAGCGTCAAACCGACGTCGAGGAAAACAGTGCTACGATGCAGAAGAGGTCTACACCGTTGGAGTCTCGCGCAATTGAAGATAGGGACGCTATTACTCTTTGGCGGGCGGATGATCAGAAGCGCCAGATCCACAACGCCGACTATCAAGCCAACTCCCCACCACCGAGTCCCAACCCTGCTCCGGCTCCTTCCCCTTCCCCTGCCAGCCCACCTGCTGCTGCGCAATCAGAACCGGCCGCCAAAGAAAAGCGTGCCTCACCGTCGTTCGAGCACCAGAAGGATCGGGTCGATGTGGAGGAAAACAGTGGCGACGCTTCCAAACTCGTTTCTCGCATCTCAGAGAACGATGACAAGGTGTATGGTTTGCGCGGACGCGACATCGAGGAGCTTCAATTGCAACTTTGATCGCAACGCGGTTACTCGCTGGAGCAGGGACGAGGCTGAAGATGCGCCCAGCAGTGGAAAGTGGAATCTCTTATTTATTTTCATGCCTTGTACATTCGTCTTGTTGTATTCTTGAATGACCGTCCGCCATGAATCATTGCGAAATGGATATCGGTCTTGGCTCCCGTTTTCTTCCGCCTTGCTCACTTGACCTTGTTTAAGATCAATTTGAATTTGAATCATCAATTGCAGACACGCAGTCATGTGACCGTGTCGCTTCTTTCTGTCCTGAACTTCCACTGCTCTCAGCTCGACTTCACAGATGGCGCGCTGCCACGTTTGTAAGAAGGAGCCCGAAAAGACGCTGCGCTGCTCAAAATGCCAAAAGACCATGTAAGTCCAAGAGAACGTCCCGCAGCCTCATCTAACCCATCCGACGCAGCTATTGCTCGTAAGTAACGGCTCTTGCCTTCTTTTTCTCCTCTGATCGTCTTCAACTCGAAGATTTGAATGCCAGAAAAAAGACTGGAAGGAGCACAAGAGAAGTGTCTGCACCAAGCCGGCCGTCTTCCATCGGATGGACAAGATGCTGAAAAACAACTCGGTCATGGCGAGCCTGCAGTCATTCGAAGACGCCGCCTGGGCGGAGCGCGCGCGAAATCCTTCAGTTATTGGAGCCTGTGACGGGTGTTTCCGTCGCTTCCGTGGGTTTCCGCCGAGAGAGGAGGAGGACGAGGACGAGAATACTCCCGATGCGGGGGACGAGTTCAAGCATTGCAGGCAGTGCGACTGGACGGTGTGTGAGGACTGCACGCGTCGTGAAGCTCAAGGTGCGCGTGTCTATGATGTGAGGTTTGTTTGCGTTGTGATACTGAGGGTGGATGAATCGCAGGTGTACCCTATTTTGATCGTCCGCCCGGTACTTGTCGATGCCCGACCGCGAACTTCGGGGTCAGCTATTGTCTTTCGACACCGAGTTACCTCGACGGCGACGGTCGTAAGCCCTACCACGGCGACAGACACCCGCCCATGGCGGGAAGTGGCTACTCCGCTGCTTCGTTTGAGTCGGACGAACGCGAATGCCGGACCTGTAAAGCGACTGCGCGCCATTTGAAAAAGGAGCATCTCAAGGACGCACTTCCTGGAATTATATAGGTTGCGTCTGTCTGGACAGAAAGATGGGTCTGTGGGTTCTTGAATTGTATATACTAATGTGTGATAGAAATGTCCTTCTATCTGGCTGAAAAAGTCTTCTTGACTACTCACTTCCATATAATGCATGATCTCGGGCAAGCCTTACAACATTTTAAGACAACAATCGTGACAGCGGAGTACAAGGGATGATAATGGCAACAAAGTGACAAGTACCTACGACGGCGGGTGCGGAGGAGGCTCAACAGGAACTGGTGGGAATGTAAAGGCTCGCATCCGCTGCTCATTAACAGTCGGCCCCGAGCCCCTGACAGTCGATGAGTCTGAAAAGTCAGACCAGGATTGGGGAAACGGTGAAGCCCGGGACACCGAGTAACTCGACGCAACGGAGGGGTTCGCCATGCCGGATATTCGACTGTCTTGGGTCGCAGTTCCATAGAACCCCGAGCTCTGAATGCCATAAGAGGACGGGGCTGACTCGGAGTGATATGCTGGCCGCATGAACCACGCAGGGGTGTTTTCAGCATCTGCCGTCAAAAAGTGAATATTGTAGTCTGATGTTAATGAGAAGCGGTGGGGCACGCACCAGAGTAGGAAAGCTCTTCGATACCGGCAATGGACTTTCTGCGTCGCCGGAAGAGGAAGATGCAGAAAAACAGCAGTAATAGTAGGCTAGGTATCAGAACGCCCAGAATCACGCCGATGGGGGTTGACTCAGACGTCTTCAGCGCGCTCGAGGCTCCTGGTGAGACCGTGGAGGCTGCACCAATTCCGGACCTACATTGATGTTAGACCGCGAAGACGAGAATTCTTGAAATTTATTACTGCGAGGCCGTGCCTGATTCTGCGACCATGACAGTGAGTAGCTGACCAAGGCAGAAGGAGACAGATATTCACCGGAAACAACAGTTGGGGATATCGATGTAGTACCGGCAGGCACAGAAGGCTGAAAGCTTGTGGATGCAAGGATCTCCGCAGGTGATGAACTGGATTGGCGTCAGCAGAAAGACGGTGAAACTTGACTCAACAATTACCTCGAGCCCTGCGTATTTACAACGGCGGTGTTGGATGTCGTCGGCGATTCCGAAATAATGGTCGTTGAGGATCTACTGAAACTATTGAGTAAATATTTGGGTTGTTTTTTCTGAACGCACGGAGCAGACCCGAAGGACGTTGTCACTGAGGTTGAAGTGGAAGAGGACGTCGCCACTGCGACTAGTGTGGAAGTTGTGGAAGTCGATGTAGTCGACGTGGCCCGAGTTGACGTTGTCTGCTGAGTCGCAGCGGTGCTCAACGCGCAGTCGGTAGCTGGGCGAAAATCAGGCTATTGCCCTCTCCTGATACAGGCAGCCAGACTCACATCCAGATTGTATGGTCAGCGTCTGTGAGGTCGCGATCGCTCCAGACAAATCCTGTAGCTGAATTACAACCGTTGTACCTGGGGAATAGTTAGCTCCGGCCAGAAGATGCGGATAAAAGAGATGTACCAGCCGCAAGATCAACATTCCAATTGAATGAAGTGACTTTGAACGTCCCTAAATTCTCCAGCACCGCGGAATTGCTGGCCTGAAGAACGCTGCAATGGAGTTCTCAATTTGATCGGAAGAATACGGTACAAGAAACCGACCTCTAAGGGACGATAATTAGCAGATAATCGAGGAATACGCGAGGTGCACATACCAATGTCCATGGTGCTGAATTGTTTTCCCTCAGTCAACTAACCTTGCCCGAAGCAGAAGGTCGGCTTTCACTCACCCTTTCCATCTTGCCATTGGATAAGAAAAGGAGTACATGTCAAAGCTGGTTTGGTGCTGAATGTTGCACGGATTAGCAGTAAGACCATTCCGGTGTTGTAGAGGCATACAAGTTGTCTATAATGAACGCCGCTAGGGTGCTCGATAGGAACGAAAGTGCCACCAATACCATCCAGTGGTACATGGTCGCGAAGTGAAGGTGGACTAGAACAAGGGAGCCAGGTCATCTCAAATGTTTTAGCGAACACGAGCTGTTATGATGGATCCGCGAGGCCACGGCAACGAAAGACTCCAGTGCGTCAGCCCGATGCGGTCTTGTACGTGGTGGTGCATGAAGAACTCGCACTAGATTTGAACAGTATTGAACCATCACAACGAAGACCCATAAACTTGAAGACACTCGCGGTTCTTTGCGTCGAGCTGAGCCATTCGCAGATGATGGCTGATGGCATTGATGATTGCAGTCACGAACGATTTTGATGGCGGCTTTTGCTTCCGGATCGACGCACAGCCTGCCCACTACCACGAGCTTCTCTTACTCTCTATCGCCGCCTGCCAATGACCGCGCCGCATTCGCCGACGCCACCGGCGCCATCAGCGTCCCACTTGTACGAATCACCGCGCAGGCAGACTCTCTCTCCACACACGCACACCCCTGCCACGCAGCAAGACGCCCGCTCCGAGATCCGAAAGGACATGGAACTGAGTCTCATCGAATGCCCAGTTGAGGCGTGGTTTGAACGTTATGCTCCGTCGCAGCAAGCATGGAACGTCGGTCCTACAGGCGAAAACAATTTCATTGAGAGGGTAGAGCAGCACCTCCGTGGGAAGCACTCTGAAGGCGGCAAGCAACCGGACCCCGTTCTCAACGGGAACGGTTGGAAGCCATTCACCAATGCCATGGCCCATAACCAGTCAGAAAATATCACATACTCCACCATTGCTGAGCTGGCGAAGGCCATTGACAAAGCCGCCCAAAAAGTGGACACCAGGCTCGAGCGCACCCTTGTTCTCGACTCGTCTCCGCAGACGCTTGCGACCACCGAGGTTGCCTCGTATCGATTTTTCCCAGATGCGCGCGGTATTCTCGTCCAACCCAGCCTCCCGAAGGTCCAACCACCCCTTCCAACGCGACGGTCGCAGCGTCGTCCAACAGGCCCCACGGCCGACACATCGTTGCCCTCGGATGATGCCACATCTTCGCCCTCAGATGACGCCTCTGACGACGCGACGCCACTCTCACGCGAGAACGCGGACACCGCAGTGATCGCGGAGTTCAAACTTCAGAACGGGCCTGCTGATAGAAAGGACGTAAGAATATTCCTCTCTTCTCGTCAAATCACACTCAGACCTGTTCGAGCAGAACGAGCTGAAAATGATTGGCGCCGCCACCACGCTGATGTACAACGATCCGCGCCGGCGGTATATCATGGGGTTCACCATCGAGAAACAGCAAATGCGCCTGTGGTATTTTTGCAGAAGCCACGTCTGTGTCTCGCTTCCGTTCGATTTTGTAACTGTAAGCCAAGTAGCTGCGTGTACGCTGAAAACCATCTCACAAATCTTACAGCAGCCGAGACCTTTCATACGTTTCCTTCTTACAATCATCTTTTCGACTCCTGCTGAACTGGGCTTTGATCCTACCGTCACCCGTTGCGCCGTCAAGCGCGGGAAGAAAACCTTCATTGCTTATCAATACCGCGTCAAAGACGACTACTACCTAACTGAAGGACATCCTCTCTCCGAGGATGCCGCGTATCGTATGGTATCGCGGGCCACCCGGGTATGGAAAGTAAAAAAGATGATCATGGCGGGGGGGGAATGGACGGAGAGGCTGGAGGACAAAGAGTATGTCCTCAAAGACGTTTGGCTTTACGACGACGCCCGTCTCGAGCGTGACATACAAGAGGCCATATTCGCTGCTCTGGAGGCGAAGGACAAGAATGGAACTACAACGCATGCCACAGACGCAAAGCGGTACTTCATGACGATCATTGAAGACTGGAAAGTCGCCTCGGATTCAAGAGAAGATCGCAGTGCCGCGGCACCGGACGGCTGGAAGCCTGCGCGATTTTCAAACCCAGGTCAGGCGCTGGCAACCCCGGACCCAGCAGCGCTACGCACCCCGTCGCACGACGAGTTGAGCCGGCTCACGATATCAGAACCTCTTGCCGAACCTACTCTCAAACACCAGCCGCGTATTCACGTTCGCACCGTCTTCAATGAAATTTGCCAGACTCTCTACGAGATTTCTGACTACAAGACCGTTACGAAGTATATCATTGATATTGTACAAGGTAGGACCTTTGCTTTGTTTGTAACCCAAACTGATTCCTCCAAGTCCTCAGGTACATGCGCCTCGCGGGCTTCGTCCATAGAGACGTCAGTCCGGGAAACTGCTTGTGGCATGGCCCTTCGGGTAAGGCCAAGATCTCTGACCTGGAGTATGCCCGACCCTTTTCTGAGTTATCTGGTCATCAACCGCGGACAGTTAGTTTTCACAGTTTACAGTCTCCTCCCATCTAATCAGCACTATCAGGGGACTCCGTCATTTATGGCAGTGGAATACCAGATGCGAAAACACCTGTTTGTCCAGCGAGCAGCCGCTGCAGACCCATTTCAACCGCGAAAGCGCTCCCCGAAATTCTTCACTTTCAACTACTACCACGACATTGAGTCTGTCTTCTGGCTTTATACGTGGTTTCTGCACTACTACCCGCCCGGAGCGTTGACCCTCAATGACGAGACTAAACAAATATTGAGCGTGTCTGCCCACAAATATCTTGTTTGCAACGTTGGCGGGAACAACTTTCGAAGTACCCTCGTCGGCAGCATTGACGAGGCACGCGAACTGGAAGAGGACCTGATGTCGGTGTACGGCGATATGTTCTACCCACTCCTTGCCGGTATCTCCGGGACCGTTGGCTTCCTCCTTAGCGCCTACAAGGCCCTAGAGGCCACAGCACCTGTGATGGTGAATAACCAACCCCAGCACTGGGACGAAAAAAACTTCCAAGATGAAGTCTACGACCAAATACAGGATTTTTTCACGAAGCTCGGGAAAACTCGACCTTTCCAGCTTGGCGATATTCCAGTGCAGCCGCTTCGTCCACCGCCGTCTGACGCAGGAGAGAAAAGTGCCGCCCGGAACAGCGAGGGCAAGTCAAAGGTGTAATCTCAATCAACCTGTAACAATGTATGTACGTACAAGGAATGTAAATCTCAAGGAAGACGGAGAGGGGCCTTCCATGTAGAATTTCAGGGCTACGAACTTCTTCGATCCATTTACTTCGCCCCGACATCACTCCCCGTCTTCTCTAACTCTTTCTCCGCATAATTACGAAAATCAAGCGACGAGGAATTCAAAGTATCTCAGGAAAACCCCAAAGAAAACGAACTGGACTGAGGATCGCCTCGCATCCGCCATAAGCTTCGTCACCCATTGGGCCGCCGATTTTGTCCGACGTGCAGTTAGACGTACCGTACCTGCTTGTTCCTCATGCAGTCATACACAGCGTCTGATTACACTCTATCGCAGTGATTCGGTTTCTTCAATTACCGACAGCCCATCAGTCTCTTCACTCCCCAGTCCGTTGTATCAGTCCTATCCGCCGGAGCGAATCACACAAACGCCGAGGGCGAATCGGGAAGGTTGGCGGATAGAGCGACCTTGCGTTGTCGACGCTTCAAGGTTTGCCATGTGTTCTCCAAAAAATCGTACATTGACTACAGTGATAATGTAAGTATAAATCCGCGGGTAGAGAGATACAGGTTGATGAGTACAGAGAGGGGGAGATAAATAATGCGATGAGTCAGTGCGATATGCATGCAAACGGACAACAAGAAAGCAGAGGGAGCCGGAATCAGTCATGGAGGTCAAAATACGATCTGAACATCGACTCGGAGCGCAACGAGGTGTCCCCGATGACGGAATGCACATGCAGGAACAGCCGGGGGAATCGTCGGGTGAAATAAGCCAAGAAGCCCTCGGGCATAGGGCCAAGATGCCGCTTGACGTTGTCGGGCAAGTCCTGGTAATGATGTTTCTGCAAGACAGCCTCAGGTCAGACGGACATCAATTTAGTATTTTCGGCCGTACCTTGTTTCTGAGAGCACGCAGCAAATCTTGGACCGATTTGCCGTCGTATTTTCTAAACTTCCCCAGATTCTCGATGAACAACCGGTCGAGGCGCGCAAGCCAGTCATTCCCAACGATACCAAAAGCGCCCTTTTCCAAAACAACAAGGTACGGGTCTTTGGGATCCCGGCACATGATCTCGAATCGGTCGGACGCATCTTGCAGGAAAGTGAGACGTCGGCCGGGGTCCCAGAAGAAAGGATGGAGGAGACACGTCGTCGTGTCCGGACTAATATATGCGTGAGTAAGGGTCAAAATCCTGAAAAGTTGTACACACCGCTCGTGCGCTTCTGCATGAAGCATGGAGTCGATCAGATCCACAGCTTCCTCTCCCTCTTCCCCAAATCTCTCCAGCCCTTTGAGATTCTTCGCATCCTTCATGATATTTGCCTCCCTCTCGTATCGATCTCCGAAGGGATGGCTCCCGTTGGTGAGCGTATAAAAGAAGAGACACCCCAAGGCGAAAATATCCACAGACTTCGTCAGCCTTGTGGGCTTTCCGGCCGTCCCACCGGAGGCTCCGGAAGTTACGCTCCCCTGGGACGACACAGACGTGTCGTCTCCGCTCGAGCCCACCTCGTCCAGCTTTACGTCTCCACGCAGAATCTCAGGCGCACGCCAGCCAACGGTCCCGGCGGCCTGCGCGCCATGGGACGTTGGCAAGAAACTCGTCTGGTCGATGTCCAACTTTTTACACAAGCCAAAGTCGGAGATCAACATCCGGTACGACTTGACCCCGCCGCGGCCGGTCCCGGCCGAGACGAGGATGTTTTGGGGCTTGATATCGCGATGTACGAGTTTCAGCCCATGGAGATGCCGCAGCCCGCTGGCGATCTGCCGAAGGGCGCGCTTGGGATCAAAAGCGATGGCGATATCCCTCCACGCATCGCGGTCGGGGGTCTCGATGAGATCGGCGAGTGTTGCGGGACACAGTTCTAGTGCGATGTAAAGGAAGTTTGAATGTGCCTCTTGGTAGTAGTATCGGATGACGTTCGGGTGGTCGTCACTCTCCTGCAATATGCTGACTTCCCTCGAGGCAAGCGTAACAAAATCCTGCAGAAGCCGCTTGACAGCGACTGCACGACCTTGCAGGGACCCACGGTAAACGACGGTTCCATGTGAGCCGTAACCTGGACATTGGATCGATGGTGAGCGACCTGGAAGTCGCGCGAGACGAGGGCCTGAAACTCACCAAGAACATGGTCGGAAACAACTAATGAAGGTTCGATTGGGGGCGACACTACGGGGAGAGACGGAGAGAAAGATAACCCGGACGGTGTCGAAGGGATGCCGTTTGGCAGAACACCATTTTCGTTTTGATTTTCTTTGTCGCTGGCAAGATTTTCTTTTTCGCTGGCGTCTACGCCATTGACCTCGACGGCGTCCGCAATCCCTACGACACCCGGCTTCTTCTTCTTCCCTCGCTTCCCTCTGCGACCCTTACGCTTCGAGCCTGGTACAGCGGAAGCATCTCCGTCTCCATCCCCGTCACGATCGCTATCGTCCCCGTCGTCGACAGCGTCAGGAGGCAGAGGCGGCAGTTTTTTGACGGTGGAGAATTGAGGGGAAGAAGGAAGAGGCGATTCCTCTGGCCGGAGGAGGGAAGGGGTGGCCGGCTCTGTTACGTTGGAATTGACATCCAGGGTCGGTATATTGAGGATGGTCGGTGCTCCCGAATGCGATTGTTGACGGACTTTCCCCAAGCCGAACCAGAGGCCCAGTGCGCCCACGAGGCAAGCGAAAATGACGCCTTTCCAAGAAAGGAGGAACTCATCAAGATCCTGGTCGCTCGGCATATCCGTCGAGTTACTGGGAGCCGTGCGATCAGCGG
This sequence comes from Mycena polygramma, assembly GCA_029449255.1. Lineage (NCBI taxonomy): Eukaryota > Fungi > Basidiomycota > Agaricomycetes > Agaricales > Mycenaceae > Mycena > Mycena polygramma. The sequence continues at coordinate 53,671 of JARKID010000205.1, forward strand.
ATCCGTTACCGGCGCCGTCCACCGTCCCTTCCAGAATTTTATTGGCGGTATCCTCGAGCTCCCATTGCGGGGAAACCCCCGGCACTCCTTCAATGAGCCGCTTCATGCGCATCTCAGGCCCATCCCCATCGCCGCCCTCAAGCGGACGGATTCCCACAAGGCACCGCCGGTCGGTGTACAGTGAGGTACGATCCAGACACCGGTCGTCCTCATAGCCATAATTACGCTCCTTCATGGCCTGTTCACGCTGCTTGCGGGCGGCAGTAACGGCGTCGATCTCGCCCGGCAGCTCCAGATGCGGCACCGTCTCTGCAGGTCCGTCGAGCAGCTTAGGCCCATTCTTTCTTCCGCCGCCGCTGAACACGACCAAGGGAAATCGATCCGGGCTCATTGCAAAAAGACTCCCAGTCTCTTCGACCATACCGATGTATGCCGAGTCGATGTGAGGTAGTTGAGCCATCGAGGTAGCGTGATTTAGTTGAGGGAGAATGGCGGATAGCTGGGGGCGTGGCTGGAGGAGAACAAAGGTGCTCGGTGGATGTTGAGTACGGGTTCTCAGCACGTCAAATATCGCCACACTGGAAGAAGCAGAGACATCAGAAATCGCGGTAGAGCGAGAGGTAAAAATAAATACACGCACATGGGGTTACTGAATTTGTATGCCCAAAGAACAGGACCTGAAGCTGAAGCGGAGTCCTGTTTATTAGCCTCTCCTCTGGCTTTGAAAGATATAATTTCTCCGTTGGGGAGACTCTGTATGTACGCATCGTCCTTCGTGTTCCTGTACGAGTCCTGGAGGACGTTGTCCTGCTTGTTCGGCCCATATGTCGAAAATGATAGATTTTGCACAGGGATCCGCTGTTTATTCGCCGGTCGGGTGTGGATGGTAATGTGATAGTCTGTATCCGTTGTTACAATTTTTCGATAAGAAAAATCATGGCTTACCGGTCCTGCCAATGAACACCTCCGTAGGCTTCGACATCTGCGGCTTGCTGCCATCTAACTCGTCCAAGTCAAGTTCATCGTCTCCTTCCCGCAAATCTTCGAATGGATCCCAAGGGCACGCAGAGTCGATGGTGGCCTTTATATTCCCCGTCTCCAGTTCTACAACTAACAGCGACGTCTCCTTCCTCCCAACAAATACACGATGGTCATCAGCAGCAGAAAAGCTGAAGGGAGACATGTCGACCAGCTCGGACATGGTGAAGGGGAAGCGCTGGAGAGGGCTCGAGGGTGTGGCCATGACGTAGATGTCCCCCGACTGAGGTTCTATGATGTAGGTCTCCTGGTATGCGCCATCGTCCGTGAGGTCCGGGTCGTGGTCGATGTGGCTCGTGCGAACAAGTGGCGCGAGCGTCGAGGGCTCCGAAACAGTGCGGCTTGGAGTCGAAGATGCGAAGGACGACATGGACCACAGAGAATGCCCCGTAGTCCGATTGAGGGCGTGGAATTTGCCATCGACGGAGGCAACGAGCACAATGTCCAATAAATCTGAATCCCCGAGTGGGTCCGGATTTAGACTTTCTCGTTTAGCCGGCCCCGAGAGAGACTGGACGCTGTTCGCCTGCGGGGTGCGCAGATTCACGATTTCTGCCCAGCATGCGAGGAGTAGGGAGAGGAAGGCGGTGATATGAAACAAGTGTGCCATTCAGTCATTCCCACAAAAGGACACGACCAGGTAGAATCGACGACCAAGACAGGCCACCGAGGTGGTTTGCGAGTCCAGTACAATATGGAAGGGAATGTCGAGGCTCCGACTGCGCCGAAAGTGACAGAAATCCAGCCCAGCACAGCCGGTGTAAAATCGGTGTTTTGCCCTGTTGGCTTTCCCTCTCTTCGGCCTCCGCTTTCACACAGTTCTCACGCTACTCTTACGTGACTGAGCGTCGACGTCGCAGTTTCGCTGCTTGTTCTGACGGCTTCTGGACTGCACCAGGCTAAAGGTTGGGCTAGCTTCTCTCTCAGTGATTGATTTTGGACAATGGAGAAAAGCCGGGAATGCTACGTCGGCCGAACGTTGACATTGGCACCAAATTGGCACCGAAATTCAGTCCAACATTACTGAAAGCTCTAACTTTAACAAGCAGACAGCACTAGAGCGGATGAAATCTGTAAACACAAGTTTATTAGTGTCAGTGCGACACAGACCCGCTTCATATGCAACTAGCGTGCGCTGTCTTGAGACTAGGGCTGTCCTACCGCGGTCCTTCATGGCTGGAGGCAGGCGTCGTTCACGAGTTCAAAACCCCCGGCACGCCATCAAGAAGCCGCTTCAAACGCATCCCGGGACTGTCTCCATCGCCGCCCTCAAGCGGGCGGAATCCGACGAGACACCGCCGATCGGTGTACATTGAGGTACGATCTCGACACCGGTCGTGCTCATCGCCATAATTACGCTCCTTCATGGCCTGTTCACGCTGCTTACGTGCAGCAGTAACGGCGTCGATCTCGCCCGGTAGCTCCAAATGTGGCTCCTTCCCTGCAGGCAGCTTGGGCCCGTTCTTTCTTCCAACGCCGCCACTGAATAGGACCAAGGGAAATCGATCTGGGCTCATTGCGAAGAGACTCCCCGTCTCTTCGACCATGCCGATGTATACCGAGTCAATATTTGGTGGTTGATCCATCGAGGTAGCGTGATTGAGTTGAGGGAGAATGGCGGATAGCTGAGGGCGTGGCTGAAGGAGAACAAATGTGCTCGGTGGATCTTGAGTACGGAGCACGTCGAATATCGCCGCACTGGAAGAAGAGGAGACGTCAGAAATCGCGGTAGAGCAAGGGAAAACTACACGCACATGGGGTTACTGAATTTGTATGCCCAAAGAACAGAGCCTGAAGCGGAGTCTTGTTTATTAGGCTCTTCCCGGGAGGCTTTGAAAGATATGATTTTTCCGTTTGGGAGGCTCTGAATGTACACGTTATCCTTGGTGTTCGTATATCTAGCCTGGAGGAGATTGTCTCGAATATCTGGCCCATATGTCGAGAAGGAAAGGTTTTGAACGGGATGGTGTGCATTCAATGGTCGTGTGTGGATGGAAATGTGATAGTCTGTATCCATTGTTATAAAATTTCAATAAGAAGATACGAAGCATTGCTTACCGGTTCTGCCAATGAACACCTCCGTGGCCTTTGACATCTGTGGTTTGGTACCATCCAACTCGTCCAAGTCAAGCCCATCAAGCGTCGGTGACGCCAGGGATTTGTCGTACTTCAAGCCACCATCTGCTTGGCGCAAGTCTTTGGATGAACCCGAAGCGCATGTGGAACCGGCGGTGGCTCTGATCTTCCCCGTCTCCAGTTCCACGACCGACATCGACGTCTCCTTCCTCCCAACGAAGACCCGGGGGCCATGGGCAGCAGCAAAACTGAAGGGAGACATGTCGACCAGCTGAGGGACGGAGAAGGGGAAGCGCTTGAGCGGACCGGAAGGCGTGGTCATAACATATATGTCGCCCGACTGAGGCTCTACGATGTACGTCTCCTGAAAGGCGCCATCATCTGAGTCGTGGTAGATGCGGCTCGCACGGACAAGGGGTGCGAGGGTAGGCTGGGAAGCACTTTTGTCCGAAATTGACCACAAGGCGTGTCCCGTGGACCGATTGAGAGCATGGATTGTGCCGTCGACCGATGCGACGAGGACAACATCCAGTAACTGTGAGTCCCGTAGCGGATCCGGATGTGAATCCGCTCGTTTAGCCTGCCCAGACCGAGTAGGTGTCGTTACTTCTGGACCGCATGCGAGGAATAGCGCCAGTACACCGAAGCCAAAGGACAAGAAAAAAACATTGAGATGACCCATCCAAAAGATGGCAGGTTCAAATAAACTCGAGATGTTTTTATACGGTGTCAAAACTAACTTGTTGAAGAAGATATGCATCGAAAGCGTACGTGGCGACACGTTCTAGCCCTAAAAACAGCATCGAAAGAAGTCAAAGACCACCCGACGCCTTGGAATTGTTGAAGCGCTGGGATTAGCGAATAAACGACATGTAAACTCCGAGAGGTAATTTTTTCTTGCGCGTTGAACGTGTTGCGCCGAAGCCCAGGCCTTCGCGACTTTGCGAGGCCAATAATGTCTCGTCTTTCGTTGCCAAAGCAGCACAGTAGAAACTTGGACTGCGAAAAAAAGCTGAGGGGACCGGAGGGTGCTAATCGCAAGGGTTGCTGTGTGGTGAAAACCGAGGATGAAACGCCGGGCGGATTTGGTTGGAGTTAAGCTGTCGCGGTGGCGGTGCCCTTGTCATCGCAAAAACGACGTCACTGCTGTGCTCCGCCACAATGCTGCCCTCAAATAGGCCGGACTCCAGACTCTTCTTTCTTCCACAACCACCATGAGTAACGCTCTACTGAACAAGGCCGGAAAGGCCCTCTTCGAGAAACATTTGGAACAATACAGGTCAGTGTATTCGTAGCGCAATATGTATGGCGCACTGACTCCTGTATCCAAGCCCCGTCGATCCCATGTATGAGGAATTTACCGACGCCCGTGGCAAGAAGCGGAGAAGACGAGTAAGCTTTACCGTGGGCTTCGACACGGTTTTGTGTTGACCATGTTTTCAGCGTGATATCCCGCCAGGTCTGTCGGCACGCGACGCCAAGATCCTCAAGTCCATCCAGCGCCGTGCACACTACCTTGACAAGGGCTTCTCGATGTGCGGCATGCACTTCGGGTGGACCTTCATCATCGGTATAATTCCGGGGGCTGGTGACGTCGCCGACGTCTCCCTCAATTACCTGCTGGTCGTGCGCAAGGCCCGGAAAGCGGACCTCCCCGCCTGGCTCGTTCGCAAGATGCTCGCTAACAACGCCGCGAGCGCGTTAATGGGTCTCATCCCGTTCGCCGGAGACGTCGCTCTCGCGGCGTTCAAGGCCAACTCGCGCAACGCCGCGCTTCTGGAAGAATACTTGCGCATCCGCGGCGAGGAGTTCTTGAAGGTGCAAGCGGAGAAGGAGGGAAACCTGAAGAAAGCAGATGGCCCTCTAGCTCCCCCGTCGGATATGAAACAACTCCACCCCGGTGCTGGCAAAGAGCCTGGCGAAGTCGTTCCCGGTGAGAAGCCTGCGAAGCGGAGTCTCAGCAAATGGATGTCGGGTGGTGGTGGAAACGGGAAGGGCAAGGGAAAGGCGAAAGCCCAGACCGCAGACACGGGAAGATTTGTCGAGAACGTCGAGGGAAGCAGCCGGAAGAATTGAGGGGATTGAGTATTAAGATGATACCCGACTATGTACTCACAACCACTCGTTAATACCCAATTGGACATTATCTACTGCCATTGCTTTCTCGTGTCACGTAGCCACAATTGAATGGATTATCTCTCATTCCAATAATATTATTGACCTCCACCGGCCATCAAGTACACAATAAGCAGGGTGTGAAGTCGGCTTGCAACTTCGCATCGAGTGCGAGCTGGGGAAAAAGTAAGTTATGAGCGATCGGCACTAGAGCGACTTCGAAGTGGTTGGTCTGTGTGCTGTGACAGCTTGCCTCTGACCGCCTACCCAAAGCGCGCCGAGTCGCCACCAACCTACACGGCTATCCCGGAAGACATCGGGATTTGACGGGTTTGATGGCTGTCGGATTCCAATGCCCACTCGTCGGGTTTCAGTAAATCGGCACACCTTCGGATTCCAATGGTGCGGCCCACTGTGAGCGATGGGTAGGACCTTGGAATTCCAAAGGGGCTGTGGCGCAGCAAATAGTGGGAAAAGCACATTTTCTCGCGCAAAATAAAGGGCAAAGCGGGGTTTGAAACCACAACCTTTCGAAAATGTGAAACGTGCCGGACGATGAGTCAAAGCCGTTAGGGCATGACTCCGATGGAAGACGGGCTCTCGAGGCGGATAGTACAGCACTGCAACCCTCGGTGACACGAAGGCGTAATGAAAAGAAGGCACTATCCTGAACGTGTAGTAACATTTGCCCAACGTCTATCTCGCTTTATCCTTCCTGACATATCTCCATGTCGTTCCAACAAAGCCCCCCTCTTTTCTGAGCTGCAGACATCTGGCCAACCAATTGTGGTGTTACTTATTCAAGAAATCTTCGGACTGCTACAGAAAAGTAGCACTACAGTTCTAAGCAAAGCCGGGAGGTAATGAGCCTCGGAAGCGAAACTTGATGTGCTGGTTACAAGCAGCGCTGCACAGCTGCTTGCAACAATGGGTCTTGTCCGACCCTTGCTATGCGAGATCAAGGGCACATGTCAAAATCACTGAAGTCCAACGACCTGATAAGCGTACCGTGGGCGGATCACAGAAATGTCACTGACCGACCCATCGGATTCCGAAGGCGTGCCGATTTCCTGGATCCCGCTGATGAATCTTCGAATTCCAAAGGAAAAATCGTTGGATTTCAACGGGTTGCAATTCCTATCAAATTCCGATGACTCCCGGGATAGCCGTGTAGACCAACCTGCCACCGCGCAGCGGGCCCGCGTCATCCAACCCTCTTAATCGCTTGGAAATCAAGGCTAGGCATCGGACGGACCGAGTCGTCCTTTGTTGACTCACCGTGGCTCGTGGCGAGTGTGTTGGTTGAGATTCTCCCGCGGAATCAACTGGAGACGCCGCTGGCCATCGCATGTAGCTCCTTTGTTCAAATTGTTGGCTCGCTGTGTATCCTCCATCCGGCAAGAACGCGCCTCGTGGCACAATGCTTTGGAATTTGGTTGAGAATCTCCGTCGAAATTACCCAAGGGGCCCGTGGCCGTCACTTGCAAGTCCTTTGTTGAATCGCGACTATCGTTGTATCTGGCAAGAGTCTCCCTCGGACGCCGAGTGCTTTGGGAGTTGGTTGAGATTTGGTTGAGATTCTCCATTGTTTGTGTGACATCCTGTCACGTGGCGTGACAACTCGCGCTCATTCCGACCACTCCCTGACTCCCTCTGTCTGCCATTGCGCTTTGCCTGTGCCACCCCGCGGCCATTCGCAGTTACCATTTATAGTGGCGTTGCTGGTATGTTATTTCTTTCTCTCTCTGAGACTCTCTCTCTTCCACCATGTCGAAATTTCGTACTACAGGTGCCGCACCTTTCCCGACCACTCCCAAGCAGCGGCAGCGGCCCAGCACAAATCCAGGCTTGCCAACTACCACAAATCCCCTCCGGCATAAATTTGCTAGCGAATTTGATCGTGACCTGCGCAAGTGTGCTGCAGACCCTAGGCTCATGAACGAGATCGGGACCTCTCATCTCAAGGACCTGCCCGGGCTTCCTCTCGCCCTCTTCCCCGACGAGTGCTTGCCACTTCCCGCGTCCGACATCCTGAATAGACTGTCCACCGGCCCATCATCTCTCCGACGTGGAAATAAATGGGTTGGGTGTCCTGACCTCACACGAGCCTCGTTCAATGGCGACGTCGAGCGAGAGTTAGTCGCCTTCCTCAAAGTTTTGGGCGATCGTGTAGCCGAGATCTGCCAGGAGGCTGGGGAGCCACTGCCCCATAAACGTGGGGCTTGGACTGCCAAGTTCGCCGACAATGGGGTCAAGGACACCCGGAATGTCAGGAAGCCCGATCTCCTCTTCGGCAACATCGAGTATCGGTGGCGTGACATTGATGTCCACGGCGAACTCAAGTCAAACGACGAGTCTAACAACCGGAGCGCAGCTTACAAACAGTTGCTCAATGGCGCTTATCTCATGTTTTCCAAGCAGGATAATCGCCGTTTTATCATTTCTATAGCTTTCATGGGGACAACTATTCGACTGTACATCTTCGACCGCGCGGGGGTGGTCACATCGGACTGCTTCGATCTGCACAAAGACCCCGAGACATCCGTGCCGTCATGGTGGCATTTATGTTCACCAATGATCCCGCCGTGCTGGGCTACGACACTTCCATCACCAAAACCGATGACGGCCGCTTCATCGAGGTGGCAGGAGTCAAGTACGAGATTGTCAAGACACTGTTCATTAGCGACGTCGTTCGCGGGAGGGGAACGGTCTGCTGGCATGCCCGACATGGGGACCAGGACTTCGTCATCAAGGATACGTGGGCGGACGATTCCCGACCACATACAGAGGCGGAGATTCTTAAGATGGCCCATGGCGTCGAGGGTGACCCGAAAGTTATTGCGGATGTCATCATCACAATTAACGGCGTGGAAGACACAACCCATCACCTGCGTTCCAGCATAACACCGGGAACTGATATCGACAAACAGTATTCCGCCATCGAGAGGAGAATTCATCGCCGTCTTGTGCTCATGCCTTTCGGCAACGCGCTGCCGACTTTTGCCACTCGGAAAGAACTCATCTCAATCTTCATCGACGTCGTTACAGGTTCGCCTTCCGTCCCTCTAGAATTCCCTCGCTAATGTTCCCTTGCAGCGCATCGATGCCTCTACGAGGAGGCTAACATCTTACACAGGGATGTCAGCATCAACAACATTTTACTCGTTCCTTCCCCGCAATTGCCGACCACTTCATCTTCAACTCGCGCTGGCTCCAGCCCCAGTACCTTCCCTGCTAGCCTACCTACCCCTAGCCCTCGCCGTGGCCTATTAATCGACGTGGACTACGCCCTTGTCCTCAACGAGGGCAAGCACGGTCCCCCGCCACTGGTCATCGAACTGTATGCTTCTCAGTTGCTCTGTTTTGACTGCGCTAACGCTCCCCAGGGTACGCTTCCATTCATGGCGATCGACATCCTCCTCAAAGGCGAAGAGCTACCTGAACATGAGCCCCGTCACGATCTCGAGTCGTTGCTCTACGTCCTAATCTGGGTCTGTGTTCACTATGCAGGGCAAGAGGTGGGCGGAAGAAATAGCCGAGATATCATGCTCTCTTCGGCGATCGGACCGGTGTGCCATATTCCGCTTATTGTTCACGCACTGCAGCCTAGGCAGACTGAAAAAGTACCCAGACCCCCCCATTTCTCTGTCTTCCCGACCTCCCTAGGTACTTTTTGTGAAAAAATTGCATCGGGTCGGCGTCTAAAACCGAAAATGATCCGACGTCCTCTTATGGACCGCATTTGATCTGGCCCTGATATTGGAGGATGAGGTGCAGCTGGTCACAGAAAAACCACTCATACCTCCCCATAATACGCCACCAGCTATCCACTGGGATTTATCCTGGATTTATTTGCATGATCCATTTCTGAGAAAACAGCGAAATGATGGTATAACCGACCCGGCAGCTCTCACCAATGAAGGGAAAAAATAATTTTCGTCGGAAACACCTTTTCTGGAGAGGAATGAAGCGATAGGAGCATGATATCATTTATTTTTCTTCCGCCCACCTCTTGATGCAGGGCCTTGCGATGTTGAGCGCCAGAACTTCGGCATCTACGAGTCACCTTTGAGCAACTGGGTCAGCGGGTCTACCTACAAGGCCATTGGAAAGATGAAGAAGTCAACAATGATGGACAATGATCTATGGGAAGGCGAAGTTTTGGCGACCTTTGCTCCGTACTTCGAGCCCCTCAAGCCCTGTGCATCCGCTTGGAAGCAGCTCTACGTCGAGAAGAACCTCACCTATGACGCAGTCCTCGACGTATTGCGGACCGCCCTCGATTCGCTGGACGACGTCGAGTCGTGGTCGGAAAAGGACGACCCCGAAGGGTATGGTGCTGGGCAGAAGCGCAAGCGTCTTGGGCGGGTTCCTGAGGAGGCTGAGGAAGCGGACGCGGACGAAGGCGACATCCGAGCTCTGAAAACTATTCGTAGTGGGATGGAGCACAGTCATGCCAAGAGTGATCCGACGGGTTTACGGCTTAGTGTTATAAAGAGGATGAGACCGCGAGAGGTTCATGCAGTGCTCACAACAAACGATTCTCAGTGATTCCATAATATCATTATTTTGTCCTAGCTCTTTGGGAAACTAGTTCGAATTAAGAACACTTCCGCATATAATTCTGACTCGAACTAACATGAAAGTTGAATGTATGGAGGATTACAACGCCGTATACGGCGGATACGGCGGATACGCCGGAATTGCCGTTCACGGTACCCAGATACGTGAAGGAGCAGTCTTCCTCAGTCTTCACGTTCCTCTACACAACCTTCACTGCCTGAGGCCCACCTTTCTCTTCCTTCACGCCAACCCAGTGCGTGAACACTTTCACGATTCACAACAACCTTCACGCTCAGATGGGTCCTTCACGCCGGCTGGTCGCGTGAACTTGCTCCGAGTGCCTTCACGATACGCCTTAGCCTTCACGGCAGCACGCACCGTCCTTCACGGCAGCCCGCCACGTGAACGTGCTATGCTCCCCTTCACGAGTCGGACCAGACTTCACGCTGACGCGGCGCGTGAAGGCGCTCTCTTCGCCTTCACGACTCACGGCAGCCTTCAGAGTCGGATGGGCCCTTCACACCAACCCGCCACCACCTGCGACTGGGGCCTGGGACTGACTCCTCCCTGAAGCAGAGAGAAGTGTCGCGATGCATTGACTCCCTAGTATACGTAGTCGAGCTTGCACCATATGTAGAGACCTGTCCCCACGTCTTCCAATTATTGAAGTGTCGCAAACACAGCAATCACTCGTCGTCGTCAACGAACACCAAAACACTGCATAAACTGTCGAATCAGATCCTGATCGTAGCACAACTCGGAGACTTGTTCCGCGACATCGTAAGCCTGATCAAACGTCGACGCGCGCCCGTCGTCTTCCTTAAGAGTGCGTACAGCTGCGAGATACGGCGACTTTGATGGGCAACTTTTTCCTTTTCGGTAAATCGAATACTTTTGCTGCGTGACATTAGTAATCTTTCATCAGCTGGATCAAACGGCCATCAAAGGCTTTGCTCACCGTGTCCCGCTGCCTCCGCCCTCCACGGTCGTCCCGCTGCCTCCCATCCTCGGCATTGTACACTGCATTCGGGCAACTCAACAGCATCAAAAAAGCACAACTGATCCCAATATACTATAGAACAGCAACCGATAGAGAATGCAATAAAATTGAGCTTGGAACCACGTCGTCGTCGTCGTCGGGGACGATGAGCTCGAGGGTTGAGGGTGAATTGACGGCAAATCAAAGATGTGACATGCAGTGACGGAGGTAAATATTCGTCACCACAAAAGGGAATTGATGCCCATCAAAGTCACCGTATCTTGGTCGTATCTCGCAGCTGTACGCACTCTAAAGTGAAGGGTCACAGCGGTAATCAGCATAACGATGCTGCTGACAGTGATACCCTAGCAAAACAAGGTGCACTCATACCTGCCGTACCTGGCTATCTCAGACTACCCGAAGTGATACCGCAGGCAATTCCAGATCTTCGCGTTGAGATTGATGTCGCAAAGGTGACTTATCGAGCTTTGCCCAAAGCTGAAAAAGGATCGGGACGCCCCGTGGATGTGGATCACTCGTCTGCGTTGACGGCGCACCGCAACCGCCCTGCACTTCTTGCTCTCCAACTTGAACACCGGAAGAAGCTTCTCGAGGCGGATAGTGAACGCGAATTCTGGCAGGTGGCGAAAGGGATTATGAACCCGAAGCGCGTGGCCTCCGGTTTCTCAGCAGAGACACTGAAAAATGTCTTTGTGAGTCGCATGAATCCGATTGAGCCGGTCCCGGAGTCCTTCGACCAGGTCAGGTTGGAATTCTACTCTTTATAAAATTACGACTGTCCGAAGCCTTTAAACTCCGCTCGGACATCTCCGTGGGCTGAGGGACCGACTTGACTCAAGCGAAGTGCCGGGGCGCGGAGCGCCCCGGCGCGCTCTTGTATTCAATATAATCATGCTCTGGCTGCCGCCATGCCGGATCGAACACACGAAACCGCGGATCACATCTTCTCCGAACCGTTCAACGAAGAGGAAATGGAAGAAGCGAAGGATCACCTCTACAAGCACCCCCCTACGAGTGCGAAAGGCTTCGTGGGCAATGGATCTTCGCTACGTAATCCAACAACTGCCTTGCAAAGTTAACCTACCGGACCTGTCGTCTATCACACCCCGAATGGTTGACGATGTGATCAAGTCTGTAAACGCTGGTCTTCGAGCGTATCTCCAATGGTTCATCGATGACCCTGACTCACCAAAATTGTATCTCCTACGAGGAAGGTTGGAACCGGAGAAAGACAGTGCCCCCGTCCAGAAGACGCTGCAATTCCGACATTACCTAAATGTGGTAAATCCCAAACATCGGAAAGCACTCACGCGCTTCTTGCTGTCAAGCCACTGTCTCGCACTGGAACATTTACGTTGGGTTGAAGTCCGTCGGCCGCAAATCGACCGCAACCTGAGGGTCTGCAGATTCTGCAAAGCTACGATTGAATCACCGGAGCACGCACTTTTGGAGTGTACGGCAGAAGACCTCGTTGCTCTTCGCGATGATTTTTTCATCCGAATGAAGAAGGACTTACCTCGCTTACCTCCATTGGGATCTATGCCGTCCGCTAAATTCTTCACTCACATGATAGCTTACAGAGAGACTATCTCATTGGTCGCAAAATTTGCATACGAAGTCACTCAACTTTTCGAGGCCACTCCGATGTATGTTCCACCACTCCCCCTCCACTGGCTGATGCTGCCGCGGCGTAACGACTAAGTTTCTTATATTACCACTTCTTATTCGACTTTTGATAGACGTTCTGACCTGGATTCGGAATAGCTCGTCAAGTAGGGTAGCTGGGGTCCAAGGCGAAGGCGCGAGGAGCTTGTGCGTGCCGGGATAACTTTGGGAACACAGTGTTCAGAGACTGGACCATGCTGTGTATAATAATATCACTATCACTATCACTATGTATGATACATGATAAGAAAAACTCAAGTACATACGAGCGCAAATGAAGCGCAAAATAGATATTTGTCCGAAAACATGGGATGCACGCGCTGCTTTGCTCGGCCATTCAGGAGCTACAGCGCACGCGAGGATCACCTCACGTCCCGAAAGCTGCTACAACACCGGGCACTGTGCGTGCGCACGACTGCACCTGTAGGCCGAATGGCCCAGTTCTAGTTGCTGTGCAAAGTCAGGGCCCGTGAGGTCGATTTCTCCAACCACAGCTTCGAAGGGGAAGAGGGGAGCATGGGCGTGAAAACATTCCAGCAGATGGCTGGCTATCTGGCACCCAGCGTAGGGCAGGCAGCGGCAGGGGGGGGATGTCGACACTCTGCAACAGCCTAGACTGTGAATGTGGTGCACGCTGTGACGTCGCCGTGAGTCCGCATAGGTGGCGCAAAAGAACGCACGCAAACCGATGGTAACCTGCAGAATAGGGAAAGCAAGTATGTACTATGGGGGGTACGTACTGAGGACCGCGAATGTAGCGCTCCCTCCCATACAGCTAGCGCCGCTTCGACTTGGGCCCGCAAAACCAGACTTTTCAACGAACAGGGCGGTGGAGAGAGCCAAGCGCTGGTAGCAGAGAGACTTGACCATGGTAGCAGACTGCACGGGCTTTCCAGGGACGGTACGACCGTATGTAGCCAGAAAAAAATCCGATAGGTTGAGTGGCGGGACGGCTGAGTGGCAGCATTGAAAAGGCCGAGGAGGCAATGGGAGGGGGAGAGGGCCACACAAGAGACATTAAATCGGCTGCAGGGATCGTCGAGTGTTGTGGACGACGACGGTTACGGTTGCCAACAAGTCCACGCTTTGTTTTCGGCCGATAATCGCCCGATTTTCACTTTTCACTTTCTTCTTCCACGCATTTAGGCCTCTGTACACCTCTGGAACACAGTCTAAACCCCTCCCACCACACCTACCACCTGCAGGACTCAAATCCGGACCCGTTCAGCGTGAGAACAAGCCCAAAATGACGCGTCACGGTAATGGCCCCAGCCGACGAATATTCGACATTTGTATGCAATTCGTATGCAATTCGTATGGGTTCCAAGGATGCTCCGCGTATCTATGGCTACTGAGTGCAGTTGGAGTGATTCGGGCGGCTGGTTGGGATCCCAAGTGTGTGTTTCTTCACGCCGTCAATTTTGACGCGACTTCGGGCGGCTCACTGTGGGCGGCGAACCACCGCTGAACGCCGGCGACTTTCGGGGCCTGTTCCAGACACCCTCTGACACGCGTAGGAGCGCGCAGGCTGTTGGATACATCACGGTATAGTGAATCTCGCCCCGAACCCCTCCCCGCGACTCGAAAACTTCCTCCGAAAACTTTTCCGCGCATTGTCGGACCACTATAATACCCAAAATCGTTATATAGTATCATACAGAGTGTAGAATAGTCTGTAGCAGCACCAAATGGCTGAAAAACGGTGGAAAACCAAATGCCCTCGGCCGAAAACAAAGCGTGGACTTGTTGGCAACCGTAGACGGTAAGGTGAGAAGAGGAGTTGTCACGCCGTGACATTGCCTCGTTGGCTTTCCATGAGAGATCGTGAAGGCCGTTGGCACTCGTGAACGTGTGTTTGCATTCGTGAACATTCCGACATGTCGTGAAGAAGCCTGCCGGCCGTGAAGGTTCCACCGCATCGTGAAGACGGTGAACGGACTTGCCGGACGTGAACGTATTGCAGCTTCGTGAAGGTCTCGCCGATTCGTGAAGGCCGTTGAGCTCCGTTAAGGAAGTGTATAATGTGAACGGTCATTTCAAGGCTTCAGGTAGTAGAGGGACGTTCAGGCATCTACTGCTCCTTCACGTATTTCGGTACCGTGAACGGTAATTCCGGCGGATACGCCGTATACGCCGTATACGGCGTTGTAATCCTCCACACATTCATCGTTCTCGAACTAACTGAGACCAGGATGCATTCTGACTCGAGAAAACAAACGGCGTCTGTAGCGCTTATGTCGGAAAAAACCCGGATGGCACGCAACATCTTTGGACATCCTGCAAGACGTCGCAAGGTCATTTGGTTTTGGGCGGCTTGCAGCACGGAGGTTAGGTTCTTGCAAATACTTCTAAGCCAAGGCGCGGATCTCAAGGCCTTCCAAGGCTAATGGTGCCAAATGGCCTTGCGGCGCGTCAAAAGGTGTCAGAACCGACCTTGTAATTCACAAGGCAAGAGCGCAGTGCTGGTTCTTTTCAGCCATGCCATTTTCGCATCGGGCATACGATATGGTGTAAAATGTATATTCAACCAATGTATATAGATACACGACTATACAACCGTGGCAGCAGTGCACCGTGGCTGCACAAGGGCGGAGTGGAGGGAACTGGAAGAAAACGATGTCTTGCTCACCTTGACATGTATACCCCGCGCTATTCCCGTCACTGGATTCCAACTGGATTCCGGGTGTTAGCAAGAACCCGGGGACGACGGGGTGGAGGATTGCGTACCTGAGTCGACGAGCTTCACGGACACACAGACGAAGAAAGAGCCGACGGGGAGAGCACAGCCTCCAAACGACCTCCGCAAGCAGATCAGGAATACGGGCTGGGGTGAATGAGGTGTGAAAGGCTGGCGGGCTGGCGGTGCGACGAGCGTGGGACGACGATGGTGTGGTGGTGGTGGAACGAAAGCAAGAGACGTGGAGTCACATCGTCACAGGGCGCCGGGTTGATATAGTCAACCATGACGTCACACTCCACTTGCTCCCGATTCTTCCCGATTTGACGGCACGGCCGCGTCGCCGTCGCCGCGCACACCACCGCTGCCCATGCCAAGTCCTCCCGCTAGGAAGCTTACCAAAAAAAAATTGAGCGGGCTCGGTACTCACGGAATCCCGAAGCGGGTCATCTGAGATCTCTTGGTCGTCCCCGCTCTCCCCCGAGTCTGGCTCCGTCCGCTGTAGCCTGCATTTGTTTTACCGCGCCCTTCATGGTGCGAGATAAAGGTATGTCTACATGCAAAGTATCGGCTAAATGAATGTTTTGACTGGAGATATTTGAAAAGAAAAACCCACAAGTAGTCTCAAGCCGTTCCAGGCCCCGCATGCCTTGCCACGCCTTGAGGCTCCTTCTGGGTTGTTCCCATACCTTGCCATGGCTTGTAAGTGCTTGGAAGGGATGGCTGGGCGACTTACAAGTGCCCACAAGCCGTTCCAAGGTCTCAAGCCTACTCAAGCCCTTGCAAGTCATATGGTTTTTTTCCGACATATGTAACACGCGTCTATAAAATGTAACTCGACCATCACCACTTCACCAGTCTCGACAGCGCCCTTCTCTCCTTGCAGCCTGCACTACTAAAAGCCCGCCATGACGCTGGATATCCTGCACTTCATCGACAGCAAAGGCGCCTCTCTCTGCTCGACACGATTTATCGCGGTTCTGACTTGTCCTCGCAGGCGGAAACTCGGCGGAAATCCGCGACTCGCAGCGGAAACGCGGCCACTCGGTGGAGCTCGTCGACGAGGTCGTCCAGATGTACGCGGATTGGGTCAAGAGTGGGTCGTCTATGGCAGTTTCGTACTTTCCGCCGCTCGCCCCTAAACCCAATCGGGAGATTCTGATCGCGGCACTCTCGGCGGACGTTGATGGCCGGCCAAACGAGTTCGTCGCAACGCGAATGCTCCCCGAGGGCCGACTCAATGCGTCGAAGGCTAGCTGGGCAAGTCCGCGGCGCATCCATAGAGAATCCAGGATGCCACATATGCAGGTACCATTCCTGGAGGGTCAAGAGGTACGGAAGGATTCGAATGCAGTAATAAATATTTTGTATTGTGCGTAGAGGTCGACAGAATACATGTACTGAGAGTTTTAAGGACAATGATTAGGGTGCAAGAATAGAGGGAACGGAGTGGTGTTAAGCGGCGGGGGGTTGTGGCGGAAATTTCGATGGAAAGCGAGGGCGACAGCGACGGAGAAAGGAGCCAATCGGAAGGTTCTCGGCATAGGATCGCAACTTGAGGGTGGTGTGCGTGTATATCAGCGGGAGTAGGAGCGAGCGTTCGGGTGAGGAGTGGGCAATCGATGGGCGGGCGCGGCACATGCTTGACTTCTTGGGCTGCCGGGTGTGAGGGTCTGTGGCGCGCGCGGGTGTCTCATGGGCTTGAAGTAGTCCCAGTATTCTTCGTAATGGGCTAGACGCTGACACTTAATGCATGAGTGGGCTTTTCCACTCGAAATGAGCTAGGCGGGAGGACATACCTCCAAGCAATAACGATGGGGCGCCCGCCAGCGGAATACTTCGAGTCGATCGTGCAAGCACCCACAAAAGAGCAATGGATCATCGAAATCCGGAGGGGATCAGGGGCTGTGGCGGGAGAGGGGACACTGAGAGGGAACAGCGCAGTGGGGGAGAATTGGGGAGGAAAGAAAGTGCGGTTGTTGTGTACACGGGTTGCTTGATCGCCGACGACCGGTCATCAAACTTGCCGTGCTGCCGCCATCAAATCTCCGAATATGGGTTAGGGGCGAGCGGCGGAATGTCAAGAGTCGTCTATGGCTGATTACAACGGCTACTGATGCGACTACCCGATAGTGGATTTTGATGCGGCGCACGCAAAGAAAGAGGTCAACGACGTGCAGAAACGAATCTCGGCTAAGAAAAAGGTCGGTTGAGGCGCTTCAAACCGGTATACAAATTTATATATCATTCCAAGGCTAAAGAGCCGGCGGATGATTTGGTCGCCACCAAGAAGGAACTCGACGCCAAAGTTGAGGCCATGCGGAAGGAGGCGAAGGAGTTTGAGACCAAGATGCGCCAGAAGGCGAGCTTGGTGGGGAACATCGTCGGTAAAGACGTGCCCGTCAGCGTGACTGAGGTGCGTTCCGTTGAGACGGTTCTTTGGACAAGATACTAATGGGCGGCGGCAGGACGACAACACGACCGTCCGGACGTGGCATCCTGCTCAAGAAGAGGACGAGCCCCCGGTGAGAACTGGCATAATGCCGCATCACGAAGTGCTCCTCAGATTAGACGCGATGGACCTCGATCGGGGTGCGTCCTTCAACGCATACTCCAACTCCCTCTAATAAATTCCACAGGCGCCAAGATTGCTGGCCACCGTGGCTACTTCCTCACAAACGACGGTATAGATCTAAACCACGCGTTAATCGCGTATGGGCTCGAATTCCTGCGGGCGCGCGGATACAAGAAGATCCAGCCGCCGTTTATGATGAACAAGGACCAGATGGCCAAGACGGCGCAACTGGACCAGTTCGACGAGGAGCTGTACAAGGCTCGCGCTGTCTCTCCGCGACGGTGCTCTTTCTAATTCGGACAACAGGTCATTGGCTCGGACGACGAGAAATATCTCATCGCGACTTCGGAACAGCCCATCTCGGCCTTCCACTCGGAAGAGTGGTTCGAGCAGCCAGACGTGCAGCTTCCCATCAAGTACGCTGGGTACTCGACCTGTTTCAGAAAAGAGGCGGGGAGTGCCGGTCGTGATATGTGAGTGAAATTGCTCTTGTGAATCGCACACATTTGACCTCTCTCGCAGGTGGGGGATCTTCCGCGTGCACCAGTTCGAGAAGATCGAGCAGTTCTTGATCACGGACCCGACCAAGAGCTGGGAGATGTTCGACACTATGATCGAGAACAGCGAGGCGTTCTACCAGAGCCTCGGCCTGCGCTACCGCGTCGTCGGCATCGTCTCGGGCGCGCTGAATCTCGCCGCAGCGCAAAAGTACGATCTCGAGGCGTGGTTCCCCTTCCAAAGGAACTACAAGGAGCTCGTCTCGTGCTCGAATTGCACGGACTATCGTGAGCTGACCCAGCACTTTTCGTCTGTTTCGGCGCTGAGGACAATTTGCAGAGAGCCGGCGGCTTGAGGTGCGATGCGGCATCAAGGTCAAAGACCAGACGCGCAAGGTCTACGTCCACATGCTGAACGGGACGCTCTGCGCAACTGAGCGCGCGCTCTGCTGCCTCGTGGAGAACTACCAGACGCCCGATGTGTGTTCATTCCAGGCATATGTATCTGTTACCGCGCGCTAACGCTTCCCACAGGGTCTTATCATTCCCGAGGTGCTCCGACCTTACATGCGCGGACGGGATTTCCTGCCCTGGGTCAAGGAGTTGCCCAAGGGTCTGCAGAAAAAGCAAGCATAAGATACCCCTGTAGATGAATCTGAATGTAGATCGCTTTTTTATCCCGCTTATTATTGTTCGTTTCGACAAGGGAGATGATTTTAAGTCATTTTGAGATCGCTCTCCCCGATTTTTCAAGCTTTCGTGCGGCCGTTCGTGAGAAGGGATTGATTCTAGAAATACAAGCAAACAAATAAACGCCGTCGTCCAAATCAGGCAACTTTGCGGCATGCGGCGCATCGGGGTAAGTTCAGGTCTGAAGGGCCTCCTAGGCGGAGCGCCTGAGGGGCAAGTGGTGCGGCGAGCGTTTTTGCTGGTCCCAATCGACAAGTTTGAATGCCTCAATGACGGATGGATTGGACGCCTTGAAATAACCTTGCTGTTAAATAGATATTTCAGCCGGTGGAAGAGCTGCAAAACAGAGCGGAAGTACCACATCATCTGGGGCGATGAAACCTGCATCGAGCATGAGGGACCAGTATTCATCGCTTGTTTCAGGACGCCTGTTCAGATGTTACTAGGAAGCTGTTTTCGGATTTCGCTTCACCCACCCATAGCGCGCTGGGGATTTGTAGTCAAAGTGGATGTTTTCGCCGCAAATCAGATTGATATAGTCGCTGCGCGTGCAGATGTTTGTCTTCTTGAGTCTTTGGCGTATCTCATGCAACAAGGGGTGATTCCCTGTGAATATTGACTCGCCATTTCCTGCCTACAATTCGAAGAGCGTACCTGATGGTGTACCCAAAGGGTTGAGCTCTCCATGATTCAGAGCGTCCATGATCGCGAAGGGGCTGAAGAGAGGGTGTCCTGTCGGAGACGGAGTGCAAGAGGACCGGTAGCGATCATTCAGTTGTTGCAAACTGAAACGAGCTGGCCCGAAGCCTTTCTACAACGGTGTCAGCAAAACAAACACTAGCCCAAGTAAAGTGAACAGACCTCGTAGTGGAAGTACAAGTCATCGACCTCGGCCCGAGTGAAATGGCAGGCTGTCGAATACTCCTGGTGATTAGCACCATAAACCTGGAAGATCTTCAGCAGGGACCCAGGGAACAAACTCAGATGTGCCCACCGAGACATTGTTCAGATGATCCGACTGGGGCATCTCGTTGACGCCGACCAGAAGAGCTCGAGAGATGGCAGTTGGTTCCGCCTGCAGTGAAGAAGCTACAGGGCAGTTTCTGAAGTTGATGGTTTTGCGACTCACCTTGAATAGCATCGACATCATGATATTCATGGACTGGGTGATCTGGCAATGGATTCAGCAGAGAGAACTTAAACCCGAGGACAAACCCTCTGACCTCCGCTACCAGCTCCTTGTCCTTCTGCTCGGTAGCGTAGGCGATGGGGGCGTCGTACTCGTCGATGAGGACGATAGGTTTGACACCCGTGGATTGCTCCAACCGGCGACAAAGACGCAACAGTCTGCCGAGATAATCCGTGTTGTGCATTCCGTAGTGATGGCGAGCTGAATCTTCTTTTTTAGATTCCCCATGGAAAAAACTATGGAAGTAGCCCAGGTTCGTGAGTCGCGTCTCCGCGTCGTCGATGCAGTCGGTCAGGGACGATCGGAAATCGTATATAGTGCTCGCATGGATGTCCTGCGATCCTGAGGTGAGCGGAGCGAACCAGACCAGAGAGAGATATGATGTTCGGCACCTTGAAAGTGATATGTACCACAGGATATTTGGCAAAGTGGTTGTTCCACAAATGAGGCAGCTCCTCCTTTATGGCCAGCCCATCAAACAGGGCAGCCCTGGCTTTTTTGGTGGCGGGGTCCATACTGAAGAAGCTGCGAGCCATCGACAACAACGCTGTCTTGCCGCTGCGGCGAGGCTTCTTGATAATGTGCACGGCATGCTTGGTCTTGAGAAACTGCTCGAGGTGACTCGTTTTGTCGATGTAGATGCTGTCGGGCGCCCGCATGTCGAAGAAATCGGGCGAGTTGCTCAAGCGAGCCGGTTCGCTGCCTGCTTCGAGGCTCCATTTCGAAACCCTGCCATGCATTGCAGGTGAACGCTGGGTACGACTCGACCAGCCCGTCCACAACGATTTATGGGAACCGACTCGAGGCCCCAACGACTTGAAGCCAAGGCATTGCTTAGAGAGCTGTAAGAACATTGGGGTGGTGGGTAGAAGGTCAACCCCGAGTCGGGATAGGGGAAATAAGGAGCATCATTTTGCGACCTTTGATGAAAACAGCAGCAACGATCTAGGAGGAAACCCAGTCAACTGAGTCAAGAGAATTGAGATACAAGGAGGTTGTGTCGCGTCGCCCAAGATAACAAGACACGGTCTCAACATTGTCTCCAGTCACAAATCTTGAGACCGTCTTTCGACGTGGAATGTT
The DNA here is from genome assembly GCA_029449255.1 of Mycena polygramma. NCBI lineage: Eukaryota > Fungi > Basidiomycota > Agaricomycetes > Agaricales > Mycenaceae > Mycena > Mycena polygramma. The sequence goes on from JARKID010000205.1 coordinate 74,839, forward strand.
ACATGCGGCCCGGCCGCCCACCGAGTTCTCATACAGCATGATTGCAATGGAGGTGGAGCTGCTAAGCCCCAGAACACAGAGCTATGTATGGAGGGGAGGAATAAAAGTCACTACAGAAAATTGATGAGTAATTGATGCGAGCCAAGCATGTACAACGTGAAATAAGTAAGGTCTGAAATAAATTTATGCTTGACGCTCTATCTTATTCATGAGGAGGGCGTACACTCTCCGACGCGCCATGAAGGTCGCTGACCGCGTCCTCGTCCAGCATGAGCGTAACAACGGTCGAATTCACGCTCATCGCCCCTCCGATCTGGGCCTCCGCCTCCCACCAATTTCCCTCGCTCCCGCTCCCCGCCTTGGCCGTCGACACGGGCTTCTCAAACCCTACATACCTGTCTACGCGCTTCTTGCAAACAACACATTTCGCCCTCGCAGCGGACTCGCCGAAGCACTGCGGACACGAGGCGTGCCCGCACGGCCGCGCGATGCAGATCGCCTGGCACACTGCGTGATGGGAGCAGCTTGGGGAAGTACGGGGACTGATAATGTCGTCGCCGTTGTCGTAGGGCCGAAGCGGCGCGGGTCCATCGAGCTTTAAGAGGGAACGCACGGCGCCAAAGACGCCGCTGGGACGAACCGTCCGGAGATGTTCGTTGTACAAGTCAAACCAGGGGTATTCGTAAAACTTGTAATCTGCGGATCGTTGAGCGCTGGCAAAAGGTATCTATGAAATCAACTTACACCACGCGATAGGTGTCACTGGGCAAACGACGCCGGTAATTAGCTAAAACAAAGTCATTGTGAATTAGAAGGCAATATGTTGGGGTACCCGCCGCGCACCTCCCAAGCAGTGGTCGAAACAGTGTGGATGAAAACACGGTGTGGATTCTCATCGTCGTAGACTAGAGGCAGATTGGTGTCCTGCGCTATCTTCTGCTCTATCTTGCCAGCAACGGCAATACCCATCCGACCGCCGTCCGGGTCTTCAGCAACAATGGGTCCCCTCCCAGGTATCCTGAGAACAAAGTGGACGAGGCTGTCGTGCTCGATGCCATAACCTGAGTGCGACACGTTCACGTCGGCGGCTTAACAGTATTGATTGAATGGCACATACTAGAGAGTGTTCTGCCATCCGCGAGCTCTCTCCCCCCGAATATCAACCGCTGTTGATCGGGCGGGACATCCTCTTTTTCTTGTACCTTGAGCCTCAAATCATCGACCGTGTCAAAACCCACTTCTATCGCGATAGGGATAATCTTGCCCGGCAATGTCTTCACGATGACCTGTATGGAATCCCGATAGAGGACATCGAGAACCGGTGCCGCTGTGACGTGCTTAACCACGTCCCCGAGCGTCTTTATGAATTCCCTGAATGATTAGCTTATTAAGTTGCGTTTTTGAATAATTGTGGCAAAAACTTATGCGCTTGTCATTCTGAGCTGTTCACCGGGTTTGATATCCAATTGCCGCGGGCTTTTATCTAGAGCCAGGGCTCGACCTTGCGGCTGCCCGTGGTGAAACTTGCCAACCAAAGAGGGATAGACATCGATCTGGATGCGGCCGTTTGCTGTGTCTGAGAGTAGCTCCTCGATCTTGTATCCGCGCCCCGGCTTTATTGCTACGTACTGGACACAATAATGAGAGCCGTGAACGACTGGCTGGGACGAAACGTACCTGTCGCACAACTCCCGGTGCGGTAGCAAAGCCGTCGAGCCATCCCTGGCGTCCTCCAACGACGTAATCCTGCTCGCTGTTCGGCGGCTTCTCGTCGCATTTTCCGCCAGTGATAGCATTGATGCCTGGGAAGCATGAGCTTGTTATTACAAAGGAGAAAGCAGTACACTTACCGCCAACTGAGACCTTGATCGCGCAGTTTCCTGAGGGCGATCGGATGCGCATCCAGAGAGCTTCGCGCTGGAACAAGGGCTGCGAAGAGGTAGTCAGACTACAAGATACAAAGTAGAAGGGCGGGATAGTACCATTATGTAGCCCCCGCGCTGCTGAATGTGGGCTGGAAGAGTGGCAGCGTAGTCTTGTGCATTCACGAGTGGAAAGGCGCCCACACTCTAGATACACTGAATTAGAGTCGGCGAGTGTTGCAACGACTGGGTTCGTACCGGTGGAAGCTCGTACTTCTTCGCATCGTCTGGTACGCGCAGAGTACGGTTGAAGGTGAACTGTGTGGGGCCCACAGTAATCGTATGGGCGCTCTCGAAGCGCGACTCGCTGGATGACTTGGCGGTTGGGGCGAGTCCGTGGTGACGGCGGTAGTCTTTGTAGTATTTTGCGAGCGGTTCCTCGCTGAAGAGAGGAAAATTGTTTGGGGTCTTTCTGCGCCGTCCCGCGAAATGCTCACATGTTAATCTGTAACACTCCGCCGTACGTTGAGGCTTTCGTCGTGACATTCAGAAGGATAACACTGCTCAGAGTGACGTGAAATCTCTCTACAAGGCGGAAGAGTGAGTTTCGAATTACAAAAGGACGCGCGGAAAGTACCGGCGGCGAAATTCGGGTTCACGAGGGGCCCGATGAGCGGAGCCAGCGCCTCGATGGGCGTATCGCGCGGGAGCTCGACTTGAAGTGTGCTGTTGCTCGGGCCATCGAATGTAGTGCACGTAACATTGAGCGTAGTCAATATAGTAGAAGAGTTCATGACGGTGGAAGAGCAAGTTGTGAGTCTTTGTGTTAGGGGATCGCCGATTGAGCTCAAACGCGAGCAAAAGGCGCGTCCGAGACTTGACTCCGAGTCGTGTTAGCTGCGGTTATTGTCATTCTTTGGACTCCTCTTCATGGTGTTCCCGTTCCGCAGCATCGCTGGAATGGGGAGAGAGCTGGGACGCGCCAGGAGAGCTCTCTCTGAGGACGGAAAACGTTTGGATAGGCTAGGACAGCAGACAAGCAAACAACCGCTCCCGTCCCAGAAAGGAAGGTAATTCGGCGTTAGCCGCATCACAAACACTTCCTTCCCCCAGTCGAGTCCACTCGGTAGCGGTCCATATCCCTGCAGGGGCGACTGCATCGTCGGGCACGATATTCTTCAGTACGAATACAAGTTGTGTTACAGTAGTGTTACAGTATGGATGGTAATGGTGAAATAGTTGAGTGAATATATCGTAGCTAAGTTGGGTTTGTCCGTTTCCCAGAAGACTTGCTCTTCCCCGCAATGCGAACACTCCGCCTGCTCGGCTGCGTCGGGCTCCGTCGTTTACGACTCCCTGAGGAGCGAGTAGTAGTAGGCGGAGGGCCCTTGGGTGACGTGCTTGTACTTTTATGCTTCTTGGCCGGCCGTTCCGGAGAAGCGGCGCTCGCGACGGGTTCCTTGGGAGAGTCGGAACCCGGGTCACCCGAGACCTTGCGTTTAGATGGTTCGGATGCAGCGAGAAGGATGCCTTCTGATTCCGTGGCGGTCTTTTCGTACTCGTCGATGAAGGTCGAGTGTATTCTGTCGAAGACCGACCCATTCACCGGAGCTCCGCCATCAAACAGGAGGCATTGGTTGGCGAAGTCGCCTTCAAAACCCTGGTAGAATTTGTGCAGAGCCCGTCGCAGGTTATCCAGTGTGCACATCGCGGGCAAGAGAGGATCCGACTCATCCAAGGTCGGTCTGGGACCTTTCCCGCTCGAGATGGCGAGCAACCGGTTATCGATCGCACCTGGAGAGTAGTCTGGAAAGTACTCGTCGTAGAGTCCTTTCATGTCTCTGTCGCATCGGCGGTGATATAAGAGGACCCATAATCCGATCCAGAATGTAGATTCAAGATCATGAAGGGGGTTAAAGCGAAAGGGTGGCCGGGGCGGCGGCCGATAGATGTCTTCTGGGCGTGGGACGAAACAATACATCCCTGCCGCAGCTTCGCCTGAGGCGTAATCGGCTGTTCCCTATAAACATGTCAGCTATGAGAAGTGACGATGGTGTGAGCAGTTTACTTACAATAAATCGTCCAGTAGGCTGAGGCAATTGCGTCCTTCTAAAGGATTTTATATATTCAAGGTCCGTTAGCTTGCCATGCCCGTCGATGAACAGGATGTTCCCAGGACTGACGTCGCGGTGGACGAAACCGAGCTTATAGAGAAGACTCAGAGCTGTAAGGAGAGATCAGTACCAGTGACCGGCGACTGAGCATCACAAACCTCGAGTGGCATCAGCTAATGCGTGCATCATTTCGGATAAAGTTCGCAGTCGATGTACCGGCGTTCCGACCTCTTTAAAAACGATGCGGTAGTGTTTACGGGGGTGATGAGACAAGCCGGTCGGTGGTACTTGACCTCGGGTCATAAGGTCCAGCGTATGGTCGTCCACGCCTTCCGACGTGCGAACAAATCCATGATGGAGGACCGTTAAGAAATACTCTGCAGGAGGGCGTGGCGTTGCAGGATCGGTGAGAGATCGCAGTTTGTCGTGCAGCTCCAATAGTTGGGAGCCCTCCTCAACTGCGTCGACTGACGTCCATAGATCCTTGATGGCCACGGAGGTGCGGTCGGGGTCGTCCTCACGATACGCTTCCCAGACGCGGGTGGTTCGACCGCAGACCGCGTCGGCGCACCGGTCAGACAGTAATCCCTTGGTGATATAGACGGTCCCTGCAACGGTAATCTTCATCTGCGCGCTCCCGGCATCATCGACAAAGCGCGACATGGTCGTATCATAACCGAGCTGCTCTTGAGTAGCAAAAGCTAGCCTGACAAAGATTTCGATCAACACAGAGACCTCCTGGGGTCTGGAAGTCAGCTACCGGTGCCCCGTTTGATATTCCGAACGCAATCAAACGGGCAAGAAACCAGTTCTTCTGCGCGCGAGAAGAACCAGATTCTCATCTGGGCGTCATCGAGGGTTACACCATAAGTAAACCGACGACGCGGGTCGTCGCGAAGAACGTCCTGGCAGCTCCAAATGAGTTCGTGGTTATTCTAATTTGCTCATCAACGAAAATAGCGAACGAGGACGCCCTGACTCACCGACTCCATGGGCCCCCGCCACTGCGGGAAGTAAAGGAACTTGGTCTGAGTACCCCGAAAGCGCTCGGATGTAGTACCCAACCCACTTATATGTAGTACTTCGAGGTACTACTATATAGTGCTTTTTGGCAGAATACACACCTATCTGGAGTACCCCGGGTACTACTTCTGAGGACTTTTCTACAATACATTTGAGTGCTTTAGGGTACTGCATCTTAGCGCCGGGGTACTACAATACAGTTCTTTTGCCAGTGCCCATGTAAATTGCAATAAAATTGTTATATTTCACGACTGCGCTACATAGTACACAAGGAACTACATCCGACCACGACCGAAGTGTGCTCAGACTTACCAGAGAGCCAGACGACGAGTGGCGACCAAGAGCCAAGATCCACCTGGAAGCAAAACGAACAAGTCAGAAAATGGTTGGACGAGTGAAAAAACACGACTTCGGAAGCGCGTTGAGTCAGAAACCGTACGCAACGGGATAGGAGGGAGGTGAGCAGGATATGTCAGGAGATGGCTGGCGCATCTGTGACCCTGGGTGGAGGTAGAGTATTTTCCATCAGTGTACGCGGACCGTAGAAGGGGAAGAAATACCTTAGTCGAACGTCTTCCGTTTATTTCGGTGTGAGCGAATACGCGTTTCAGCGATATACTAGGGCAGGAAGGGACTCGTTATGCACGGATAGCCGAAAAAATACGTGCACTCACTGGCTGGGGAAAAAAAAAGCAATCAGAGATATATTCGGAGGCGTTCAAACGAACTCACTGTTCAGCGGCGTTCATCCGAGTGTGCGTCCAGAGATAAGGCGAGGGAAAAGACATAAGAAGCTTGGGGTACTGAGGGGTGTGGCCTGTGCACGCTGCGCAGACGAAGGAGTTAGCGAGAGAAAATAACGAGGAGTATGTGCATTTGAACATCGAAAGAAGATCTGAAAGAACGAGGAAAAAACCTTGACGTTGACACGCTCGGATATTGCAATGAATGTGTATCGACGTTGAGACCATGTTGAGGTGGGAGGAGGTGCTAGCGCTGGTGGAGATCAGAGCTTGGCAGAGGGATAAACATAAGAGAGGAGTAACGTACCAGAGATTTGCAGCATAACAAAGGGGGTCCAACGGTGCCCCAGTATGAGCAATTAATATTGCATAACACGAAGAGCGAAATCAAAGTAAGAATTGAAACAAAACCGCAAACGCGGCGGATGTGCGTCGACTGTTCGAAACATGTCGTACGAGGGGAGGAAGTAATAACTGCTGCGGCAGGGGCCCCTGCAATCCATTCCATAAAAGAGGGGAATAAACGGGGGTGATGGAGGGAGTGGGTTGGCCAGCACTGGAAGGGTAGGAGCGTGTTTGTGTAGGGGAGGGGGGAAAGCAAAGGGAAAGGAGATAGAATGACGGCCCACCTGCAACGATAGCGCCGCGCGTGAGCGCCCGGCACTGCTCCGCGGCTTGGGGTTCGAGATTTCGTCCTGGGATCATCGCAGGTGAGCGGAGGAGGAGATCCGGAACTGGGAGGGATGGACGGGAAGAGGAAATGAAGGGGTATGGACCGGTAAGGGCGGTGGAAGAGGTGGATGTGTATGTGGAGCAGAGGATGGACGCGCTACCGGGCAGAGGCACCCTGCGTGATAGCACGTAGGCACTTCCTCGTCCGCTGGCCGTTCTCTGGGGTGTGGTCGCGTTTTGGGCAAAATGAGTGATTAAGATACGGAGAATTGGGAGGAAAAAAAGGAACGAAGCAAAGAAGAGAGGACGGATGGAGGAGAGGATAGAGTGCATGTGCGAAGGGATCGGGAGGAGGTGATGGCTAATAATGTTGTCGAGCGACGAGCACGCACCGAGAGCTTGCCCATTGCTTCTGTGAGAGCCAATGTTCCGAGTACAGTGGATGCGGGAGGCGACTATTCGTCACATTAGATCTGTTATGCGTTCTGTATCAGCGCAAAACATGTCAGGGATGGGTAACGCGTACCTCCGGCGAATCCCTGGCTTCTGCACGCTCCGCGGCGGGTCCAGTGGAGGAACAAAGCGTCTAGTGGTGAAGGTAAAGGCCCCTGGGAAGGACTTTCAGTATATCGTAGGCCCTGAGGAAACCGATGCCGACTTACGCGTCGATATTGGTGGCTATCGCATTTGACCGTTGCAGCGGCATCTGTTGAACGAAATCCCTCAAAACACAAGCGGATGGTGCGGAGGGGGTCTAGGAACCATCCTGGGATGTTGCGGGGTCTTGAGGCGGCTGCGATGGTGGGCGATGGGAGAGACGATGGAGGGAGAGGACAAGATCGATACGATCACGTGGCCATGTCAACAAGGACAAACAACATCCGAATGTCGTTCTTGGAGACCGCGAACTGTGACATACGCCATATGATGAGCCTCAATGCAGATAAGGAGCAGTTGCGTACTCAAATGTGTGACAGAGACTACCTAAGGACCACTTTGGCGGATGAAACGATGGAATTTGTGGTTCAATCAATGTTTCGTCGTTCAATCCAAAAATGAATGCAGCAAGTAGGGATTACAATGAGGAGTAGAAAGCGATAAAATGAGTAAGGGATGCAGAGCATCTTTTGACAGTGAGAGTTTCAATTGATACACACATACTTTGCAGGTTCAGTCTTACATTGAAACTAGGGAGCGCAACATCAAACTTGACAGGTTTGATCTCAACCAGTTCTTGCAAAAAAGACTGATGCTAACTTGTAAAATGGACCGTCGAGATACGAAATCGACGCGACAGCTTACACCTAGGTGTCAGAGTGCGTAGTTGTTGAGAGCGAGGCCGCTCTTTGCGCGCACCCGAATCTGAACAAGTAACATAGAAGCGCAACAACTTTGTTGGGCCAAATAAGCCTCTCGGACCCATAATTTGCCCAAAGAAGATTCTAAAGCCGTCATCCCAAAGAGCCTTGGGCCACACTCAACCTTGCAATTGGACGGCCGGAAAACTTTCCTCTGCTTTACGGCGATCATTCGCTGATGGGCCGTTTACACAGAAACAAACATGGCCATTTCTCGATCCCCCCGGTCAATTTTTGCCCAGATTTTTGTGTAGGCTGGATGAGGGAGTCCTCTAGTGTGTCTGTACAATTTCTGTGTATATTTGAGGTGAGTGAATGGTCGAAGACAACTGTTGCGCTTCTATGTTACGTTGCGCTTCCTAGTTTAAGACTGTTTCCTTGGGAAGGAGACTAGGGCGGATTTCCCAGAGAAGATTGAAAGACAGCGACAGTGAGTCGAGCAGTCTGGGCACACTGGGTCGCGGCTTCTGAGGTTTGAATGGAGGTTCGCTTTCGGCTAGCGGATGTATCAGAGATATGTAGAGAGCGAGAAATACGTAGCTCACCCTTTGTCGGTGGGATCTCGGTATCTTGATCGCGCTTGCGCATCGATGAAGAGGCGGGCTGAACCCAAATAGAGATGTAGAAACGCAGACACAGAAGTCAATTTTGAACTCACCGATGCTGATGGACTCAACACAACATTTCCACGTCGCTCTCGTGTTTTCTAATCCGATAACAGTGAGTGCATATATTCGGTTTCACATCTTAAGAAATCGAGAAAGACATACGAATGCTTTAGGAGGTACAAACCCTCACTCTCCTGGCGTTTTAGTCGCGAAAAAAACAACAGCCGTGAAACACCTTGTTAGCCTTTTCTCTTTCTCACCGCCCCTCTTGCCATGGGTGCTTTGTGGCTGCTGCTCCTCCTCCCAGTCCGCGCCAGTCAGCCTCAGCACATCATCCTCCACACCCTCGCCTTCGAGCCGTATGTTGCGCTCACCGAGGGCGGTAGGATTGTGTACGAGGTGATCCACCATGTCGTCCTGCTCGATAGATTTGTTGCCTTCTTCCCTATCTTCCTCTTCGAGGATCTACTCCTCCTCACGCTCTACCTCGATGTCGAGCGCGTCGTCGACATTCTGGTCGACCTCTCCATCCTCATCCTGAGCATTTGATTTTTCGAAGTGGCCGTCCAGATTTCTGACCGAGACGGCTGATTCCAAGTGTCAGGATCCGCTTCGGATTCTGCTGTCCGTTGCGAACCAAGATGATATCCTCGATGCGCATAAGGCTGGCGGCACTAGGGCACTAAGAAAAACACCGAATGCGACGGAAGAGGCTGCCAGAAGAGCTACACGACTCAGACATTTGGACGGATAAGTCGGATGGCTTTTGGGCCCTCGGGATAGTTAAAGGCAACAGGCTAGAGAGTTCTAGAGTAGTATTACGCCCTGGAGTAGCACAAGGAATTCAGTTGGCAAGTGAGATGTAATGTGTTGGACTTAGGAAGGGACAGACTGGGCCTCTGGATGAGTGTCGGCGCCGGTGTGCACGAGCGTAAGAGAAGAGTCGGGTTGGGTGATGCCGAGACGTGATTGGCGTCAGAAATGATGCCATCACGGCGATTGCCACGGTCAGGGGGGAGTTTTGGTTGAAATCTAGAGAAAACCTTGAATGTATTGTATTTTGAGGTAGTACCTTAAAAGCACTCGTGTTGAGTACCCTAAAAAGCACTACAGATTGATGCTCTCATTCTGAGTGCTTTTTTGGCGAAATTATTGTTTGGGTACTACATTTGAGTACCTTTACTTCCCGCAGTGCCGCATGGATTCTATTTTCCAAGGCACAGCGGTGAAACAGGACGAGGAGTCAGAGTCCGGCGCAATGAGACGGATCTGGGCATCTGGCAATGGAGGGTGGGTTCCGGTAACGGCATCAGGTATCGAATGAACGAGGCGGACATTTGGAGGGCGTTGGAGAGCTTTTTCGGCAGCTTCAACAACGGAGTCGAAAATTTGGACAAGGTCCCCGAAGTGGTCGGGCACTTTGCCACTCGTTGACGGGCGAGATGAATTTAAAGTCCAGAGGCCGTCAGCTGTGAGGCCATCCTTCGCCAAATCAGCCTCAAGATTGGGAATCGAGTCGGACAACGGAGGTAATATCGCGGTAAGGAAAAAGTCGAGCGGTACCTCAGGTGCGCCCACCAGGGTTTTCCCATGTTTCGATGTGGGCTTTTGCATGGTCTGCCAGGGTCGATAGATGGGAAGGACGGCCCACCCACGCATATCGCTCAATTGGGACATCACGTGAAAGTCGGCCATCAAGCGGCAAACTTTTGACAGCTTCATTGTTCCGACTTCTCGTCTCCCATTGTCCTCTTTTCTTACCCTTTTCGCTACTACGCTGTACCGTCGCACGTTACAAGGCAGCAAAATCAATGCAATACGACTCATATTTCCTGCTGCCTCCTCCGGGGTATACTGTGACCATGTAAGGTTATTTTCGTAGGCGGTGGTACCGGATACGGGCTGTGAGCCAGGCGCGGCTTCGTAGGGGACAAATTGGAAGCTCATGGTGGGGAAGTGGCACGGAACGATACAAGGATGATAGCAGTAGGAGGAGGACAGGTTTGACGCGTAAACAACGTGTCGTCGACGCGTCCATTGTGCCCTGCAATGGGTAGACGGTGGCCTCAGTTCACGCAACTGATTTGCGGCATGATGGCCGAAATTCACGTGATGTCCCAATTAAGGTGATGCGTGGGCGGGCTTACATTCCCGATAGATGTAGGAAAGCCAATGTTGAAAGTGGTATTGGTGGCATTGTGGCCTGGGCATCGGCGATTCGGACCGTTCCGACCTCATCACTGTCACAGATCACGAGACCGTCACCCTTCGCGCTTTGTCCCAAACCTTAAAGTCTTTAGTCAACTATCGACCGCTCTATCGCACAGTCGAAAACCTCGACTTTGCCTTCATCTCCACTATCGACCACTCTATCACAGTCGAGCATATCGACTTTGCATTCATCTCCGTTTCGATTCCCCATTGCCACCCACTCCACATAAATGGCTGGCGCTCCCAGACTGAACAAACGGTCTCGGCATTCCAATCCAGATGTGCTGCTATCTGGTGTACCCGAAGTGCCGCTGGACACTTTCTTCACCTCTCTGTTACCGTCCGCTTCGAGCGACGCCTGCGCTGCTGTGAAGGCGCAGCTGGTGGACCGGAATCATCTCCTGAACGACACATGGTCGGCATTAAACGCGGAAAATACGTCCCGGAAGGCGCCAATGAACGGACTGCGATGCATTTTCGACGCAGTTGTGGGTGTGGCATCCGACATACTCGATGATGTGCTTGGACCGAGACGAAATGAGCTCTTCGTCCGTTCCGACGACCCCAGGCTATCCGACTACCTTCCACATGCTGAATTCCAGCTAGTGGATCACGACGAAAAGGACGAGCCGGCGTGGTTTTCAACTGTTATCCCTTGGCGCGTGGATGGGGACGCTTATGACCCTACATCTGTAAGGCGCCACTCACGGAAATTCCGCTGTTACTGATTCATTGCTTGCCTGTCAGAATCACGATACTCTTATCTGGAACTGTCACGACATTCTGCGGGAAGACGCTCGACGCCGCTTCACATTCGGGATCACTATGGACGCGGACGAGATGCGCATTTGGTTCTTTTCTCGAACTCACAATGTCGTCTCCACACCATTCAATGCTACACGAGTACGTTTTTTTTCTTCTGTATTTGCATATCGCTGACTTTTTGCAGGAGCCCGATACTCTTATTCGCCTATTTATTGCAATCGCTTTCGCGACGCCTGAACAACTTGGTTATGATACAACGATGTCTTACGTCATCGACGACTTTGGCTCCGTGCAGTTCAAACTCGCTTTAAACGGCACAACGTACATCACCAAGCAGTTACTGTCCGATAATCGTTCGGACTCGATTTGCGGCCGGGGAACGCGTGTCTGGGACGCCTATCGAGAAGACGATCCTGACCGCATTTCTGTGGCGATCAAGGACCTATGGACATCTCTCAATGCCGTGCCCGAGGGCACCCAGTTACTCGACCTACACACAGGACTCCGTGCGCTCTCAGACCCCGAAACTTCGAGGCCACCTGGTGACTATTTTCTGACTGTGGTTTCTCATGGATTTGTTCAAACTACGGACGGAGTGGACGACCACACCGTCGATGTCATGTTGCGCGGCCACAGCTTTCAGGTCGCTAGCGCCGACCATAGCCCCCGCAAGCATTATCGCATCGTCTTTAAGGAGGTCGGAGTGCCCCTTGATAGATTGCGCAGCATGTCCGAGATATTCCAGGCGCTCGCTGATGCCACGCGAGGTACGCTCCACCGCTCTGTCAACTTCTCTGCCGCGCTGACGCCTTCTTCCAGCTCTTTCTCTTCTTCATCGTCTCGGATTTGCCCACCGAGATGTCAGTGCAGGAAACATCCTCCTCTACGACGGCATGGGAAAGCTGACGGATCTCGAATACGTCGAATCTTTGGAGAAACTCGCTTCGAACCCTGGTCTTCCCTGTATCGTAAGCATGCCCCGCTATCATCCTCTGCTTGCAATTGATACATTTTTTTTTCGTAGGGCACACCGGAATATACCTCTTACGAGGTCGCCACAGATAGCTATACCTGGGAGCCATCACCAGGTACTATCCCGGTCGTAGAGAAGACCCTCCACGCCGGCGAGGTGCCCATGCCTCCGTTTCGGTTCAATCCACTGCACGACCTGGAATCTACCCTTTGGATCGCCCTATGGGCCGTGCTGTACCATCGGCGGCAAGACCAAGTCCATGCCCAACTTTTGCAGAAATATTTCCCCGAGCGACCTTCCGGCCAGGGAACTGCCACCATCACACGCATGGTTGCGCTCAAGTCCGGCTTCCCACGTCCACCCCACGATGATTCGTCTGCCTCTACTATCGGCATCTTAAATCTCGTTCGCATGCGTCTCCTCGAGCAATACCTCGCCTTCGAGCAGGATTTCAGCCATGAATATGCAGCGCTTGATCCTCTCCCCACCCTCGACAGCCCTCTACAGGTTGCTCAAGACATCATTGCCCATTATGAAGAGGCGGCGTTGTTGTCCCAGCATGCATCGTCGGCCACTGCGGTGAAGCGCAAGGCCGATGGCGACCTCCCTCGTGAGAAATCGCATTCTGTTCCTTCTAGTCTTTCTCCCGGCACACTTTCTGAAAAACACGAAAGCGCCACCAAGAAGTCGAGCAGTCCCAACAAGACTTCTCGTTCATCAAGCCGCAAAACCCGCAGCGCGGGCCTACATGCGAGCAGACGGAGTTCCCGAATTGCTGCGCGGAAGAAAAAGGCACCTGGGGGTTTAGTCCACTCTAACTGACTTCCCCTCGCCCTAATCAATCCACAACTGTATTTCGTATCTCGTGTTATTTTATCTACATCACTGTATGACGTCCGGCTCGGAACAAATTATATTCGTTTTCAAGTAGTACAGCTCGACGTTGGCGGCACGATACAATAAGCAATGGAGGATGCAGGGTTATAAATGCATGTGCGGGGAGAGCAAACAGCGCTCGGGAGAGAGGAGGAGTCGGATAGGTGGAACTGGAGGATCAACTGCGAACGATAACATCGACAGGTGGTTGACGTACTTATGTAGACCGTCGCATCCCCGTACCACGCGTCTTCCTTAAGGTCGGTGCGTACGCATGTAAGAGCCGGGGCGCTCGCCCTGGTACCCGGCGCTGCCTGGGGGTGGTTATTGATTCACAGATCTCTATGCTAGTGCCAACTGGAACTCTGAACGCGTATAATTTACTTTTCTATGTTTTCAGTTTTTTCATCGGTTGTTCCTCTTCGATTTCCGCATCCTCGTCCGCATCGCCATTGTACAGAAGCACACCGCTTGGCTCCGAGTCAGTCAGATCAGCAGCTTCTCGCTGGATGTCAATCAGCTTTCCATGAACGTTGTCGACGTCGCGAGTGCCGTTACTAGCGGTGGAATGTTCAGCGAAGGTGGCTTCGAAACGAACGTACTCGATCTTCAGGACGGAGCGGACCTTGATCAGAGCTTCCAAGGCATGGGTAAACGTCTCAGGAAAATCCGAGGGTACGAACTGCCGCCTAAATCCCTTGTTACGGTTGTGTTCATACTGTTCCCCGTCGAAGAGTTGAAGCGCGAGATCATGTTGTCCGTGAAGCAGGCGCGCTCCCGAAGTGCAGTGCGTGAGCACCCAAAGCAGAATCCACATTATCGATTCCAAGTCGTGCAAGCGATTGAACGATAAAACACTTGGGGCCAGACTGTCGCCGTCAGGAGAAATGCCTGCAAACATGTATTCTTTGGTCTGAACCTCCACAGCAGTGAACTTCTGATTTCCCTGGATACAAGGTTAGGGGCGGCACTCCACGGGAGATGGAAATAACAGACAGTCTTATGCTCGGCAGGTTCATCGGTAATCCCTTCAAGATCCTGGTTCGCTTCGACATCTCCAACAATCTTCATGTACTCCAGATCAGATAATTTGCCTGTGCCGTTGAGGACCAGTATGTTGCTTGGACTAACATCCCGATGGACCAAGTTCATATCGTGGAGGATCTTCAATGCTAAAAGCGAAGTTTTCGGAGTCAACGATAAAGCTCAGGGAGGGAAACAGACCCACCTGCAGTGGCATCCGCCAGGGCGCGTAGGACCCCTGAGAGAGATGGCACTTTATATAGTGTCATGCCAACCCCCTGGAAGACGATTCGGTAATGTTTCCTTGGTTGGTATTTTGTGTGATTGGGAGGGGAAAACTGTATGCGTGCCGGAACAGAGGAAGGAAGACCCGTGGGTTTTGAACGTAAGGTAAATGTGTCGGACCCTCGCATTCGAGTTGCGCGGCTCTGGCAGCTCGGGCGGCTCTGCGCGGGTGGGGGTGCCGTCGGTGCGATCAGTTGAAGGTGTCCAGTGTCGACAGGGAGTTCCTGATTCCGCATCATAATAACACTCGTGTCGTCATCCCTTCCGTCCTTGACCTTTACAAATCCATCGCCGACAAGGGAAAGGAAGTAATCCGTAGGTTTTCGTCCATCTGATGACGCCGGGACGTTTTCAAGGAGCGCGTAAAGGCCGCGGAGCTGAGTGCCTTCGGGCAACGAATTGCGGAGTATCCACACATCTTTTACAACATAATGGACATCGGGGTTATTCTCTTCCTTCGCCTCCCACACTCGTATTGCACGCCCACGAATAGAATGGGCGGAATAGTCGGTAAGCGGTCCACATGTCACATATGCCTTGTTGTTAACCTGCATCTTGAACTGGATTACTTGGCATTCTGGGTTTTTTGGGTCAGGTTCCGCGCATAGAGATATCGTCGTGTCGAAACCAAGCTCCTCGGGAGTAGCGAAAGCCAGAGCCATGATGAGATGAATGAAAGTTCTCGGGTCCTATTACGAATAAGATGTTGAACACAAGGGAATGGGGTGGCACAGACGCACCTCAAAAAAATCAAAACACTCAGTGGCCACGATGTGCGTGCGTGAAAAATACCAGGCCCTGATGCTCGTATCCTCAATGGTGATTCCGGTCACGAATCGTCGTCGCGGATCCGTTAAAAGTGTCTGGTGGCAGCTCCAGACGACCTTTCGTATATTCTGTTCGAGCACTCAGCGGACGACAGAATGAGAAGGTAGAGAGACTTACGTCAAATTTGTCGCGTTCAGTGGAATTCTTTTTGAACTCCCACAAAACGACATTGGAGTAATGCGAATATGCTATCCCCAGCTTTTTGAGCATTTGTATTGTCTCCTGGTCGGCCAGTGCACACCAACCGTCCGGACGAGCCAGATCGTCACCATCGGAGACGGGAGTGTTGTTGGGATATTGGCCAAAATCCAAAGTGGGGGATTGATCAAGGACGTTCTCTCTACTGGCAAACTTGACCACATTCTTCCAGATTGTATCCAACGGAGCGAACACTGCATCTTCACGTTCGGTCATCCCACTCGGAGCCTTTGGAAACGCCTTCCAGCCACCCGACTTCAGCAGATGCCCCCCCCTCCTCAGGCTTGTTTCAACTTTGTCTATGTCTCCGGGGGAGATAGGGGGAAGAAGAGAATCGAGAAAGAACGCAGCAGCAGAGACTTCGGGGATGAATTCGCCGATCTCCTTCAACACTGCGTCGCGGCGTTTGTCGAGATTGTCCGACAGATAATCGACATTCGAAGCCAAAGGCGGCTTGCGAGGGGTGTCGGCAGGTAATTTTCGTTTGTTCGACGGCTTCGGAGGGGGAGTTTTCTGCAAAGGTGGGGAAGACATGGTGGCGGCATGAAACAAAGGTGCCAGAAACCCAATGCCACCGTGACAGAGTTTAGCGCTGGAATCACCTGATCGTGTCCAAAACCAAAGCGGGGCAAAGCGTCAGACTTAAGAGCTTGGGAATGTGCGTTTTTCTGGCTTGTATATTTCCGCGTATCGCATGCTGGTTGTGCGTGTGGGTCCGGAATCCCTTGCGAGTTCAAGCGAACATCCTTTGGCCAACCAATCCTCCTGAGAGCCACAGCAGAGCCATCGCGAGCAGCGCGGTGGTATCAGAGAGACCAGAAGAGTACATTAAAGATTGGACTTCCTCGGCAAATGGCTTGCCCAGCGATGTCGACATCATAGCCCGTACTTGAAAATCGGATGATCATACCAACCTCCATACAAATAATTGGAGTATGTCTCGCAATCTCGAGATTGAGGATCGAAGGGATGGACGGTTCACAGTCCTGAGCATACGTCTTCGAGATTGGTGCCAATGCCCAACCAATGCCATCCTCGGCATGGATCCGAACCTTCCCAGAGTCCCAGATGATAGATCCAAATCATTAGGAAGAAGACGAAGTCGTCGAACGGAATATAAGCCGCGCGCAAAGCATCGCCAGAGGGCAAAGACGCAGCCGTACTTTTGCAACGGGCAAAATGTTGTTTGCTTTTGGGAGAAGAGGCAACGAACGATAAACAACCGCTTACGTCCCAGAAAGGAAGGCGAGTCACCCACGTTACGATCAAGCGTTACACCCTTTCTCCTCCCCTATGTTACAATTACAACAAATTATCATGCGTACTCTTGACGCTCAAAGCATCGAGCTGTGTACATGGTGCCTAAGCCTGTTTATTGCCCTGCTCCTCGCTTCAGTCGATTTACTATTGCTCTGGAATCGCACCCTCAAACGGTCCACCGGTATGGCAGGGATTTTGCCCAGACCTTTGCCCATCCTACTCCCAACCCCGAGCCCTCGCAGAAAGCGGAGACGAAGCTGGCGGCACGCTAGAGCTGAAGCGAACTGGCGTCACGCGCGCGCTAGAGCCATAGTACGAGCACGGCTGTTGAAGCTCCTCTCCACGCAAATCGACGCGCTTGCGAAGGATATAGCGGACGAAAGACGCCAAATTGACTGCAGAATGAGGGATCTGCAATACGATATTGACAAGTATAACCTCGACACGTGAATGGTGTGTCCATCCGCGGCCGCACACAGCATACGGCGACTGAAAAAAGACGTAGGAAGCTGAAAGTATCAGCAAATGGATACCCTGGCGGTGGGTGGTAGAGACCAGCAGATTGAAGTTCGTTCATTACATCAAGCCGTGATTCTTAACGTGTCAAACATGTTTGGATTTTCAGTGCGTCGAGCGACTCCAGTATACTTCAAACAACAAAGGGATTGCGGTTCATGCTTCGGAAACTTTGCGCGAAGAAATTTGAGGCCATTCTCACTGTTTCTATGTGGTTTTCCTCCCAAATTCCACGTTATTGGACAGCGCTGGGATGAAGCGAGGCAAAATCAAGTTCTCCTGCAAGACAGTACAGGCTCAATTCGATAGAATCTCGGGCCTGCCGTCCCAGAAGTCGTCTTTGATGATATCACAGTGCAGCACAGCAATTCTAGTGCGCGGTTTCGTCCTGCCGCGCATCCGCACTGTCGAGCCAGCAGACTGCGGAGGGATGGATTCTTCCGCCGCGAGCTCTGCATTGTGTGGAATGGGCTCCTCCAAGAGCTATAGCCCGTCGGGTCAATCTCAATGTACATGGATTCGCTCGGCAATGACGGACCTCTTCGCGGATCAATGTGCTGCCTTTTCTGAACCTGGCATCGAGCGTATTGTAGTTCACTTGAAACCGAGAGAAGAGGATTTCGTTTTTCTCCTTTGAAACTGTTCCCTGGGGAAGAGCTGGTGTCTTTATCTAGCAGTTTCGTGTTCATCACGCACCTTCAAAGTAGTATGAGCTCGAGCTGTACTCTCTCCGCCCTGCTGGACCAGTGCCCAAAATGTCGTGTTGTATAAGTTATTTATATGCGCTGATACGCTTGTCAGCGACTACGTGATAGACCAGGTGAAGAGAGCATACTATCTGTCTGTCTCCACGAGAAATAATCGCGGATTTCGCGCGAACCTGGATAGAGGATGAGCCTCCCGTCAAATGATGGCGGATATTTGAGTGGTCGATTTGGAAAGTAGGTAGCCCATCGGAAGACATATGAGGAGGTAAACAAGGAAGTGAGCGTAGACACGATCTTTGACTGGCGTCGATTGTACAAGGATGCCGACTTGCGGATAAGAAAGCTACACAGAGACAGAGCCAAGATTGGTGAGCATTTTAGTAAAGCAGATGCCTGACGATATGATTCACAAGAGACCTAAATTCGTCAGATTCTCCAAAGGCAAGGACGATGTCAGGGTACTGTTCCATGACGTCTTTAGCAGCATGATCCATAAGCTCAAGAGCTCGCGTGTCGTTGGGCTTTGTGAATCCATGCTCATCGGAGAATCTAGAGAGGCGGGCACAAGAGATCGAAAGTTGATTTCCAGTTGAGCTGCATTGCGGGGAGCGCACCGATGGAATGAGTGGCCATCCAGTCGAAAGACCATAAACGTCCCGGGTAACAGCGGGTCCGGAAGCTCAAAATTGCGGACGTATGCGTACTTGGATCCCGCCATGAGAGCTTAAGTTGGAGTCAAGTCTTCCGAAGAGTTAATGATCGGATCGCAGCACACAAGGCCAAACAAATAACCGCCTGCGTCCAAATTAAGCAATATCACAATTTATCCCGGGAATCGATTTCTGAGGAGGGAACAAATCACCCAGCGTTTGTATACACTTCACATAAATGCTCCGGTCAATGTCGTGGAGTTTGACGAAAAAGCGTTCTGGCAGAGACAGCACATGAGTTCGTTATGTTTATGTCCTTGCCTTTAGCTGTACTGATCCTGAGTATGTTGCCTGAGAGCTTACTGCTCACATTTTGTTGAGAGAACTGGGGCCAACTGTGTCACACCAATAAGAACGCACTCCGAAAGCAAAACATGATATTCGACAGGTACAGACAAAACATATGCAGTTGATGATGACGAGGGAAAATAATAAGAGAGAAAGAAAAAGTAATAAAATTTACGACAATTATAGAAGCTCTAGTTGAGAAAGCCCCGGCACTTTGCAGATCCGCATAAACAAGGGATCTTGTCTTGCTCGAATGGAAAGTGATAATCTGAAAGGGCAGAGTCAGACGCTGAGACAAGAACGAACTGGAAAATCGCCTCGCACCATAGGTAATCTCGTCGCCGAGCTCGATTTCCTGTTTTGCATAGATTACGATCTTCTTCTCCCCATTAATCGTAATTATTTTGGCTGTACAGTTAGGATCGCAGGAATGATTAATCAAACGCCTAAGGTCGGGTCAGCATTCATCACAAACAGAAAGTAGCAGTTGAACGCACCCAAGATTGCCCTTCTTCGTGGCATCCACCACCAAGTCCTCATCAATGCGAAACAGATAGCTGCTCCCAATGCCCTGCCGCTCGTACGCCTTCTCGCGCTTCTCCGCCACCTGCGCGCGGATGACCTCGCCGACATACTCGATGACCATCTCCCCGCGCGAGATCTTCTCCATCGCATACAGCCCCCAGTCGTGGATCGGCGAACGCGCAAACCGCAGGTGCTTCTTGCGCGTCTGCAGCTGGTTGAACTTGAAGCTGAGCTCGTTCGCCGCGGCCTCGCCCTTGGACAGCGCAACCGCGCGCTGCACCTGGTTGATCTCCTCGAGCCCCTGCGCGCGGCGGCGCGCGTTCGCGCGGTTGGAGCGCGACGACTCGACGTGCTGAAGTGGCGGCTCGTCGACGGGCACGGTCGCCGCGACGTTGTGCGCGCGCGCCTGGTACTGCGTCACGTACGCGATCTTCTCCGCGTGTGTGATCTTGTAGAAGCCCTCCGTGCGCGCGGAGCCGGTGATGTGCTTGCGGAAGAAAGGGGCAGTTTCGGACGACGGGGGCGGGAGCAGGTCGAGGGTCGGCTCGATTTCGAGGCCGGAGAGTACGAGCTTGGCGTAGTAGACGTCCTCGTCGTCTTCGCAGATGCCTTCGTCGAGGACATTTGGAGGCGGCGTAGGTAGCCGTGGTGGGGGTTCGGACAGCGAGGGTGAGGGGGATCGTGAAGGCGAAAGGGAGGACTCGAACCCGGAGGAAAGCCGCAGGTCGGCGACCGCCGGGGCGTCGTACTCGTCGGGCAGAACGACCTCCTCGACGGACGGCTTTCGTTTCTTCTCAGGCACCTTCTTTTTGTTGGACGCCTTCTTCACCACGGCAGCATCGTGCTCGAGCTTGAGCTTCTTGCGCGACGGCTGCTCCTCCTCCTCCTCGCCCTCCTCCCGGTCCTCCTCCGACGCAAGGCGCTTCTGCCCCGCCCACACCTCGCCCGGCTCCTCGTCCTCCGACTCGACGTCCTCCTCCAGCACCTTCTTCGTCCTCCGCACCGCCTCCTTCTTCCGCTTCTTCTTGGGCCGCTCAACAACGACCGTCTCCTCCTCACGCTCCTCCTCGCGCTCCTCAGCCGGCACCTCCACCTCCGCCTCCTTCTTCGCCTTCTTGAACGACATCGTCTTCAAATCGCGCTTCGCCGCCACATGCCCCCGCTCGCCCTCGCCCTCCCGCTCCCGTCCCCGTCCCCGCCCCGGCGCCCGGCGCTCCGCGGCCAGCTTTCTCAGATGCGGCCCCACGATCCGGTCCGTGATGTCCTTCTCGAGCAGCTCCCGCAGCTCGCGCGCGACCATCTCCCCTGCCCGCCGTATCATCGCATCGTCGTCCCACACATCCGCAGGCCCCGCGGCTTTATCGGCGGCGGGCGGTGGGTGCACGGAGAGCGTGACGGCGTGGAACCCGAGCATCCCCCCGCCGAGCACGCGCTCCGCGCGCCTTGCCGTCCCGCCGTCCAAGAACGTCACGTATATGCCCTCGTCGTCTCTCAACACCTACCCACCCTCCATTAGCCTCACTAAAGCTAAGAAAGGACAGCAGACGCACCTTATCGACGACGAAACTCTGAACGAACGCCGACACATCCTCGTCCCTTACCGCGCCGAGATGCTCCGCCCGGATACGCAGATGATCCCGCCCATTCGCGACGAGCCCCGCGCGCACCTCCGCGCGCTTGCCCTCGACCTCCGCACGGCGCCCCTCGTCCTGCATCGCGCGCTCCTTCCCCTTGCCCTTCGCGCCCCACCCACCGTCGCCCCCGCCCCACTTGCCCATCCCCCCGCGCCCCCCGCGCTCCCGGTCACGGTGCTGCGCCGTCGCCGCCTCGAGCAGCCCTGTATCCGGCGACGGCGAGCGCGACACCCTGCGCGGTCTGTAACTATTCACCGGGCGCGGCGGGAGATTCCACCTCCTCCTCCCTCCGTTTGCGTTCGCCCCGTTTCCGTTCCCGTTGGCGCCGTTGGCGTTGTTGCCAGTATCCTTCGACCCTGGCGCGATCGCGTTCGCTCCAGAAAGCACGGGCAAACTCCCGCCGCCGCGTCCACCAGGCCCGCGCCCGGTACGCACGCGCGTGTTGACGAGCCCCGCGGCGTGGTGCGCCTTGCCGAGGGCCGTCGGCGCGTGCCGGATGCGCGCCTCGTGCACCACCGGCGGCGGCTTCGGGCTCGCGTTGCTCCCACTCCCACTCGCCAACGCGGGGTTCGCAGGCAACGACGGATGCGCGCGCGGCGTCCCATTCGCATTCGACGGCCCCGCCTTGGGCGTTTGATGCGAACTCGCCTCCCTCTCCCGTTCTCTTTCCCGCCTCCGCTTCTCCTCCCGCTCGCGCTTCCGCCGCTCGTCCATCTCGCGCAGGAACGCCTTCAGCACGAGCCCCTCGCCGTCCATCACCGCGCGGCGCTCCTCCTGCGCTCCTCCTCCTCCGTGTCCTACCCCTCCCATTCCGCCCATCGAGCTCGCGCCGAACCCGCCCCGCGCGCCCTCCTCCCCCGCGACGCACCGCCTTGCGTCCTCCGGGCGCTCGAACCGCACGAGCGCGACGCCGAGCGCGGCGCCGGTGGTGCCGTCGGCCTGGCGGTGTAAATGCGCGACGGGGCCGTAGGAGGAGGCGAGGTGTGCTGCGAGGGTTGCGTTGGGCGTTAGAGGCGCGAAGCCGGTGAGGAGGACGGTGGTGGGGGGTGGGGTTGGTGTGTTGGTGTCGTGCTGGGATTAGAGTTAGCTCATAAGTTCGGTAGTGGAAGGAATACAAGTAGACGGAGGCTAAAAATATACACTAAGAAAGAGAACCTTCTCCCGCCCCCCGGAAACCCAAAAAAAATGAAAACCTCCCCACCCCTCCAAAAAAAACCCAAACCAAAAAAAAACAGTAACAAGAAAAAAAGACGCACCTCATACGCAACCACCGCAAACTCAGTCCTCTGCGGACGTAAACTGATGGGTCGACGAAAGCCCGGCGCCTTGCGCGGATCGCACACGACCGGCTCGTCTTCGTGGATCTCCTCCTCTCCCTCTTTCCCTCCCTCTGCGTGTTTCTCCTTCCCTTCGTGTGCGTGCGTGTCCACGCCGTTAACCAGCACGCACCCCTTGTCCTCCGCTTCTCCTTCCTCTTTCCCTAAACACTCCTTCCCTCCAACCGCACCCAAATCCGAACTCGAATCCCTCCCCAACACTTCCCCCTCAACCCTCACCAACATCTCCTTCCCCACCTTCCCCCTCACGCGCTCCGCCACAACCAGCGGACTCGCCCGCGCGCGTACAGCCGCGATGAGCGCGCGCCAGTACGTCGGCGTGTGCCCGTTCTGCATCTCCTTCTCTTTCTCTTTCTCCTTTGCGTGCTCTTTCGCGTGCGCGTGCTCCCCATGATGCTTCGCTGAAGAAGAAGAAGAAGAAGAAGAGGAAGCGGCAGGGACGGTAGAAGACGAAGGATCGAACGCCGGATCGTACAACACGCGGAACGCGCGTGTAGGCGGGAGCTCGGAGCGCGGGGGCGGCCACGCGGGGAGGCGCGGCGCCGGCTCGGGCTCGGGTGACGGGGTCCTTGGTTTCGGTGGGGGTGAGGGTGACTTGGGTTTCGGCGGTGGCGGGGAGGGCGATCGTGGAGGGGGTGGGGGTGGAGGTGACGGCGTTCGTAGTTTCCTCGGCGGGGAGGGTGGTGGAGGTGGAGGAGAAGGCGCGCGCTGGACGGGTTCCGGCGCGACTTTCGGCGCGGTCTTTGATGTGGCGGAGAGTAACGCGCTTGCTGGGGGCATTGCGAACGGCGGGGGTGGTAACGTGAACATGATCTTCGCGGGCGCAGGCGGTTGTGGCGGTGGCGGAGGCGGAAAAGGCGAACGCGAGCCAGACGCGACGGGAGCGCTAAAAGTGAGGGCCTGCGGCGGGGGCAGGGAAGGGGGTGGTATCGAGGGCTCCGGAGGCGGCGAGGGCGGTAACAAGATGTTATTCGTGAGAGTCGTAGCAGGTTTCTTCATATGAATGGTATAGGGTATGTGTATTGGCGGAGGCGGCGTCGGCGGGGGCGGCTCGCTCGGTGGTGGCGGAGGCGGCGGGGGCGGGGGGTCGTACGGTGGAGGCGGCGGGTCGTGTGGGCGGGCCGCCGCCTTTGACGCGACGGCGCGCGGTGTAAACGGGGCGCTTGTTTTTGTCTTTGCAAGGGAGAATGCGATGGCGGGACGGGACGACGGGCCCGCGATGCCGGGGAACGAGTGGCTGCTCGGCGGTGGCGGCGGCGGGGGCTCGTCTGGCGGCGGCGCGGGCGGGGGCGGCGGAGATGGCTCTGGTGCTGGCGGCTGCTCTGGGGGGTAGGCGACAGCGTGTCCATTGAGCTAAAATATGTTGGTTATTGGTATTGAAGTTTAAACGGCGGAATTTCAATACTCACCGTGTTCTTTCTATTATTGTGGCCGTTCACCAGCCCTGCCTTGCCTTTCCCGCTCGTGAACCCGTTGGTCAGGCTGCGGGGCCCGGTGGGAGGCACGGCCCCGATGCGCTTGGCCGCCGACGATGGCAGCGGCGCCGGGGCGTCTGGCGGCGGTGGGGGAGGATGGGTGCTCGGTGTGTTGCCGCCCAGCAGGGCACGGGGCCCGCGTGGGGGCGGTTTGCCCGACATGTAGTGCCCTGTGCGGCGTAGATGCCGCGCAGAGGGCAAGAGTGTGTGCTCGCTGTCGGTGTTGTTGTGGTCAAGGCGCGTGGTCCAAACACCACCCTCCTTGATCCACAACGTCCATCGTCGTCCTCTTACCAAATCCGTGTCCACCAGCACCCTCAGTTACGACCTTAATCCGTCCCGAATAATCACCGTGCTCTCATTCTGCCTTGGTAACGGAAATTTTAGCCTCTTTCAATGTCTCTCTCCTCCCAAGGCGGGCCTCGAGATCCGTGCCACGTCGCCTTATAAATGGCGAACTCATCAAGATCGGAATCCTCTCGCTTCGTTCTTACCGCTGGTCCTTCTGTACACACATACACCTACATCCGAGTTCTGGTCTCAATCGCGTCATCCCGACTGGCTCAAAAAACGAAGATCTCTCGGGTGGAGGTTTCGAATTGCTGTCGGATGGAAAGAATGTGCGCTACGCCCACATTCCGTGGCGGTTCGGGGCGTCGAGACGCCTGTGATGGTATGCGTCTCTCAGTCCGCAGCCACTTCCACTGCCCACTGCCCACTGGCAGCGACCGTGACGATTGGCAGTGCGTCACCTGAGGATCTTTCGAATTCGGAGGATACGTACCCTCCGTCGTCCATAAATACTGCTGCATTGCATCCTACACTGCTGTATCCCTCGGCTGTACTCATTCCTATATGATCCATCCTGATTCATTGGCTGTATCGTGAGGGCTGGGAGAAATTCGGGACGAGGTCCGCTCCGACCTTGCTTCCCAAGTTCCTTGATCTTGACTGCCATCTTCCTTCCTTCCACATAAGTCATGAACGCGGTCTTCGAAAACCTTCGAAAACTCAAACGCACACGATGCGATAGGGCAAGATACGCATGGCACACCACCAACTGACTCGGATGACGACGCACTGAGGCCTTTCTACCCGCTTCGGAAGCTCGCGCCTGCTCGACGTCGTCAGAAAGAGTCAGAGTTGGTGTCACTGGCATGCGATTCTCTTTCCTTGGTCAGAATCCGTCAACTCCAACCGTCTTGACTCGGACTACGCACTCTGTCGTCCAGGCCCGGCTCAACTCTGCAGGGACCGTCTCTCCTCTGTGACTTTCTCGATTTCTGGATGTCCGACGACTTCGCGCGGATTCGTGCCTGTCAGTGGGAAGGGAAGGGAAGAGACGTGAAAGGAAGGAGGAGGAGGGAGGAAGACGTGACGTGAAGCCATCGACGGGTGTTCGGCGTTGGCACCACGCTGGTTTGTGTCAGGGATAGACTGGGGTATCTGGCAGCAAAGGTGCCAAGACGGCCAGGTAGAAATAATGATAAGGAGCCGTCATTGGAAAAGAATCACAAACTATGAACGACGAAAGACCAGGCTCCCAACGTCTTCATCTCCCCGCGTCCTCACTCATCGCCCCTCCAACTTCCGACTGAAGACGGACTCAACCCCGAGACAGCGAAGGATCCCGGCCACCTCGCCCTCCACCTTAGCCGAAAGGCCCTGAATCTCAGCCATCTGGCGCTCGAGCTTGTCCACCCGCGCCTCGAGACTTAGAGCTGCCGGGTTTGTTTCAGACTTTGAGTCCGCTTCCGAGTCTCGGTCTGCGGCTCGCGTGCGTGCCCGTCGGTTTCGTTTGCGCTTTCGGCCACGGGCTGGGGCCGGCGCGCTAGTGGTGGAGGCGGAGTTGGAGTTGGAGGTGGAGTAGATCGTGGCCCGAGATGTGCGATGGTGCTGCCAAAGCGAGAACGACTGGACAGCGAGTAAGACCAGGGAAAGGAAGGCGGCCACTGCCAGCGCTGCCAATTCCACGGGGTTCAGCTTCGGAGACATCCGGAGGTGGTTTCTGAGCCTTGAGGAAGAAGGTTATGTTTGCAAGGAGCAAGTGACTTGAAAAGGGGTTTTGATAATATTTGTGATTCGATGCGACTCAGTCGTTGTTGAACGCGAAACTTAGGGACGTCCGCGCCGAAAGTTGCTTGCTCATCACATATTTCTAGTCTTGAGTTATGTACCCACCCACAGCTTAATACACGCCTTCATCTACCCGGCTCGTCTCCTCCTCTGACAGAAAACCCAAGCCCCGGAAGCAGCGTAGGAGCTCGTCCGTTTCGCACCGCAGCTCGTCCGTTTCGCACTGCACCTCGTCCACTCGGCGGCGCGCCTCCGCCGTCTCGCGCAGGAACTCGTCCGTCTCGCGCCGCACCTCCGCCATATCGCGCTCGAGCTTGTCCAGCCGCGCCACAAAACTTAGAGCGGTTTGCGGTTCCGGGTCGGGCTCGGTTTCCGCTTCTCGTTCCAATTCTGCGGCCCTCGCGCGGTGCTGCGCTGCCTTCTCAGCCCTTTCTGCGGGCGTGCGGGCGCGTCGGTGGCGCCAGTTTCGTTTGCGCTTTCTCCCACGGGGGATGGGTGCGAGTGCGGAGCCGGGGGCGGGCGTCAGCGGAGCCGGCGTGGAGATGGAAGCTGGAACTGGAACTGGAGAGGTTGTGGACCGCGACGTGCTGTGCCAAAGCCGGTCTAGCAACAGCTCGATGAGCAGGATATAGAGGAAGGTGGTTACTGCGAATGCTAGCACGAGGTACGGACATGGGACTGGTTTCTGAGGATGAAGAGATTGGTTGCGAGGAGTCTTAACAAGAAAGGAAAGGGGGTCGATTGTGATGCGATCTGGCTCGCCTTCCTTTCTGGGACGAGAGCGGTTGTTTGCTTACCTGTGTTGTGCACGGGTCTCTGCTTAAAAACTCTTGCTGTTAAACGTCCTGGGTTGAAAGCAAAGCGGGGGGCGCTCCCTGGTACATCGGATGACTATGCCAGAACACCATTACTGCGGGAGGAGATCAGACCCTATGAAAAGAAGGTTGAAGAACGAATACAACCGCAGCCACCACGACGAGTCAAGTCTCGGACGCGATTTAAGCTCGATCGATCCGTAACACTCATAACTTGACCTCTACCACCATGGAACCTCCGACTATATCGACCACGCTCAACCTTATACGCGCTACGCTCCAAGGTTCGAGCAGGAGCACGCTTCAAGTCGACCTCCCGCGCGATACGCCCTTCGACGTGCTTGCACCGCTCATCCAGCCCCTCGTGGACCCGAATGTCCTTGCTGGTATGCTCAATGCGTCCTCCATCCGACTTAAACTCACCCTTCTATGTTGCAGAGAAATATCACGTCACTGTCCGCAGCGCTATCTTTCTGAACGTCACGACGGAGGCCTCGACATACGATGGAGTCCTGCAGATCAATATGTGAGCATTCCGCGCCGTGCACAGAACCCCACCGTCAACTTGCTCTGTCCAGCAAGGAACCGCTCGCGAAATACTACAAAGACTACCGCCGTCACCACGGACTCGCCCCCACCGCCAAGTCATCCAGCGAGTCGCGCTTCAAGAGCGCCGATACGATCACCGTGGGCCCCGCGCAGTTTTCCTTCAACCGTACGCTGCGCGTGCCAGACGACGCGGAGAACTACGCGCTTCCGCCGGTATGAGCCCAGTCCGTTGTGCGTCGCCGGCTCTAATTGAATGTGTAGGGCCTGGGCACCTTCCCGCTCGTGAATGCGCAAGACTACGCTGCCACTCTTCCAGCCCACATTAAGCAGCGCGGGGGATACGTGATGGTCGTCCGCTCTCAAACCTTTGCATCCAAAAGCTGACCGCTGTATTAGCCCTTGTTCCAGCGCGAAGCTCTCTGGATGAGCATCGGGTCGTCCGCAGGAAACTGTGCGATCAAGATCTCCGTTGGTGGTACGCGCACTGCTCGCTCCTTTTCGATATCAAGCTCATGCTTCCCAGGCATCAATGCAATTACTGGCGGAAAACGCGACGAGAAGCCGCCAAACGGCGAGCAGGACTATGTTGTTGGAGGAAAACAAGTATGGCTCGATGGCATCGCCACCGAATCGGGAGTCGTGCGACAGGTATGTTTTCGTCCCAGCTTCGCTCCTTGCACCTCTCATTGAGTGTAGTTTGTGGCGATGAAACTGGGCCACGGATACACAATCGAGGAGCAGCTCTCAGACACCGCGAACGGCGGCATCCAGGTCGACGTCTTTCCCTCTTTGATAGGCACGTTCCACCTCGGGAATTGGCAAGGCCGAGGTCTGGCTCTGGGCAAAAGTCCGCGCCAGTTGGATATCAAGCCTGGGCAACAACTCAGAATGGCGAGCGAGTGAGTTTTTCTCATACGATTATCCAAACTCGCAACTCAATATCCGTAGGGAATTTCCGTTGAGGACGCTGGGAGACGTGGTCAAATACGCCACGGCAGCGCCGGTTCTCGATGTGTTTTATTGGGTTGGACCAGAGCCCATGCAGGTCATTGTGAAGACGTTGACGGGCAAGACCATCCCCATCACGATCGACGGCACCGACACGATCGATGAGTTGAAGTGCAGGATCCAGGACCAGGAAGGTATCCCGCCTGATCAACAGCGACTGATATTCGCGGGGAAACAGCTCGAGGATCGCAGGACACTCTCTCGTATGTGCCATTCAGTCAATCCCTAGAGTCGTCGACGTGACCGCGCTGAATCTAGATTATGGCATCGAGCACGACAGCACCGTGCACATGGTTCTCAGGCTGCGTGGTGGACCGCCGTCTAGTGATGCGGTTCCGGACGAGGGCCGGATGGGTATCGCTGCGGGTGGGAAGATCGAGCAGAAGATCTATCAGGACACGAATTCACCGCTCGTTTACGACGATGAGAATCCGTACCGTGTTTTCATCCACACTGTTTCGACCGCTGCCTGGGAGGTGCGCGGCGAATACCTTGACATCTTGGCTCCCAATTAACAATGACTTCGTTCCAGCTGATTACTGGGGTCGTCTGCCCTGTGACTCCCATTTCACCGGAGCGTAGGTCGATCCCATGCATATCTTTTACCAGCGCTCAACACTTTGCAGTCTACAAGGCGTATAACTACCCTTGGTTTGGCCTTTACGACGAGCATCTCCCGACCGTCCGTCCCAACGGCCTCCTCAACGCAGTGCGTTCCATCTCCAAGTTCGACAATGATGCGCCGCTTCCGCCGTACGACGTGATCGACCCCCGCGCGCCCCCAAGCTGTCCCCGCCACGTCGCGCGCAAGGCGATCTGCGTCGCGCGGCCGTGCGGGCACGCCCCGTGTCCGGAGTGCTTCGCTGAGTCCGCCGGGACCGGGACGTGTACGGTTTGTAATGCGAGTGTGGATAAGTATGTTGGGTTTGAGAAGCCTGTGTCGACGGCTAAGGCGGGGAGCGGGAGCGGGGGTGAGGGGAAGTGGTGGGAGGTGGAGGCTCTGATTGAAGGGGTGGTGAGCGGGAGCGCGGCCGTTGTTACGCTCTTTTTGCCAGAGGACGCTGTCAGCAGTCTTCACATGGCGTCAGAGAGTGTACCCAATCCTCGTAATTGATCTGTTTGCCGAGCAGCAAGGATGAACAATGTGATCGTGAGGAGGTAGTGACTTGAATAAAAGGATCGGTGACGCGGTTAAGCCCAGTGCCTTCCTTTCTGGGACAAAAGTGGTTGTTTTTTTGCGTGTTTCCTCCCACGACCTTGTCTGCAACGCAATCCCTCGTCTCAATGCCGCCCCTTGAACCAACAATGGCATCCCAGCATTACAACACTCCTCTCATACTCAAAGCCCCTGTTTGAATCCACGTAATCGGACAAAAGCCGCAAGTTCGCATAATCTCACGCTTTTCGCTTCAAGTACGCCCATATGCGAGCTCGTTTTCAGCTAAGGACTGAACCATGTTCTCAGATCAGACCCTCCGATCATGTATATACAGTAGCAAGCATATGCAATCTCGCACCCATGGGCCCTCACACCGTATATTTCAGACCGACTACTTTGGGACCGAGTGGAACCATTATGGCCGCCGCTACCGGCCCTATCAACACCCCGAGGAGATCCTTGCGGAAGCCCCAGACGAGCGACATTCCGACTGCTCAGAGGCCCTCGATTCGCACTTGTCCGAATTTTACCAAGACATACGGCCCCTTCTCACAGTTTCGTCATTCGATTCTGCCTCTGTGTGCACGCTGTATGCCGAATATGTCGCTCAAAAAACGAACGAGATGCAGGAGCCCGCCAAAATTGAAGACTTCCGGCGTCGAACGAAGGAGCGTCTAACCGCCTGGTTTCGAGCCTGCTGCCTCGCGTCAACCAGCAGCGAAGCTTGTGTATGCGAACGCCGAACTGGAGGAGGAAGAGCTTGTCATGGAACTTACGATATCAATCGTTTGCTCGATGCGGAGCGAGCTGAGCGAGCTCAAGGTGTGGGCGTCCATATGCGCCGAGATCTATAGGTATAATCGTAACTTGAAGTCTTCCAACAACGTTCCTTCTTGAACTAATCAGTAAAGGGACAGGTCAATGGAGTATTTACGTGCGGGATTTGGCTAGTTCTCATCCTCCAGACCATCGGTGTTCAAGGCCAGGTGAAGAAATTCTGCCACCGATATTCAAGTTCGCTTTGGTACCGGACTTGCTCAGTGCCACGGGCCAAAACACCCAGCCAAACTGCGGATTACCGTCCTGCAAACTCTCCCAGGCCAGGTAACTACTCCAATACGTCCCGGCTAACACCCAGTCTCACCGGTTAAAGTATCTAGGCCACTTTCCGACAATTTAAATCGCCAACGGATCTGTGCAACCACCGCTCATCATCTGGGT
Organism: Mycena polygramma; assembly: GCA_029449255.1. NCBI lineage: Eukaryota > Fungi > Basidiomycota > Agaricomycetes > Agaricales > Mycenaceae > Mycena > Mycena polygramma. The sequence continues at coordinate 105,658 of JARKID010000205.1, forward strand.
TCAGCGACGGTGGAAACCGATGTCTCCTCCACCTTTGCCGTATATCCTAGCTCTGGGCTGCGCCGGCGTAGCAGCACCCTTTTTTAGAGGCGCTGTAGCCACGACGCGCGTATTAGAATCGGCATTGAGGGTCGCGGCGCAACTGGTGTATATGTTGGTCAAATCGTACCAAAGCCGAAGATGCGAGGCCCATGAGCTCACGCACGCGTGAATTTAATTCTCAATCTCCAGTTGTACTTATACTTAGTCGAGACGACGAATACCACAACTCGAAGTTAGGAGTGGGAATTCGACAGACCCTTGCGGATGGATTCTCTAAAACTTGTTAAACACGATTCGCTCTGTTGTCAACTGCAGAACGGGTCAGAGAATAAAACTGGAACGCGTTGCAATTCTGCTGACCAATCGATCTGTTCTCACGATCCGGCCCTCATCCGACGTTGTCCGACAACATCGTCAGACTTCCACAACTCACAGCTGCCAGAGGTCTCAATGGTTAAGACTGAAGCACTGAAGCTTGGATATGCCGACGTGTACTTTCCCAAGACTCCGAATTGGAAACAATATTGGGGCAATACAGAATAACGCGGTCCAACATCTTCCAAAATCCTGGGTACTCTCGAGTTTGCGAGCCTCCACTCAACCATTGGTGCTAACACTGTCGGGCTTTCGTCGTGGAATGCTGGCTTGCGATTCAAATCGGGAGCCACGGTCGTCTGGGCCTCAAAAGCTTCTCCATGGCTGTTCTCGAATCTGTTCAATTACTCGACTATCCAAACAGACCTCGCCTCGTGTGAACTATAGATATCTTCCGTCTTTCTGGTGAATTTGCGGTCGAATCTTAGCCCGTGAAGCCAAGCCTGCGTTGCAATCTGCGCTTTGGAGTCCATGGTTGTTTTAGGATCTGTTCAATTATTCGCCTGTCCAAACAGAACTCGCCTCAAATGAAACTATAGATATCTTCCGTCTTTTTGGTGAATTTGCGGTCGAATCTTACCCCGTGAAGCCAAGCCGTGGGAAGCGTACGTTGCGATCTGTGATGCGCTTTGGAGGCCAGTCACATTGCTTTGGGCGGCAAGTCACAAAACTTGGGTGGCATAATCGGCTATTGTTTCTCTTTCTTCCACCATGTCAAAAAACACTCTCGCCCCAGAGAGGCTCCCCAAAACACCCCCGCGTCTCCAGAATCCCCATCTCAGCCATTCAATACCATATCACGCTACGCCGCGAAAGGACCGCCTCGCAAGCGTAGCGTACCGACCTGGCACTACCCTCGACAAACGACGTGAAGCGAATCTGGAAGACTTGGACCCCATTCCGAAGGTTTCAATGGATTTCTTTCGCAGTTCTGTTATGTCGTGGTCGAATGCCGATCAATGGGTGTCGAAGGTTGAGGGTGTGTTGAAAAAACAGGGTTGCTTTACCGATGATGGCCGCTGGAAGGAGTATGCTACCAACCCGAGCGGAATGACAGGAAACGAGGACGTCGTCTTCTCTCATCTCGATGACATCTTCAAGAAGATCATCGAAGCCACCCTTACAGTCGTGAATAAGGGACGCAAGAAGACTAAAAAGGTGCAATCTGGACTCAAATTCGAACAAAAACCTCACGTTGCTCCGTGCGGAGAGAGAGACAATGCCACCCGTCCAGATGCGGGTGCAGTCCTCATCGACCCGGTCACCCTGGCATCCATCCTGGCCGAACTTCATACAGACTCCTGGTTTGCTCTTGCGATACCTGGAGAGTTCAAAAAGAAGTTCCTAACCGAGACCATCCTCGATGTATGTTGTCCTTTTTTTCGTGTTAGATCTTGGAATAAACTGTATGGTACCAGAATGTCCGGAAGATAATGTGGAGCGCGAAGCACATACTATCGGACGATCCTGCCCGCCGTCATGTCTTCGCCTTCACCATTGACGACACATTGATGAAGCTTTGGTTCATGTCGCGGTCACACATAATGGTCACAGAGCCCTTCTGCTTCAACTCCGTACGTTCCTTGTCTTTTTACCCTTCGATGCTAAAGAGAAAGAAAACAGCGTCCGAGAGAACTAATACGAGCGATTTCCACTTTCTCCCTTGCTAAGCCGGAGCAGCTGGGATTTGATTCGTCTATCTCCCAGGTTGAAATCGAGGAGACCGTCCAGTACAAGATTTCCCTCAACGGGAAAGTTTATGTCACTATCTGCCCTCTGGCGGACTATCGCGCAGATTCTATTCAAGGGAGATCGACTCGAGTTTGGTTGGTTCACCCGGAGGGTCAACCCGATGTTCATTATGTCCTGAAGGATGTTTGGGTCCCAAGTGATTCGCTGCCCGAGGGAGATCAGCTGCGGCATCTTCACGAATTGTTGAAATCCATAGACGTCCCGTCAGGCGCGCGCCATCCCAGCACCTACTTTCTCACTGTGGTAGACGACGGCTTCGTTCCCCTAGCAAATGGCTCTGAAGACGATACCCTGGCCACCATGGGCGGCAAGACAGTGCCATCCGACGCGGAATGCGTGCGAGTCACTGCAGAGCCACGCAACACGAAACAAAGCGAGGCCTCCGGCAGTCGTCCATTGCGCCGTTCTAAACACACACCTGCTGGTACACCAGCTTTTGAGACTCTGCGCCACACACCTCGTGGTCTCCCTCCTGTTCCGTCCTTCGCCGCCGCCCCCACCAAAACAGTACATCGTGTGCCGAGGAAACACTACCGAATCGTTTTCAAAGAAGTTGGAATGACAGTGTACGAGTTGGGAACTGTTTTCCAAGTCATGTCTGCTCTTGCCGATATCACAGAAGGTGCGTGTATTTATTCATCTCCTCGCTCCTCACTTGCCCTGACCGCAGTCGTTGCCAGCCATCAAAATTCTGAGCAGACTCGGACTTGTTCATCGCGATATAAGCCCAACCAACATCCTGATCACGGAAGACGGAGCGAAATTGTCAGATCTGGAATACTTGAAACCATACCGAGACGACGCGAATGAGCCTGAACGTGGCCTTACGAAAACAGTTGTGGGATCACAAGAAGATAAAACCGTGCGTGCATCCTCCTCTTTGTATGTTCTTACATTAAAACCCTCCTCGTAGGGTACAAATGTTTTCATGGCCGTTGAAGTGGAGATAAGCTCGTATTCTTTCATTCCCCCATGGGATCTGAACGATCCGGCATTCAATTTGGTAGACACCAGGAAAGCCGACAAAAGAGGGTCGGTTTTCCGCCACACTCCCTTGCACGACCTGGAGTCAACCTTCTGGATTGCAATCTGGATGATCGCGTACAGAACTTGCGACGGCGAACTTCTGCCGACCCAGGCGAACACATGGACAAAGTATTTTGGACCCCCCACATCGTCACGTAACGGGGAACGCAGGTCGGTTATCCTGGACGCAGAACCCCTTTCCGTTAAGAACTTTCCGCCGGAGTTCGCGCACGTTGCCAACAGTCTGTCGACGCTCAGACGTGCACTTCACCGACAATACACCCTCTTCCAGACCAGCTTTGATTTGTCCGATTTAAATCTTGAGCAAATGCTCGAAGTCTTCATCCAGATGTATACAGAGGCTGCCACCCTGTCCAAGGATGTCCCACCCTTTCAAGTTGCGGCACCCTCGGAAACCGCTGACAAGGCCGAAACTGTCCAGCCGGATCAGGTCGAGGGTGAGGCTTCAAAGAAGGAAGGTAAGAGACGACGAGTCGATTCTAGCAGCGACGAGGACGACGAAGAAGCACCTACTGGAGGGCCGATAGCTCCTAACCAGCGACCGGGTCCGTCGAAGAGAGTCAAACAAGGCACTCCTGCGCAAAAAAGCGGCTTAAGGACGAGCCACCGCCTGGCTGCCAGTGCCAAGAACTCCAAGGGGCGCAAGTAGTATTCGTTGATGTTTATACCGCGAGCATTGTTTTGGGCGCTTCCGGTCGAATGCGCAGTGAATACATCTTTCGTACTTACTTGAATATGTTTGTGAGTACCATGTGGATTCGGAATTCGGACCGTCCATTATGTAATGTATTTTGTGATGTTTTGAGTGAATCTCCTCAACGATCAACCACAATCCTCGACCGTGTTATTACGCGTCTATTCCACTGAACTCGTTGTTTTCACGCGTGCCCCTTCTCGTCTTACCTCAAAGACCATTTATACTGCTGTAAGTCCCCCCCTCCTGGCCGAATGCCACTCCATACTGATATCTCAGGTAGGTCATGCAAGCTGTCGCTGGTGTACCCGAGGTACCGCTCGAGTTCTTCCTCGCCGCAATACTGCCTTCCGTGGCAGACCCGATTCCCAATATTGAGGCAGAGCTGGCGAAGGATGGCCTCATAGTTGACGGCCTCTGGACTTTAAATTCATCTCGCGCGTCGACGAGTGGCGAAGTGCCCGACCACTTCGGAGACCTTGTCCAAATCTTCGACGCCATTGTTGAAGCTGCTGAACAAGTTCTCCAGCGGCCTCCGAATGCCCGCCTCGTTCATTCGGTACCTGATGCCGTTCCCGGAACCCACCCTCCATTGCCAGATGCCCAGATCCGTCTCATTGCGCCAGACTCTGACTCCTCGTCCTGTTTTGCCACCGGCGTACCTTGGAGAATAGAATCCATGCGGGGGCCCATGGAGTCGGTAAGACAGCGCGTCCTCGATCGCTATTGTCGCTGATGAGTAAATTAGAATAACCACGAACTCATCTGGAGCTGCCAGGACCTTCTTCGCGACGACCCGCGTCGTCGATTTGCCTATGGCGTAACCCTCGATGACGCCCAGATGAGAATCTGGTTCTTCTCGCGCGCAGAAGAACTGGTTTCTTGCCCGTTTGATTGCATGACGGTGCGTTCGGAATATCAAACGGGGCAGCGGTAGCTGACTTACAGACCCCAGGAGGTCTCTGCGTTAATCCAAATTTTTGTCAGGCTAGCCTTTGCTACCCAAGAGCAGCTCGGTTACGATACGACCATGTCGCGCTTCATTGACGACGCCGGGAGCGCACAGATGAAAATTACAGTCGCAGGGACCGTCTACATCACCAAGAAACTTTTGTCCGACCAGCGCGCCGACGCGGTGTGCGGTCGAACCACCCGCGTCTGGGAAGCGTATCGTGAGGACGACCCCGACCGCACCTCTGTGGCCCTCAAAGACCTATGGCTGTCCGTCGACGCAGTCCAGGAGGGCTCCCAACTATCAGAGCTGCACGACAAACTGCGATCTCTCGCCAATCCTGCGACGCCACGCCCTCCTGCAGAGTATTTCTTAACGGTCCTGGATCATGGATTTGTTCGCACGTCGGAAGGCGTGGACGACCATACGCTGGACCTTATGACCCGAGGCCAAGTGCCACCCACTGGCTTGTCTCATCACCCCCGTAAACACTACCGCATCGTTTTTAAAGAGGTCGGAACGCCGGTGCATCGATTGCGCACTTTGTCGGACGTAATGCGCGCTTTAGCTGATGCCACTCGAGGTTCGTGATGTTTAGTCGCTGTGGACTAGTACTGAGCTCTCCTCACAGCCCTCTGGCTCTTGTATAAGCTCGGTCTTGTCCACCGTGACATCAGTCCTGGGAACATCCTGTTCATCGACGGGCATGGCAAGCTAACGGACCTTGAGTATCTGCAATCCTTCAAAGGGACGCAGCCTCAGTCTTCTGAACGATGTATCGTACGTAGACTGCTCCCGGCGTCTGTTTTCATTACTTACACATTCGTAGGGGACAGTAGATTACGCCTCAGGCGAGGCTGCGGCTCAGAGATACTGTTTCGTCCCCGACACAGACGATGTTCGTCCGCCGCGTCCCCCCTTTCGCTTTAACCCACTCCATGATCTCGAATCCACATATTGGATTGGTCTCTGGACCATCCTATACCACCGACGTGAAAGCCAATCCATAGACGCACTCTACAACGAATACTTTCCCGAACACTCGGGCGGCGCAATCAGTGACCGGATGCTCGCCATTTCGGGTGGTAAAGGTCCAAGAGGAGGACTGTCTCAGTCAGATCCTCTTTCCGCCGCCAGGTGCACCCTAGAACTTTTGCGGAGACGTCTGTATCAAATTTACCAGGCATTTGAAGGCGACCTCGCCAACCAGTGCCTCCTGTTCGACGACAAAGTTCCCGTGAATGGTTCCGTCTTCGACACGGTACACTCGATCTTCACCACCGAGTACGAAAAAGCCGCCGCGCAATCGGACGGCATCCCTCTCACCGCACCCGAACCACCCAAGCGCAAGGCTTCCGGTGACGCGGGTTCTGTCTCTCCCCACAATCCCGCTGCGAGTACCGCTTCTCCGGAACGACCGGCCAAGAAGCTCAAAAGCACGTCGCCCAAGGGCCCTCCGCCTACTGCCACTCGCTCTTCAGGGAGTCGCAAGCGCCGAAGCCCGACGCAGCCGAGCAGGCGGAGTGCTCGCATCGCGGGGAAGAGCAAATCTTCTGGGAAACGGACCAACCAAACTTAGATACAATTCGATATATTCCACGTTTACCCTCTGTACTGTAACAATATTGTAATCACACTGTAACACATGATGTATTCGCATTGAACGATAGCGATGTTTCGCGCGGTCTTGAATCGAATACACCGCGTTCCCTTTGCAAGGGAACTGCTCAATGGTCGACCACGGCCAACTTTGCGCGGATTGAAAAATCCCCGAGCAGGAAGCCGCTGAGAATGAGCATCTTTCTAATGGCAGGCGCTACAGGAAAGCTGCAAATCTGCACACAACTATTTGGTCTAAGTACAACTTTACACTGAGCACGATCAAGAGTACGGCTTTTCAATTCCTCCATCATGCAGCAGAGCGCAATTGGATAGTGAGTGAGGTAGCTTTGAGTACGGACACGTAAAAAGCGCCTCGCGTCATGTAAGTGGATTCACGAATCGTGAATTGGTGAGTGGGTGGGTGGAAGTGATGGATCGGTAAAAGGGTAGCGCGGCGGCGGGGATTCATAATGGTGGGTAGCGCGCAGGGACGTCGGGAGGCGTGAGTGTCCGTGATGGGCATGTAGATACGTATAGATACGGCAATGCAAGATGGGGGCCGGGGATGGGGGATGGGGGAATGAATCATGGATCATGGATGATGTACAGAGATGGGAAGGAAACGGGGACGTATCTACGTAGAGCGCGTTACTCTGTACCATCGACGGAGTGGGGGTGTAAGTAAGAAGGTGCTGCGAGTAGCTCACGGCCGCACGGTCGCATCTGTCGGCTCTTGTACGTGCACGCGAAGGTGCGCATCCGGCTCGTCACCGTGCAGGTCCTCGGACTCGCCTTCCTCTGCTGTCGCGAACGTCTGCGTCGACATGCCGCTCGCGCGGGAGTCGGCACGCGGTGGAGGGGCCAGCGCGGGTTCCGAGGCGGGGGTCTCCTCTTCTCGTGCACCACCAGATCCAGAACCGGACGCCTGTGGCTCGCTCGAACCAGATGCTGATGCCTCTCCTTCTCCAGAGCTCGACGGCAGGCCGGAGACTTCTGCCCAACCAGGCGGCGGTGCATCTCCGTCCTCGCCAAGAGCGACGCGGCTGGTGCTTGCGCTTGCATGCGCGTACGCAACGGCCGCATCTCCCCATGGCACTCCAAAGCGGCCGAGGCCGCCCTCCTTGTTGCCGCTGATGAGACTCAGCTGCTCCGCCGTGAGTCCGGTCTTTGGCAAGGCGCTGAACTCGGTCTTTACGAGTGTGTGCGGGAGGGGGTGCGAAATGGATGCAAGGGAGATGAGCGAGGGGGACGTGAGATTGTTGGCTGAAAGAGACGCAGACGACTTTTTCCGGCCAAGGGTGAACAGGGTGGAAGTTGAGGTAGAGGCACGATGTCGAGAGGGAGTAGGTGATGCGGCAGTGGTCGATCGTGTGCGGGTGTGCGTAAGGGAAAGGCGGCTGGTGTCCTGCGGAGGGGATGCAGAGCGAAGAGGAATGGGCGGGGCGGGGCGGAACATGGAAAAGAAGCCTGAACGGCGCTGCGGGATCGCGTCGTCCGACTCTGGAGCCGCAACAGCAATGCCTGGAGGGTACTGATCTTCTCCTTGCTCTAACACCTCAAAGTAGGCCGGGGCATCTCCTCGAGGATCCGACCCAAGCAACGGTGTATCATGTGGCGAGTGAGGCATGGGTGAGTAGCGCGAATTATTTGGTACATTGGGATTGTGGTGCTCATTAGATTCGTGGTGTTCACCCGACTGGTGGTCCTCATTCGATTGCTCGTCGTCCTCTAATACGGCCAACGCAGCGGGCATCGCGACGTCTTCTCCATCCGGACCGCGTGAAACAACGAGCTCCTGTTCACCAGGCTCTTTCATATAAGCCGGGAGCGAGACGGTGCTGATTTGAGACGGCGTCCTTCGTGGACGACGTGGGCGGCGAGCGGGTGCACCCGGAGCGTGATTGATACTGCCAGCCAGCTGCTCGGCCGTGAGCTCGCGCGTCACCGGCATTCCAGAGGCAACAGCGACACCGCTTCCCATGGATGCGATTCGTGCGCGGAAGGACTTGCGCGTGCATGCCAGTATGGCCAACAAAGTCAAAACGCTTACGACGACGGCAATGGGAATCTGGCAGAAAAGATATCAGACAAAGTGCGGCAAATTGCGATAGTCTTACCCATGTGGAGGCGGGGAAGCTAGTCGGAGGATTCTCGTTCCCCAGAGCGCGGGGCTGCATTAATGGGAGCAGCATTGTGGGGACGGGAAGCGCAAGGGAGCGCGAGAAGGAGAGGACTAAGCTCCAAAGGCGGTGTCGCCGAGCTTAATGCGGCTGGGAGGCCCGTTCCAGGTCCGTAGTGCCCGCTGACACTTAGACTATTGCGTCCGCCAGGGCGATCCCGTCATCAGAATTGACAATCCGCTCCTCCGTTCGATCATCCAACCACATCTCCGTTGGAATCCATGTCCACAGTGTGTCCACCAACCGTTGCGGACCTCTGGGGTCAAGTTACTGCTTTTCTAAGCCGAAATTCACCAGGCGTTATCGTTGAACCGTCAACGCCACCAACAGCCGCTGATCAGGGGCAGCCGATGGTACACAATTTATCCCATGGTTTCAGCCCAAGACCCTCATCAAGGAGGAAGAAAAACTCGGACGTGGATTCCGCTGGCGCATCAGACCGAACATTTTCAGCAAATGTTTTGACCCTGAACGCGGTGTTCAGCGAGTGTTGTCGGCAATATTCCGCAGTTCAGCGGCTCGGCGATCGCGCTAAACGGACGGTGTTCGAACGCCGAACCTGAAAATCAACAACTGGTTATTTTCAGGCCGGTCGTTGGGTTACCGGAACTGAATAGCCTGCGCTCAAGACATGCTGGTTTTTCCTTCAAGCTGGTTGTTCTCTCAAGCTGCACTAAAATATGTAATGTGAGGCCATGCATGCAAAAACTGTCGCTGCGTCTCACCCTGCTAAACCACCATACTTCGCGCGAAAGACAAAAGATCACGACCTTGACCCTTGTCCTCTCCGGTCTTGAAACGGTTACTTTTGTTGTTTAGGTTGTTGGGAAGCAAACCGGATAACGGGCCCGTCGCAACAACCTCCAGGCCAGACAGAGGTTGACCAGCAAGTGTCGCCATTGAGCAGTCGTCGCGTTGGACGAAGGAAGCACGGTCACGGGCACTCGGCTCTATTCGGTTCAAGACTGCACGGTCGATATCGGCCAATGTTTGGGAACACAGTAGTATTCAAGTACGAACACCGACGCGAAACAATCTAACAGCTCAAATTGTATCTAGGATTGTGACATTTTTTTACGCTTCCCAGCAAGCCGTACACTCCGACGACGCGCCTGCGTGGAGCCCCAAGACTTGCGGCTACTTTTGGAGCGAGCTGCAGCGGCAGGGGAACCTTTGGACGTAGGCGGTGCGCGTTTGGCTTTCTTGGCAGGCCGTTCTGGAGAGGCGACACTTGCAAGTTTGGGGTCATTGCCGGAGGAAACCGGACCTGCCTCATCAGAAGCCTTGCGTTTGAGCACTTTGTGCGAGGACAGAAGGACGCCCTCTGATTGTCCGGCGATCTTTTCATACTCGATGATGAACGTTGAATGTATCGCGTCGAAGACCGAACCATTCAATGGAGCTTTGCCGTCAAAGACGAGGCATTGATTGTCGAAGTCGCCTTCAAAAGCCCGGTAGAATTTGTACAGAGACCTTCGCAAGAGATCTAGAGTGCACATCGCTGGGTGAAGAGGATCCGACTCATCCAGAATTGGTTTGGGACCTTTACCACCCGAAATGGCGAGCATTCGGTCATCGATTGCGCCAAGTGAGTGGTCTGGGAAGTACTCGTCGTACAGTGCTTTCATAGCTCTGTCATCCCGGCGGTGATGTAAGATGACCCAGAGACCGATCCAAAAGGTGGATTCAAGATCATGCAGGGGGTTGAAACGAAACGGAGGAGGGAGCGGCGGATTGAGATCTTCTGAGAATGGAATGAAACAGTAGGTGCCTGCAGTGGCCTCGCCTGAGACGTAGTCCGTTGTTCCCTGGAAACATTTTTAAGCACAAAGACACCCCAAGTAGTAAGCAGCTGACTTACGATGAAGCGCTCAGCGGGCTGAGGCAATTGCGTCCCTTTGAAGGATTTTAGATATTCGAGGTCCGTTAGCTTGCCATGGCCGTCAATGAACAGGATGTTCCCAGGACTGACGTCGCGGTGGACGAGACCGAGCTTATAGAGGAGGCTCAGAGCTGTAACGAGAGTTCAGTACCAGTCCACAGCGGCTAAGCATCACAAACCTCGAGTGGCATCAGCCAGTGCGTGCATCATTTCGGTCAAGGTTCGCAGTCGATGCACTGGCGTTCCGACCTCCTTGAAAACGATACGGTAGTGTTTGCAGGGGTGATGAGACATGCCGGTCGGTGGTATTTGCCCTCGAGTCATGACATTCAGCGTATGATCATCCGCGCCGTCCGATGTTTGGACAAATCCATGGTCGAGAACCGTTAAGAAATACTCTGCGGGAGGGCGTGGCGTTGCAGGATCGGCGAGGGACCGCAGTTTGTCGTGCAGCTCCGATAGCTGAGAGCCCTCCTGAACTGCGTCGGCGGGCAACCATAAGTCCTTGAGAGCCACAGAGGAGCGGTCGGGGTCGTCCTCACGATACGCTTCCCAGACGCGGGTGGTTCGACCGCACACCGCGTCGGCGCGCTGGTCGGACAAAAGTTTCTTGGTGATGTAGACGGTCCCTGCGACTGTGATTTTCATCTGTGTGCTCCCGGCGTCGTCAACGAAGCGCGACATGGTCCTATCGTAACCGAGCTGTTCTGCGGTCGCAAACGCGAGCCTCACAAATATTTCGATCAAGGTAGAAACTTCCTGAGGTATGGAAGTCAGCCGGCGCTCATCCGTGAGCAATCGGAACGCACCGTCACGCTGTTGAACGGAGCAGAAACCAGTTCTTCGGACCGCGAGAAGTACCAGATTCTCATCTGGGCCTCATCAAGGGTTACACCATAGGCAAATCGACGACGCGCGTCATCGCGAAGGACGTCCTGGCAGCTCCAAATAAGTTCGCGGTCGTTCTATTTACTAGTCAACTAGTCAGTGATAACAATGATTGAGGACGCGATGACTCACCGATTCCATAGGTGCCCGCATAGATTTTATTCTCCAAGGCACGGCGGTGGCAAAACAAGAGGATGGGCCAAAGTCTGATCCAGTGAGACGCATCTGAACATCTGGTAATGAAAGCTGAGTTCCGGCGGCTTCAGGATCAGAGCGAATGAGGCGGGCATTTGCACTGCGCCGGCAAAGTCGCCCAACAACGGCAACGACAGCGTCAAAGATTTGGACAAGGTCCGCGAAGTGGTCTGGTTTTTTACCTCTTGTCGACGTACGGGATGAGTTCAGAGCCCAGAGGCCGTTAACTAAGAGGCCGTCCTCTGCTAATTCTGCCTCAAGATGTGAAAAGGAGTCGACCAAGGGGGGCAATATCGGGGTGAGGAAAAGTCAAGTGGCACCTCGGGTACGCCAGCAAGAGATTTCTGGATTTTTTGGACTTTCGGTCCGGGTTCTTGCATGGTTTGCCAGATGATTGCGGGGAAGTCTTGAAAGTTGCTTGAAAAAGCTCTTGAGACTTGAACGTCGTGGTTCTGGTATGGGGCGGGCCTCGGACCGGTTCAGCCGAATCACTCGGTCACAGATCACGAGGTCGTCACCTTTCGCGTTTCAACCAAAGCATTGGCAATCACATGCACACCGCCTGTTGATTCGGACTCCCATTGCCACCCTGATAAATGCCTGGCTTCAGACCCCGCAGGCCTCAAAACCTATTTCGGGAGCCTCGTTGCAAAGACGTACTTCTATCCGGCGTACCCCAAGTGCCTCTGGAGACTTTTTTCACATCTATGTTCCAGTCGGATAAGTCCACTTCACGCACCTGCTCTGCTGTAAAGGCACAGTTGGTGGAGCAGGGACATCTAGCTCGAGAAACCTGGAGTGTATTTACCGCGGAAAATACCTCCCCGAAGGTCTCAATGCAAGGATTGCGATCCATCTTCGACACCGTTGACGAGGTAGCGTCCGGTGTGTGTGGACCGAGACGAACGAAGCTCTCTGTTTTCAACGACCGAAACCCATCCGACTACCTACCACATGCCGAATTCCAGCTCGTGGCTCGCCACGAGAAGGAGGAACCTGCGTGGTTCTCAACGGTTGTTCCTTGGCGGGTGGACGCAGCATATAGCCCTCGATCTGTAAGTCACCGCTTGACCGAGTTCCCCTGTTACTGATCTGTTGCGTTTCAGAACCGCGAGGATCTTGTCTGGAACTGCCACGACGTTCTACAGGAAGACGCCCGACGCCGTTTCACATTCGGAATAACAATGGACGCGGACGAAATGCGAATCTGGTTCTTTTCTAGAAGTCACAATGTTGTCTCCACGCCGTTCAATCTCACCCAAGTACGTTGTCTTTCCTCTTTCTTCAGATATTCGATCCCTGACTTCTCACAGGAGCCCGATACTCTTATCCACCTATTTATTGCAATCGCTTTCGCAACGCCTGAACGCCTGGGATACGAATCTACCATGTCTTACGATATTGACGAGGCCGGATTTGTGCAGTTCAGACTCGCGTCAAACGGTGTAACGTATATCACCAAGCAGTTGCTGTGCGACAATCAGGGGGACTCGATTTGCGGCCGGGGAACGCGCGTCTGGGAAGCCTATCGAGAAGACGATCCTGACGGCGTTTCTGTAGTCATCAAAGATTTGTGGACTTCTCTCAACGTCGTACCAGAAGGCACCCAGTTACTCGACCTCCACGCACGGCTACATACCCTCGAAAATTCCGGAACTCCGAGACCGCCTGGCGACTATTTTTTGACCGTAGTCTCTCATGGTTTTGTTCAAACCGCGGATGGAGTGGACGACCACACCGTCGATGTCATGTTGCGCGGCCACAGCTTCCAGGCTGCCAGTGCCAACCATACTCCCCGCAAGCATTATCGTATCGTTTTCAAGGAGCTGGGGGTTTCCCTCGATAGATTACAGAGCATGTCCGAGATATTCAAGGCTCTCGCTGATGCCACGCGAGGTACGTTCCACTACTCTGTAAGATTCTCCGTCGTGCTGGCAATTTCCCGCAGCTCTTTCTCTTCTTCATCGCCTCGGGCTGGTCCACCGCGACGTCAGTGCAGGGAACATCCTCCTGTACAATGGCATGGGAAGGCTGACAGATCTCGAATACCTTGAATCCATGGAGAGCATCCCTTCGCGCGCGGGTCTTCCCGGTATTGTGAGATAACCATGTCTCTTCCTGCGCCTGTAACTGACACATGTTGCTCAGGGCACACCAGAATACACGTCGTTTGAGGCCACCAAGAACGAGTATACATGGGCGCCATCACCAGCTATTATGCCGGTCGTAAAGAAGACAGTCGTTGAGGGCGCAGACCAGGCTGTTGCGCCTCCGTTTCGTTTCAATCCGCTGCATGACCTGGAGTCAATTCTTTGGATCGCTGTCTGGGCCGTGGTCTATCACCGGCGGCAAGGCGAATATCACGCTCGAGTTTTAGAACGATATTTTCCAGAGCGATCAGCCACCTCGGGAATCGAGGTCTTCTCCCGTCTGATTGCGATACAATCCGGTTTCCCGCGTCCGCTCCCCGATGATCCCTCTGCCGCCACGATCGACGTTCTGAATCTCGTTCGAAGCCGCCTCCTCGAGCGATACATCGCTTTTGAGAAGGACTTCAACACCCAATATGAAGCACTCCATACGCCTCCCCCTCTTCTTACACCCCTGGAGGTCGCTCAAGACTTCATCATCTGGTACGAACAGGCGGGTTCGTTGGCCCAGAACGCACTGGCACTGCCCGGTACTGCGACAAAGCGCAAGGCCGAAAATGAACTATCCCGGGAAGAGTTGGCTGTGACTCCTGATATTCCGTTCTGTCCACAATCAAAGAAGCCGAAGTACGAAAGCGCCGCCTAGAAACCGGCCAGTCCCAAAGCATCTCCCGAGAATTTTCAGGAACACGCGGTTGCGATACACCGCTTGGGAGATGGAGCTCCCGTATTGAAGCCAAGAAGGAAAACCGTCTCTAGAATTCTTGAAGAACATTGTCTTTAAACATAGATAAACAACCGTTTTTGTCCCAGAAAGGAAGGCGGCTGCGTTCACATTTATCGTTCACATTTATCCGAGTCGTGTCTTTCATGGTAGCTTTGCAACAGGCAACAATGTTGACAGAGTCAACGCTTATTCACGGTACAGATACCAATTGTCGTCAATGATGGAGAAAATACAGATAAAGCCTGGACGTGGTAAGGTATGTACATACGAAATCCACGTCGTACAAATACAAGAATGGGCCTGTGCAACATGCGATGGTATTTGCGAACTTGCTAGTCTGTGGTGAGTTGGACTCGGTCTTGAGATAGTTGACGAGTATGGGGAGAAGCGCGTCGGAGTGAGATTGTATCTTGTCTTGCAATACGAGCTGACCCAGGAGAAGAAGAGTTGCCGGTGTCCTTGCATCGGAGAAAGATCCGTATTCCACGTGCTTGAAAGAAGCGTTGATTAAGAGCGGGAGGAAGGCGGACCATACGATAGACCAGGCGCAAACGCGCTGGTGGACTGGGTTGAGTTGCGCTGGCCAGTGGAGAAGGGAGGTACGGGGTGCATGGCGGAGGGCGGCTGTCGCGTGGAGGGCACGGGGATGGTAGCCGATAGACGGGGAGCGAACACGCTGGTAGATGGGGTCGAGTTGCGCTGAGCACTAGAAGAGCATTGGACGGAGCACATGATGGAAGACGACTGTCGCGTCGGGGCCGTGGAGGTGGGCACGAATCCAAAGGTGCTGGCAACAGAGGACGTCTCCGTATAGTATTCTGCCGAGGGGATGGTAAGCGATAGACGCGGCGCAAACACGCTGGTGGATGAGGCTGAGTTGCGCTGGGCACTAGAGGGGCCTTGAACGGAGCGCATGGTGGAAGACGACTGTCGCGTCAAGGCTGTGGAGCGGGGCACAAATGCAAAGGCGCTGGTGACAGAGGAGGTCTCCGTATAGTATTCTGCACCGGTCGCGATCTCTGGCTTTGAAATCTGTGTACAAAGATAATGAAGAGATTCTCGCGGGTGGAGGCAAATCACGCACGCATAAATCCTTTTTGGTCACTCCCGGAGGCAGGTATCTCTGGGGACATCGTGACACAAAGGCTTTCAGCACTGCACTCGGTAAGGCTCGATATACAAGGGATGGATAAAAGGACATACTGCCCCGGTATTTGCTATCGCTCTGGAGCCTGGCTATCTTCCTTGGTCGGCCGGGCTCGGGGACATCGTCGACAGTATCACTAAAAATCAAAGTACATCCATTTCGCACTCAGATCAGAAGGAAACAACTCACATAGGCAGCATCCCTTCACCAGCTATGACCAGAGGACCAAATACGCTAGCAAAGAACCGGCCCATCTCCAGAGCGTCGAGCGATTGCTGAAGACATGCAACGTGGAGGTGAAAATAATTAGAGTAGAGGATTGGCGAGGACTTCGGATCCACCGGCGACTTCGCATGCAAAAGCAGTAGCCTGTACGTTCTTTGCGTGAAAAGATTCTGACTTATCAACTATGCGGCATCAGCGTTCAAGTTGTATCCAGAAAGAACGTGAACGAGCTGCATACATCATAAGCGCGGGAGGTCGGATTTCGAGCTGTCATGTAGGCCAAGTAGCAACTCGCTAAGGCGAGTTTCCCTGCGCGTATCAGCTCAGCCAGCTGGTCGTCTGTCGCGTCGAGCACAGCCGTCCACGCGGCGTCTGATACCGCTGGTGTGTCGAGCGTAAAAGTTGACGTCTGGATACCGAGATCGACGGCGGCGGTGATACGCTGCGAGATTGTAGACATTTCGAGAGTCTGGTGTGGATGTGGGGACGCGCGGTGAGAGGGCGACGGAGCAAGGTGTGGTGAAGAGCAGAGTGGAGACGTGGGGAGTCCAGAAAGAGAAATCAACCTCTGTGTGATGGCCGCATGATTGATTTTCGATCAGAATTATTAAGAACAGTTATATGTACGGCTAACGAGACCTAGTCTCAGTGCCAGACTGTCCCGACATCCCAGGAACCCAAATTGGGATGTCGGGACAGTCTGGCACTGAGACTAAAAATTACAAAAAGCTACTTGATGTCCGTAAGAAAATATCGGGACAGATCTATGCATGCGTGTACAAAGAGAAACTTCGCGTTTGGATGAGACCTTGTGGATACAGGTCGCGCTCGCGCCCGTGGTATTGTGTTGAAGTACGTTCTATACAAGATGATAGTAACTTGGGGTATAGTTGTTGTTAGGATGGGTATAGCTTGTCCTTGTGCGGAGACGTTCGAGGGACGGAGACGTCCGAGTTACGGATACGTGCAGGTTGAGTTTGGTTGCCGGAGTAGAGTGGGCGCATAGAGTGGATTCGATGTACTTGTTCACATGTCCCAGAGGTGTTTGACAGAAGTTTTGATCTGTGGGTGTCTGGCGAAACGGGAGTATTCATCTTGAAGGGGAGCGTTGCGCGAAGAGGAGGCCTTGGCAGGTTGCGAATTTTGGCGAATAACGAGGCGAGAATCGGTCCTCGCGGGTTGAGGATTTAGCTGCGGAGCAAAAGTGGGGATAGAGGGTGCGGGTATTGTCGATTTTGCGACCAGTGGAAGAGGTAGTGAGACGACAGCGAGAAGGGTCGATACGGTACGGCGGAGGCGACGCGAGACCATTGCTGCCACTCGCCCAGCTCGTCGTCCGGCATTGGTGTATATTTCATACGGATCCGGACCCCGCTGCTCGCGTGGAGGGGGTGCTTCTCGATCTTTGGTTTGAATTTTGCGGACGTCCTCCAGGAGACCATAAGCTGCATCTCTCGATAAGCGACGCGCGGCAACGCGGTGCGTATAAGGACCACGAACCATCCGTGTACTTGCTCAAATCCGCCTTGGCCTTCTTTCTGGGGCGACCTTCGTCCTCGAGCTCCTCCGGCTCCGTTCTGTGGGTTCAATTGTTGGGGTCATTTGTGGATAAGTAGTCGTGGAGATAGCCGTACAGTCTCAGGAAAGCCTCATAATCCTCGATCAAGGGACCGAAGGTGGAGGAGAACCAACGCCAAAACGCAAGTTGACCGAAGCACTGATAGACGGCGTACGCGAGGAAATGGAAAGCGTCGGCATAAGCGTCTGGCGAGGTTCTCGGATCCGGGCGTAGCTTGCCGCGCAGGAGTAATTGTTTATATATAGCGGTCGTAAGCACCGCTCGCTCGATGGACTGAATTTCAAATTTTCAATCCACGTCAGGAAGTCCGAGGCCCTAGTAAAGAGCGCGAAATCCGTACCTCGTACAGGCCAGGAGCGATGTCCCACCCACGCATATACTCCAGATAAGCCTCGGATATGTAGATCTTGGCCGAACGTAAGAATTCGCCGCGCTCGAGGTCGGATGCGGTGTTCATCTTGTCCCACATGGCCTTCGCCACGCGGGGCTCCTTGAGGGAGAACTTGAGGTTCTTGACGCGGGCGAGCAGGGTAGCAGTAAGAATCTTTTGATCAGAGGACATGGCGGGAGCGGGAGGAGGAAGGTTGGTTGATTGATGCCATCGATGATCCCAACGGCACGAAGTACTGAATATTGGCTCTCCAAATTGGCTTCAAGTACGTAGAAGCAGCAAGCTCGGTCATTACCATCGAGCCCAGTGCTGGGATGTAGCCCAGAAATTTCAAGGCAGTTAAAATTGGAGAATTCTTGCTCTTTCTAAGGAGCATGGGCTACTCAATTCTTGGGCTACAACCGTTCGGCCTTCAACCGTTCATTGGCATTAAATGTTCAATAACACCGCGACTTCCATAGCCCCGCGACTGGACACAGTGCCAAACGAGACGCAGTAGCCAGGTTTTACTTGGGCTGTAGCTGTACCGGTGGGCCACACAAAGTACAAAACTCTTGTGATCAGCCCCCGATCTTACCAAGGAATTTTGTCGCACGGCCGCTGTTATAGCGCGTCTCCTGGTGAATTCGTTGGATCGTGCCCAACAAGTAGCCAGGGCCCTCTTCGGAGGTTTGCATGATAAACAGTGGCGAAGTTTGGGTGGTTCATGCTCACCACATAGTACCCACGAACCCTCTTCAGAGGTCTACACTCTTCGGAGTCGCATGTATGCGCTAACGCGCGCCAGTGGTGAAGCTTGGGTGGTTCATGCTCACCACATAGTAGCCACTACCTCTTCGGAGGTATTACTTTTTGGCACGTAACTGCGGCTCTAAAATCTGGAGCGACTCTTCGCCGGTACGGCCATCCGACTCCGTCTCGTGGTCCGTGAATTCTTAAAACAAAAAGAATATACTGTGAGTGAGTTTGCGACGAACGGCTTCCGACGAGTTTTGAGTAGGGCCAATGAAATTATGGGCACTGTCTACACCCGATACTTATACTTTTAACGTCGAGAGCTTAGGAACCCCGCTGACGCTCTCACATCCGCATCATCTTGACGTTGTGTCGCTGGTGAAACTGTCGTAACGGGACTTCCCGTGTACGCTGAAGCTCCGCGACACTCTTCGGCTGGTGCGAGTCGTGGTTGCGGTACGGGTGCACATCACTCATGCGCGCCGACCCAAAGTGGTTGTCCTGGAAAATCTGCTCGATGCGCCGCGCGGCACGCAGATTTCCCACCGTGAGCGCGACGTGCTCGTGCGGATACACCAGCTGCGCACGGACGGTTTGCGCGTCGACCAGGAAGTGCAGCTCGGCCTGCGAACGATACAAGTTACAAGTTAGCGTTAGGATTAAGCCGACAATTGTAAACGCACATTGTCTTCCTGGTACCAAGGATACCCCGCGACATCGCGGACGAACGCGATCGCAGCCGTGAGGCTGGTAAAGCGGTAAAACCCCGTGAGGCAAAGGGCGTGGCCATAAAGCTTGTCCGGGCCTATGGCGGCGAGGAACGTCGCATGCCATCCGCGCTTGTACAGCGGGCGCAGCAACGTATCAAAATGAACGTCCGCACACACTGTCGCCGGATCCTGGTAGCTCTCCAGCGGCGGGAGCGGGGACATCTCCAACGGCGATGGAGTCCAGTTTGCATCGACCTCGATGGTGATCGCTGCTCGGACGCTTCTGGCGATTGGGCCCCGCAGGATTGCGTCCCTGTGGGGAACGGCGGGCTGTCGAGTCATCCCCGGCAGGGGTAGCGCTTGGTGAGACGCGACGTATTTTTCTTGATACCGGTTTTCGAGGAGGACCGCGAGACGCAGGTCCCGGCCAGAGAGCGCCGACCGGACGTTTGCTTCGAGAAACCCGTCGTCAGCACTGAACGTCCGTTCAGTGTGCATCCGCACGAGGACGTGCTGCTTCTTCCGCCCCAAAAACATAGTGATTTTTGGTTCGTGCTGTACGCGCCGGATGAATGAAAGTCATAAGATGGAGTATCCGACAACGCACCTCCTCTTGACGCGCCAAATCCCCTACGTCGGCCAGAAAACTCGTGGCAGTTCGGCCCCGAAGAAAATAGAATTTCTTCCCGAGCACAGACACGGTGCGCGCGCTCCGTTCAAGGGAGTTGTCGACCAGAATCATGTTGGGCAACTCCGGAAATATGAGCCAATTACGCTCGTACAGCGGCGCGACATAGCGGTCCACATCCGTCTGCGTGATAGATGAGACCGAGGCAAAGGGTAGTGCCAAAGGCCGGGACGGGGGCTCGGGAAGCGGTGTACGCGGAATTGAAGATACTGGCGGAGAGGTCTGCTACAAGCGCAACGACGAGAGGTAAAACCCACCTCTCGAGGAGGAGAAAAGACGGCTATGCGGAGATCTGATACCACACCGGATGCGAGAACCAACTTGCATCCAGTGTTTTCTTGCGCATAGGGTTCTGCCTGAGAAGTTGAGCGCTGAGCTGCAAGTGCCACGGGATACTTGAAGTACATACACACGCCAGAGTTCGGGAGGGCGCAACCGCTCTCTGAGGGGAAACTCGACGCGCACAAGAAAAAAAAATTGGTGGAGGAAAGGAACCAAAATCGGGTATGGCTTTGTCAGCTTGACGGCGCGCGTTTCTGCTTCGAACGGCCATGTCAGTCGGCCTCAGAGTACCTCCTGCAATCCATCCAAGGCCCTCGAGCTGCTACATCCTCTCGTTCGTACTCTGAGTGTATCAAGAGCTGTATCAAGCCGTATCGCGGGGCTGATTGAGGCGCAATATTAATCTTGGATGACACCCAGAACCAGGCGCCGGCGCGCCATCGTCCCGTCTTGTCTTCGCAGGATAGCCATATCGATGCCAAGTACGACCTGTCGCTCTTTGCGTCTTGCGTCCCTTCTTCAATGAAAAAACTCCGTTCATCTCGATTCTATATGGTGTTCGACGACATATTTCTTTGACACCCGTTTCACAACTGCGTCTCGCAATTTAACCTCATTCAACGGCAAGCAGGCGCGACCCTTTTTTCCTGTCTGGCAGTGGTAGCAATCTGTCCAGCCAAGTGATACCGATCTCGATCGCGTTTTTTAATATAAGGAGTGTCACTTCGGTTAAAGGACCTCATTCTTTGTCCGCGCCCCTCACGACACTTGTGCCTGCAGTCAAGCAAGATGTTTTTCATCCTGCCTTTGGTTCTCTCCAGCCTGTTTCTGCCAGCTGCTTGCCAGTTCGACGATAGCGGCGATGGCAATCTAGATGGGTTCCATCCAGATCCACTCACTGCAGTAAGCAAGCGCATGCTGAAAATTTTCATCTGAATTTTCTCAATTTGTTTTTCCAGGGCTTGTTCGCACTGTGCTGCATCTTCGCTTTTCTGTATAGCGTCTTGGGGATTTGGAATTTCGTGGCCCTGCTGACCTCAAGGGGCCATCGCTCGCCTTATGCCTTCCTTCTCCCCACGATCCTTTTCTTCGCTTGGTCAAATGCCGCCTTTATCGCGCTGATAATCCTCGATAACATCCCTGCCTTAAATTCCGACAGTTTCTTCGGTAGTTCTCTGCCGGTTTTGCTGCTGCCGAGTCTTCGTTTTGTCAGCAACCTTTTCAATGACTGGGCGGTCGTACTTCTGTTCCTCGTTCTCATCGCCGTTTTGTGGAACCGGGAGACGATGCTGCGTCTCTCTACGGACGGAAAATTCGGCGGCCATCACCCCGCACTCATTGCGCTGCACGCCACTCTCGCCTCTCTCACATTTATATTCGGCACGGCGACCGAGGCGTTCCTCATGGACACAAACGTGCGCTTTGCGACGACAGATATATCGTTCGATGAGATCAACCACCGGATAACTGTGGACAATCAACTGTACTATGTGTACACTACCTTCGCGGTTCTCATGGGCGTGGACGTAGCTGTCACAACGGCCTTGTTGTGGCGGGGGTGGAAGAAGGCGGGAATTTCAGACAAGGTGCCAATCATTCCTCCATTGTGGCGCAGTGCATACTCACGCAGCCCCAGATTACAAACATAATGTTATACGCAGTCGTCCCCCTCTATTCCATGCTCTGCCTATTCTACATGATTTTCGCTATCGTGTTCTCTCCGAGCGGTATCCCAAACTCGGCAACTCAAGCCACCTTTGAAGGCGCGGATATTGCAGACAGCCTCCTCATCACCGGATTCACTATCACCATCATGTTCATGGTCCTCTTCCTGTCGGTCAAGAAGGCGTCTTGGAATCCCAACGGCATCGGTGCGTCTTTTTCCCGCTCCGTACACATATGTCCTCACAACAATTTTAATACAGGACAACCGCCCAAGCAGCAACAATACTGGGCGCCGCAGCCACAGTACGTATATGCCACACCGCCGCAGGTTCCTCAAGCTGGATATTATGTCGCCGGGGCGCAGCAGCCGGGGCCTTACGGGCAGCCGCAACAACAAATGTATCCGGCGCCGCAGATGCAGGGTTCTCCAAACATGCAGTATGCTCAGCCGCACGATCAGTCAGGCCAGGCGTACCCTCAGCAGCATGAGAGCACTGTTAGCTCGTATACCCCTACACATGCCTCCCCACAGCCGATGCCAGCGAGCCCTGGCTCTTATTCCCCACCGCAGTCGGTTCAGGGCCCTCCGGTGCATCATGCGGAGAAGACTGGACTCCACGTCTCATAGGCGGGCTAATAAAAGGCGGGCATAGGTGGCCTCGCAATGCGGACTCCGTCTCGGAATCTACCCACTGTATAATTTATCACGCTTTTAGTGCGCTTCCTGCTTTCATAACGTCTAACGAATTTTATGCTCTTTCTGTGTGGCAGTTTGCCAAAAAGACCGACCTCCGAAGAGGTAGTGGCTACATATGTGGTGAGCATGGACACCCTATTCACCACCGTCACGCCCCGAAAGCGCGCCAATGCATGCCCTCCGAGAAGGGGTTCCTGGTTACCTGTTGGGCCCGGTCCAACGAATTCACCAGGGGACGCGCACACCAAAGTGGCGGCCGGAGCGACATAAATGGGTGTCAAAAGCCGGACCCGATCATAAGAGTTTTGTACTGTGTGTGGCCCACCGGTTACAAATTACACTGCATTGAGGTGTTTCCTCCCACCCCCTCGTTTTATAGTGGAGCTTAGGGCCTTTCATATCGTCATCTAGGGTCGTTCGCAGAGGCCTTGCCAGCTTTCTTGCTCTTTCTTGTCGAGGTGAGTCGAATAAAAAATTGGGTAGAACAACAAATGTGATTTTGAGGTATCCGACTAGTACTCTTTTCAGCCTTTTTATTATGTGAATAAATGGTAGTCGAAGCTGCAGCACTGAAGGAGACTGAAGGACGCCCACAAGTACTTATACAAATGGAGAAGTCGACGTCGACGAACTGACGGCATCACTGCATATATAACGGCATCTCGCCAGTATCTCGCCAGGTTCATTCCTTACCTTCATCCACGCCCGCCATGTCCCACTTGTCAATGCGAGGTCGTGTCGAAATCGCTATTCTTACCACCCTCAAGAATCTCAACGTACACTTCCCCGTCGACACCCATGTTTGGGAGGCCCTCGACAACACCTCCGACAGCGATCGCACTTCCCTCCTAGAAGACGCAGTGCATGAACTTGGCGTTTTTTTTCACAAGAGAATCAGAGAACACGCGGGGCTTCCGCTTGGCTCATACGAGGTGCTCATCTTCCTGATGTGGCCGACTTGACCGTTTAACAATTGCAGACCATAAAACAGATCTTATACAGTGCGAATACTTACGAGCACATTATGCGTCGCGGGACGCACCAGTCCACGAAACTCGTTCAAAAGTCAGAAGTCCTTGCAGAGGCGTTTCAGTTTTCGTTCATGGCTGTCAAGAAGTCGTTGGGTGCCGTGCCGTTTTCGGATTGGCAGTCTTCGCTCCTCGGCTGCCTCATCGACTCCGCTGCACGAGTCTCCATCCGAATGTGGGTACTCTTCCATCCTCATCTCCAACCCGCTCTAACGAATCGCCGTACCTCAGCCATCGCGAGCAGAAGATGAGCGCCGACGGCTCGGGAATGGACTCGGAACCCCCCGCCAAGAAGCAAAAACGGACGGCGAGTGGATTTGCCCAAGGTTTTTCGTCTTATGTCTTTGAAGTCTCCCATGTAACCCGAAGCCAGCTTTCAAGATCCTCAGCGATGTCCGCGAGGCGCGTACCGATGCTGCGAAACCGATGGAAGTGCTCGCCTCTTCGAGCGCCGATGTCGCGTGTATCCCGCCAAAGGTGTCGAGGAAATTCCAAGCAACCCGTTCGACGAAGCGCGCCACCGACCCGAAGCCTTCAAAAGCTCGGATTCCTGCTCTCCCCACGTCTACAAGCGGCGCGCTCACTCTGTTCGCGTTCGCCCCCAGACTCTCCCCTCGGCCCCGTCTGATGCCCGGCGCTTGGCCCGCCTCTCGGTCTCCCTCTCCCGCTACTGCATTCCCTTTCAGTTCTGCTAGGCCCTCTCTCCTTCACGCTGCCGGTCAAGATAACTTTTCAAGGTTCCCCCGTCGCTCCTCAAGCGCTTCACACCCCACAACCCATTTCTGCCCCCTCGCGCCTGCATTTTGAACCTCGGCAGGCCCACTATCCGCAAGATTCCAAGATCTACAACTCTCATTCATTGCTTCAACGCCCCTACGCCCCCTTTGCCCAGTCAAGCACATTTCGAAATCTATTGGCAAATTTCCTATATGCCTTGCGCATAACAACTCGACTATCCGCACATCTCTTGCCGAGCCCTTTTTTCCCCGCACATTTCTATGCTCAAGTCACGTACTTATACCCGCCCACATATGTACTTGTATCTCTATCCCACACACACACCTGTATCCCTACATCCCTACTCATTGTACAGTACCCGCCCACTTCATGTATCTCTATCCCACACACACACACCTGTATTCCTGCATTCTTATCCATTACACAGTATCATCTCTACTTGCACGACGAATCCGACTGTCTTGATTTGCATATCGACATTTTCAAAGCTATGTCCCGCACGTAGAGGTCAGCCAGCCAAAAAGAACGGACAACATCCTATACGCGTTTGCGTCGCAGGCACATCTGCCCACGATGCTTACTTATCTGCAGCCTCGCGAGTTTAGGGAATCGTAAGGATATATGATATGCATAAGGAACTTGTTATACGTCTGACTAACAGAGAAATAGATCGCAGCGGATTCACAAGCATGTACTATTACAAAAGAGGATCCCCTCCTCGTCCGAAGTTCAAAGTCTACAATTTAAAGCCGCTCCTCCTCATGTCGGCTATTAATCCCAAGTTCGCTATTGATGACCTTTCCATCGGCGTCGAGGACCTCTTTCAAATCGAAGTGGTCCGTAAGATAGCGTTGTCGCGCGCGTAGTATCGCGGGCCAATCGTACGCACGCGCGTACATGTACTCGTGGCGTTTGCGCGACCCGTGGAGCGTGTAGCGCACTTTGTACTTGCCCTGGCCGTTTGCCTCCTTGACATCATGGATTATCGGGAGCCTGAGAGTGGCGGCATCGTGCGGGGCGCTTGGGCTCTCGGCGGGATGGGCACATCCCGGGAAGACATCCGGGAGCAAGACCGCGCGCACGGTTATGACCAACGGCTGAATAGCCGTCCGTGAGTCACAGTACGCGTAAATGTACGAGACCGCGGCAGCCCAATCGCGCAGGGCGTGTGCGGCGTCGACGTGCTGCGGTTCGGAGACGACGTAGCGGAAGTCGTCGTGGTCCAGAGTAATAGTTGTGGGGTTCCAGTAAATCGGGACGTTGAAGGACTTCTCGCTGCACTCAAAGAAGGAGCCGGAGGAGTTGACGCTGGCGCCGGGCGGGCTAAGATGTTACGTGGTGAGTTGTCGCATTCGGGTGAAATATAGTAGGCATACAACTCTGCGTGGAACGCCAGGAGGGCCGTAGTGGCTTCTTCGATCTTTTGCCGGTTGTCTTCGACCCAAGCCTGCTGCCGCTCGTCTGCGGTGGGGATGGCCGGATACCGCGCCCGGAGAGTTTCCTCTTCAGGGCGCCGCATGCACCAGGAGATGGCCTGCCACAGACCCATGCCGCCTGGAACAACGACGGTCGAGTTTGCGCCTTGAAGCAAGTCTTCGCTTCTTAGCATCCTGTGAACGACAACGGTACCGAGCTGCTGTTGAAACCCATTCAAGCTCATACTGCGGTCGTCACCGCCGCGCGAGCCTTTGGCTGAGGACTCGGTGCAGTTGGCGCAATTAATTCGACGTCTCGCAGCGCTTTGGCGGACCAGTGCTTTGCGAAGTTCTGGCCATGCTGTGGACGTCGTTGAAGCTGATAGAAGCGTAAATCCACAAGCAGACCTACGTTCGCCTTTTCCAGTTCGTGTTACAGGCATAGTGAGCGTTGAGCAAGAGCAGGCCCCTATTGGATTTGAGTCTGACTCGGTTTCGCGGCGGAGCGATCGAGGCAATACTTTCCACCACATACAATCTTGGTTGCTGCGTTGTGCAGTGTCCAGTGGAAGGGGAGATACGGGTTTGCCAAACTCATTGTCGGGAAAGATTCAAGCTTCATGGAATAAATTTGGTAGCTTTGCTCGTTGCCCGAGGTATGTCGTTCAGTCGAGTCCAAGCCTCGACACAGACTCCTCAAAAACCGAGTCTAGCGTGTAGGAGATATATAGCCGCAACGACCGCAGGGACGGTGGACGAGAACTTGTGATTCTTACGGCACATCAGTCGAAGCTTTCAATTTGCTTTCAAGGTCTTGAAGAAATTCACAACACACGCTGCACCTTCCACCTCGATTCTAGGAGTACACTACTGGGAGTACATATGTAATGTTAAAAACTGGTATGGTATCGTCGGTACACACTAAGT
This sequence comes from Mycena polygramma, assembly GCA_029449255.1. Taxonomy (NCBI): domain Eukaryota; kingdom Fungi; phylum Basidiomycota; class Agaricomycetes; order Agaricales; family Mycenaceae; genus Mycena; species Mycena polygramma. Next base: position 132,371 of record JARKID010000205.1, read on the forward strand.
ACATATGAAAAAAATATGCTGATCAGATCCTTCCGCTAGCAGCCTGCCTGTGTCGGTGTATCCACACTCAGCCATCTATCATTATAGCTGAGCAAACCGCCGATGGTCATCTCAGTCCGCAGACCGATTCCGCAACCATGGCTGGCTGTACAATTTTATACAAAATCTACGTGCGAAGTGAATTCCATATGCGCTCGAGAAATGCAAGGAAGGCAACGGGCCCACCTTCATACATGAATAGATCCGCGGTCATTCTTGGTATATGGTGTCCAGCCCTAGTATATCGGTATCCTGGGGCATGTCTGTGAACTGCCCCGTTGTCTGTCGGGAACATCGTCAGCGAGCGAGGGGTGACGACGGGCAGAGACGCACAGTGGGCATTGTGTTGAAGACGATCGTCCCGGAGGTAGCTACTTGCTCGTTTGTCTGCGGAGTGTAAGCACCTTAAAAGTGAAGTGAGGGAATAGACACACCGCCAAGAACAGCATGTTAGTGTCGCCCGGTGCAGCCGTCGCCAGCTCGACGACAACCTCTTTCGCTCTTGTGCGCGCGTTGAAGGTCGAGAGGAGGGCGTTGCTGTAGAGCTTGGGGATGCCGAAATCGAACACGAATGATCTGGAATTCAAAGATCAGCGACCATCCGCTTCCAGTAGGTTGGACACTGACAATGTACTGGTGGGCAGAGCGACGAAGAGCGCGACGTCGAGGATGGTGAATGCGACTGTGAGACCGCCGGTTTGGATCGAGGCTGCAGGAAGATCAGGAGGAGGATCAGCGAGGACACGGGGAGATTCACTTCTAACGATGCGATCGACGGTGTTGTCTGTACGCTTAATGCCCGTTTTTCGTAGTTTCTATGGCAATCCGTTGGACGAAAGAACTTTGAATGGCACGGTGTACTCACCAGGCTCCAAATGAGGGACGTGGTTATTATGATGTCCGCAGCTAGAGACTATGAGCTCGGGTCTAGATGTCGGGGACAGAACGCACCTGCAGCAGAACAGGACCAAACGAGAGCAGTCCGGTCGACCTTGGGCTTGTCCGCATATACTTTTACCTGACTGACGATAATGGCGGTCCAGCATGCGCCGACTAAAGAAGACCGGTCAGGAGTGGTCAGTGGATGTGTAGACACCAAGACTCGCCGACGGAGGTCACAGAGGCCATACAGATGAACACGGAGGCGATATAGCTTCGCATGATCAACGATATTCGCCAGCTGTACACGAGATCAGCAGGCAGCGGGGGGGAGCAAAACGATCCATACGCGTAGAATAATTGTACGGGGAAGGATATGGCTGCCTGCGTCGAGAAAGTGAGCAGCGATTGGACCGTTATTATTATATCGTCACCTCCAGAAAAGGTTCTGTGTCGGCGTTCAGGATCAAGCTGGAGCGAAAGGTCTACGAATTGACTCACGAGAAGGGAGTACTAAAGAGAAGGTCAGCGATGAAAATGAAGCCTATGGGACATCACGTACATGAGGGAAAGAGAGTTGTCGGTGAGTCAGTTCCTTTAACAAAACAATGGGTATCTCTGCGGACACCAATTGAACTGCCACACACCAAATTGGCCGACTAAAGGTTGATACACCAGAGCGATTGACAGGCCGGTGTTCAATGACTCGACCACGAAGAGGTAAACAACCTGCAGCTCGATCTTCAGCGACCAATACAGTGAGCAAGACCATAGCCACGCACAAATAAGCGCAGCCAAAGCTTATCACTGAAATGAACTGTGAGACACAATTGCTCGAGTTCTAGAGGTTACGCACTTCTTGTACGCCTGATAGTAGATGATCATCTGGAACGAGACCAATATTAATGTCGAGTACGGCGCGACAGACTTGGGGATAAATTAACCTGTATCATAAGGACCTGTACCGGACCGTGGATGAGCATGCGACTGAGAAAAGGCAGAGAAACTGGCTTACACCGTACAGAAAGGTGTTCAGGACCACACCGATCAAGTACGGCCCTAACCTTAGCGACGCGTTAGTCGTGAATTGCCCGAAACGAGCCCGACGCGGCACTTACAGTAGCTGCGGTGCGGGTGAAAAAGTCATTGGGAGTAGTCCAAAGAGAGTGGGACTTCTACGACATGAGGTGGATGAGAATCCGCGCTGGAAGCCTAAAAGACCAAGGTTCGCTCGGCACTTGATCTCCGACGGAGGTCGGCGACGGAGAAGCCCAGTTTGACAGGCAATCAGATGGCCTATATTTTGTCTATAACAGGCAATTTGGCGCCTGGGGAAGTAGCGGAGACTTGTGAGAACTGCTCATGAGAGAGTGTGGAAGTTTGAATCGAAGAGAACCTGAATGGTGTCGTTGAAATATCAACAAAAGCCAACGGGGGCACGCGAACAAATCGCCGTCCAACGTCGACTCGACTCGCCGAATTCGGGAGAGATACAGAAGAACATCCGTCTTGCACGGCCTTGGACACAGCCGATCAAGAAGTGGTTCTACAATTTGAAGCTATGTAGGCGATGTTTTACTCGGTGGAGCAGGGTTTTCAGACTTCTATTTTTTTCTGCCCACATAAAATTACTACTTCCCGCAAGCGGCAAGGCGGCCTCAGCGGCGTCCGTGCTCCCAACAGATTCGTTCCGTGGCGTAAAATTCAACATACTAATCCCGCTCGGACCTGCCGAGGACACGACCTGCCGAGGACACGGTAGGTATCAAAAAAACCTCATTTATCCAAATTTCCCCTTGAATGTCTCCTTCGCACAGTCAAAGGCGCGAAACCATCCGTTCGAGACAGTCCGAACTAAGCTCGCTGCTCAAAACCCTTCCCTCAGGATCCACAACCTCCTTCATGTCGTAATGCTCCGAAAAATAGCGTCGGCAGGCGACCCAGTCCGGCTGCTTGTCGTATTCCTGGTGCTTGTTCCACGCGTACAGCGTATACCGCACCATATTTTTCTTCGTAGCATCCGCGGGCCACGAGCCGACGACGTCGGCGCGCCAGCCGTCGTGCACGAGGAACACCAGCGGCTTCACGGCCGTGCGTGAGTCGTGGTGTTTCTGGAGGTATGCGAGCGCGGTGGCCTCGTCGTGCAAGGCGTGTAGCGCGGCGACGTGGCGGGGGGTGGTGACGGTGTACGTGCTGCCTTCGTGGTCGAGCTGGATGGTGGGCGGGTCCCAGTAGACGGGGACGTAGCCGGCGTGCTTGCACAGCCCGAAGAGGGAGCCAGATGGTTCGAAACTCATTTCGACTGGGCCGCTGGTTCAAATACATCAGGCGAGTTGAGGAATGCAGGGGAGGAACCAAACGTACAGATCCTCGAATCCGGGCGCACAGGCGATGTACACCCTGACGGCCTCTTCGATAGACTCCCAATTGCCGCTGACCCAGGCATCGATCCGTTCTTCGTCCGATGCGAAGGCTGGATAGAGGGACGCGAGCTTGTCGACTTCCGGAGTCACCCAGTCTATGGCCTCCTCGAAGCTCATAACCGGGTTCGAGTTGCCCATGGTGGGAGTTTACTTGCAGGCCGTGCCCCTATTTGCAAGGAGGTCTGAGTTCACTATAAAAGTCGGCGTTTGCCGAGAGGGGGTAGCGTCAAATCGAGGCCAGACGCAGTCTTGCGCTTGTTTCCCCGCTTCTTAGTCGGCGCATGCTGGAAAGTTGAACTTATCAGCCCCGAGTCCAAATGAATTGTTTTCTTGCACCACTGAACACGCTATGTCTCATTACCAACATCCATAGGCCTCAAGCGTAGTCCAGGAGAAGCGTGAAATCCGAATGAAAGACCGCTTGTATGCCCCGGTTTAATTCGTTTTGTGCTGGGGGAATGTATGTGATCCTCGTGCTGGCCGTAAGAACACACAAATGGTATCGGAAACGCTTCGTGTCGGAAAACGGCAACGACAACAGTCACAAGACAGAGAATCCTCCGATTTAGCGTTCCGCGCGCAACCAAGTGTGGACCGATCTATCTGGAACGGTGGGGGTGTGGTTGGAGTTCAAGCTCCAAACGGGGTTAGGTGTCACGGTCGCGCGTTACTGGACGCGACTGAGTCACGTGCTGTTGTTGGTCTCGATTTCTCTTTCACTCATCGCTGCGATGAGCAGCACAGACGATCCCTATTCGCCGACATTCGGTACAGCAACATTCACAGGTGCGGGCCATACGTGTCTTGTGTCTGAATCGCGCCTTATTCTCTCCCTAGACCGCCCACCATCGCCTCAAGACTCGGACTCGTACACGGACAGCAACTCACTCGAAGAAGTCGAGGCATCGCTCAACGACCTCGACGATGAGATAGAAGATACGCAGCACACGGTGTCCCAATGGTCCTCGTCGTACACGGGATCGCCGTCGTTCGTGTCGCTGCCGTCGTTGGCCTCGCCCCCGCCACTCCTCCAACCAAACACTCGTCTCAGCAGAATCACGGAGCGCACAGAAGAGTCGCGTCCGTCGTCCATGACTATCCGACAGACCCCAGATATACGTCGCTCCACCTTTCTTGGTTCGCCTTCGCTCCACTCGCGCGCGTCGACCGAGCCTGGCTTGCCCCCACCGGGTCGCGCGACGGAGCTCATTGCCGTGTTTGAGGCAGCGCCTGCGAGGAGCAGCACTCCAGGTCCCAGCCACACGCGTGCCGCGTCCAGCCCGGCGCCCTTCTTCACCCCTGCGCAGTCTGTTGCGTCCGACTCATACCCCCAAGGCTTCCACAGCACGTTCGGCTCGCGGCCAGCATCTCCGACAAAGGGCGCGCGCGTCACGACGCCACTGTCCCCCTCGCGCACCCGCCCGTCCATGAGCACGCTCCTGTCCCAGCCGCCGATCAGCACTGCGAGCGGCCGCACCAGTCCGTCGGGGTACACAAGTCCAAGCACGCGTACAGATACGTTCACGCGTACTGATACGTTCAGCCCAAGCACGCGTACTGATACGTTTACCAACACGGGGACGGGCACATTCACACCGTCAAACACCTACTCCTATTCGTACTCGCAGGCCGGGACGACGACGAATACCAACACACAGGCACGAACTACGACCAACACACAAACACAATCAACTACGACTTACACGAGTACGACAACGAGTACTCCGCCCGCGTCGCTGCGGCGGCCTGCACAGGGAAGCCCCCGCAGCCCGCTCGCGTCCGTCCGCAACATCGTGGCCCTCTGGAAGGAGCGCACCCCGACGCGCCCCTCAGGGTCGCCCAAGGATTCCTCGTCGTCGTCGTCATCTTCCTCGACTTCGAAGAGCGCCGATAGGAAAAGCAAAAGCAAAAGCAAAAGCGCTAGTGGGGACGATGAGCCGCCCCTCCCCGCGCTCCCCATCGACGACGACGGCTTGTTTGGGCTCCGCGCGCGCACACCCAGCTTGCGCCGCGCACAGTCGGCGAGCTTGCGCAGCGTGAGTGCGAGCGGGCACGGGAATGGCGCTGGGAGTGTGCGGACGCCGAGTCTGCGGAGAGCGAGCGCAGCAAGCGGGGGGACGCTGCCGCCTGGCTTGAACGTCGCCGAGCTGAGCGCGTACGCGCAGAGCAACGAGGCGGTGAGTTACGTCATGTGGTCGTTTCTGATCGATTGCTGACAAATCCTTCTTTTTTTTCGCCTGCCATCACCAGCCTCTGCACATCGGCCTGCTCTGGTTTCTCAATGTACACGCGCCGCCCCCGTTTCGCTGGCAGCGCTGCCAGGCCCTACTTTACCCGCATCTGCTACTTCTCTCGTGGCTTGCGCCAGGCGGTGGCCGTGGTATCGTTGGGCTTGACCTGATCAACTGCTCATCGGTGCAAAGCACACCTAGCTTGGGACACCCCGCCGCCCGCGATGATGTCGGGAGTGTCGCAGCGAGGGAACAAAGCGGCATGTCTCTCATTTCTATTCCGACAATGATAAAACTCATCGGTTTGCAGAGGGAGAGCCAGGCGTCGACACGCTCGCGGACCTTTTGGTACCGTTCCAGATGGTTTATGAGGACGGCGTCGAGCGCCTTGCGGCGGAGAGCCTTTTGGAGAGACAGAAGTGGGTTAATCGCATCTGGTGAGTTTTTTCTCCTTCATGTAATGGACACCACTGATGCCTTTTCCTTGCAATGCAGGGAAGCCGTGCACCGTCCGCTGACCCTCGCTGAATCATCCGCCGGCTCTTCTGCTGGGGACGCCGATGAAAGCGCCAACGAGAGCGAGAGCGCCGGAAGTGGAGGAAGCAAGCCCTCGAGGACGGCGAGCATACGGACAATCCTGTCCGTCGATAGCGCGGCGAGCGCGTCCAGCATCGGCAGCAATGGAAGCCGGAGCACCGTCTTCGTACCGCCCCTCGCAGACCTGCCCGAGATCAGCGATGCTGAGAGCAGCGGCGGCAGCCGGACCGGAAGGAGCGGGTGGACGCCGAGCGAGGCGTGGACGCGCACTTTTACGCCCACTGCGACTCGAACGGGGACGCCGAGCGGGACGAGGACCGGCACGGGGTCGTGGACGCCTACTGGGACGTATGAGACGCGCTCGCAGACTGGAACATATACGACCGACTTCACACGCACGCGCACACCGACGTACACTGGGACGTACACCGCCAGCGAGTTCGCGCGCACGCAGACTCCGACGGGGACGTACACCAGCGACTTCACACGTTCGCAGACGCCGACCGGCACGCTTACGTTCACCGACACCACGGGGACGGGCTTGCGTCGCGCGCCGTCGCTCGTGTCGTCGCACCACACCGGCACGGTCGACGACAGCGTCATCACGAACGGCGAGTATGTATACCCTGGCGACCCTCGCGCAATCACCGGCCGCGGAGGAAGAGGACGGGGTGCGCGGCGGGGGAGCATGGGAGAGGTGGATTTGGAGGGGAGCGGGAATGGCAGTGGGAGCGGCGATGATGTGTTCTTGTCGGCGGACAGCAGGAGCCAGCGCTCAAGCCAAGCGTCGTCGGGGAGTGGGGGATATCAGAGTGGAAGCAGCTCGGGCAGCGGGACCGGCATAAGAAGGAGCGGGACGCTGTTCTCGCAGAGTGTGGGGCTGCGCACGGGGACGGGCACGGGGACCTCTTACTCTGCCAGCGCGTTCAGCGGCAGCCCTACGAGGACGACGACTTTCACTATCGCAGGGAGTTCGCTGTCGTACCGCGGTCCGGGGAGCGCAAGCATGCTCGGTGATTCGCACAGCGACTACTCGGGTTCGCAGTCGGACGAGACGTATTCGAGCTACAGCTATGTGTCAGGCACTGGTTCCGGCACCGGGACGACGCGCACCGGCCCGTCCCCGCTCTCCCGCGCGAGGGAAGTGCGCCGCCGGCCGGGACTGGGGTTGCCGTCTGGATATTCGCGCGCCACGTCCGAGTCGGAGGAAGACAAGGAGAACAGCAGTGCGGGGCCGTCCGACAGTAATGGTAATGGGGAGAGCGCGGTAGAGAGTGGGACGGGCACGGGGAGTGGCGCGACGCCCGCCACTTACTCAACGAATCAGACGGGGTACGATATCTGCGACTCGTCGGACCTCTCCGATGTTACCTATAGCTCGCACTCCGAGTCAACGGCACCATCCTACTCCTCGTGGTCATCGTCGTCTTCTTCCGGGCCGCCGCCGTCTGATTCGTCGGGACCGCCTTCAAGCTCGGGTTCGAGCGACCAGTTCATCACTGCCTCGCAGGGCAGCTCTTCCGAGTCGGAGTACACCACTGTGACTCGGGCGCCGTCCTCGGTCTCTTCGTATGAGTCGTTCCCCACCTCGTACGCGTCGTTCCCCAGCATCCCGTCCGAGTCTGCGTACAACACCGCGTCTGTGGGTGACATTCCCGACGAGATGGGCACGCCGCGCGCGTCGAGCGTGATGCTGTCGGAGGATGAGGATGAGAAGCGGAGCTTGACGCGCGTGCCGTCGTACGTGCCAACGATCAGCTCCGAGTCGAGCATCGAGTATTACCCACCGCTCCCGCCTTCGACGGTTTCATCTGAGCATTATCCACCTCTGCCCCCATCGAGCGTGTCGTCCGAGTCGGAGTATCCGCCACTCCCGCCATCTAGTGTTTCGTCGGCGTCGGAACAATACCCACCGCTGCCACCGTCGACCGTTTCCTCGGAACATTACCTGCCGCTCCCGCCGTCGACGGTGTCTTCCGAGCACTATCCGCCGCTCCCGCCCTCGACTGCACCGCCCTCGACTGTATCGACCTCACTGAGTTCGTCGTCCGTTTCGGATGTCTCGTCACTGTCGTTTTCGACACGCAGCAGTTCCCTCCCGCATCTTGAGCCCCTGACGCCGATTTCGAGCACAGATGAATCTTCGTCTGTCGCGACCCCTCTGTCGCTCGAAATCTCTTCAGCCTCATCTGACACCGTGTCGGCGCCGTCGCCGATCGACTCTGGGCCGCCGTCCACCACGTATGAAGCGCCGTCTGAGTTGAGCAGCCTGGACGAGACATCGTCGCTTTCGTCCTCGTCGCACTTGAGCTCGCTCTCGCGCGCGCTGTCAAATATACGGAGCAGCTGGGGCCGCGGATCGAGCGGGACGTACGAGTCGTCCATCCTCGCACCTTCGCCGTCAGCCGGTTCCATCGCGCTGCAGGACGCACCGGACACGTCGGGTGAGACGTCCTTCCTGCGCCCAACCGAGTCTGTTTCGTCGTGGGACCGTTTGAGCACCATCCCGCGCTCGGCGCCGTCAACTATCACGTCGCCGCCGCCGCCGCCGCCGTCCAGTCTCTCGGACGTGTCGTCGCCGTCGAGCTTCCCGAGCGAGACTTCGTCGTCGTTGGGCAGGACACTCTCGGTCCTCACAACTTCTTCGTTTCTGTCGGACGAGTCGGAGCTCCCTGCGTCTCCAGAGCCGGAGGAACCTCTTTCTCGTTCGTCAACTACGCCCCGACCCAGTCGCCCACCGGTATGTGTTTCCCCGGCCAGTCATTGTCACGCACTAACTGTTTGCCCTTTCAAGTCCTCGGTAGCGCCATCGACGCGCAGTCTTCAGACTCCGGAAGCGTCGGGCAGCCTATCGGTCTCGACTCCTCGCGGGAACGTGCCGTCTGTGCGTTCATTGTTGGACACCGTACCTTCGTATCGTGCGCCGAGCACGGAGGGCGTCACTCTCGAACACCTGGCGGATGAGCTGCGTAGGCTGGCTGATATCAGAGGGGAGGAGAACCAGGATATCGCAGGCAATGTGCGCGCGCTGAGGAACGAGCTGCGTGATTTGGCGGACTTTTTACATCACCCCGCCTCTCGTCCACCTTCCAGCTCTTCCGGCTCCCATCCGTCTCCGATGCCGCACGCGCCGTCGCCCTTGCCCGCCACCGAAGCTCCGGCTCCGGCTCCCGCGGAGCCGAGGATCCAATATCTTGAGCCGCCGATGTCGTACGTAAGCAGCCTTTCGCGCTCGTCGAGCAATGCGAGCAGCTATTTGTCGTCGCACCATTCGGACGACGATCTGTGGGAGCCGCTTCCGTTTGCCGCGCCGCTACCCGATTCGCCTCATCCGGACGCGCAGCGGGTTTTGTCCGACGACGGTTTAACGGATTATTCCCGCTCGCCCCCGTCAACGCATCACTATTCGACGGCGACGCCGATCCCCGGTAGTTCGGAATCGTCTGGGCGTCCTTATCCGCCATCGTCGCCTTCGCCATCGTCTCCAACGTCTTCTACGACCACGTCATCGACTCCTACGGTTCGACCTCGTAGCATCTTGGAAGACATAAGAAGAACCACCGATGGGTTGGCGGACTCGGCGGCCAATCATGGCCCCATCCTGAACCGCATCAGAGAGATAGTGGACGGTTTGTGGCAGTCGCAGATCTCGACCAACCATTCTCTGGATTGGCTCCGGGAGCACCATGTTCCTCGCGACACGGAGTTGCATGATCGAATGGCCCGTATCGAGGATTTGCTTCAGTCTATTATCGACCAGCCTCGGGAAGCACCGCACATCGCAATGCCCGTGCCCGTGCCCGCGCCCGCGCCCGACCTTTCCGACTCGGGCTCAGACTTCTCCTGGCCACCGCCCAGCCTCCTTCGCCGAGCGCCGTTGGATATCCCGGAGGTGCAGATGCCGCGAACGAGCCCGGCGGGTCGCACATTCCAGCAGCAACTCGATGATCTGTTGTCCAGCGCTGGGGCCGGTGTCCCTCTCGAACCTGCGGAACGCCCGCCACAGGTCATCCCATTCCAGTATGATGTGCAGGCTCGTGGTCACCGTCCTCGGAGCGCGATCGGCATCACCGTTCCTTCTGCACCCGCTCGTGCAGAGACGGCGCCGCCGTTCCCGCCCCGTGTCCACCGGGATCCGAGGAGCAGTCCACCCCCTCAACGCTTCCGCGACGCTCCTCGACCTGATTTCGCGCGCCCCCCAAGGAGGCCTGAGGAAGAGCGCTCTGAACCAGAAACCTTTGTAACGCAGCCTGAACAACAACGGTATGAGGCACCTCTACCTGCACCTCCTGCGAGTCAGTGTTCTTGTTGCGATCTAGCGACTACTTATTGACTCTCTTTCAACGCAGGGCGTTTTGATCCCGGACCGCCTCCTCAACCTGCGCTGGTGCGTTCGTTTTTGAACATAATTGTCGCATCTAATTGAGACGCCTCGCAGACGGATCTCCGTGACCAGGGGAGGCCGCCAGCCGGCCATGAACAGGAACGGCCAAGAAGACCGCGGACGGCCCCAGGTCCTGATGACTTGGGTGGCCAACGCGAACCACTTGGACCGAGTTGGTACCGTCGGGCCCCGCCAGAAGTGCGTAGTTTCTGGTTTAGCGTGATCTCACTAAACATCGAACACAGGGTGCCCCGCAGGGCCAACGCCCTCCAGGGCAAGCTACCCCAAGACCTGGCGCTCCGCCCATGCAATACATCCCGATGCCCGCAGGCCCTGTGCGTTTCCTTTGAGAGCGCTTTTGAATATCTACTGAATATTTTATCAGATGACTGTGAATTTGCCTCCAGTGTTCGACTCCTTGATGGAGATCCTCAGGGTGAAAAGGTTGCTTGTGATTTACCAGCATTGGACTGATTCCTTCCACGACAGGAAAACCGTTTGGCTCAGCTTGCGACTGTCGATCAACAGCGAGAACTCATGCGCTACATGAGAGGACTGAACGAATGGTTGGAACGTGATGTACATGATCGTCAAGCCGAACTTGCAGGAGTAGTCGCCCGGGTTGATCAACTACGGGATGATATGCGAACTATGCCAGCACGAGGTGCGTCTTCTGTCGCGGTTCTGGCCATTGGTTTTGATGAGATCCAGCTCCCGCCGGGCAACCCAGTGACTCGAGCTCGAGCTCAGACGAAGGGCCTGTATTTCCGGGCCCACAGGGGCCTGTTATTCCACAGGAACCATGGCGGCCACCTATTGGATTCCAGCCGCAAGGTTATATCCCACCGGTCGTTCCCGAAGAGGATCGAAGACCTTTTATTCCGCCAGGGACCAATGTTCCTTTCATCCCCCCCAATTTGCCTGGGCCCATGACCGGCGGCCCTGGCGGTCCAGTGTTTTTCCAACCAGGACCTCCACCTGTCGTTCCGATGGGTCCGTATGGCCCTCCCATGCCGCAACCTCAAACGTACCAGGCGCAAGACCCCCCGGTTGTGCCTTTCTACCCGCCGGACCTGTCGCAACAACCTACAGATGCGCATGTAATACATCTGCAAGAGAGCGACGGCAGTAGCAGCAGCAGCAGCGGCCCTGATGAGCGCCGTCACCGTCGCGGGGACCGCCGGAGCAGGAGCAGGAGCGACAGCAGGAGTCGCAGCAGCGACAGCAGGTCCCGTAGCCCGACTCCGATTATCGTGCAACAACCGCCGGCGAGTGGATATATTCCTCAGACTGTGGTCATGCCGCCTTCTGCGCCCACTGCGACCGAGTTCCCTCAGCAGCAGCAACAACAGCCTCCTCCGCCACAGACGATCCTCATCCAGCCCCAGCAGCCGCCCCAGCAGATGCAACAGCCGATGCAGCAGCCAATGATGCAGCAACCGATGATGCCGCCTACCATGGCACCCTCGGGCACGTATATGCCTCAGCCGTCAGCGCCAATCGTAATCCATACGGAGGGCCGCTCTCGCCGCTCCCGATCCCGCTCCCGCTCAAGCAGCTCGCGTAGTCGCAGCTCGCGCCGCCACCGGACTCCTCCTCCAGTGATCATCCAAGAGAGTCGCCGGTCGCGTTCTCGTTCCTCTCGTTCCCGCCGACGGTCTCGTACACCACCGGGTGTCACAGTGGTTCAGCCTGCGCCGCCGGCTGGTACCGCGTATCCCCCGCCTGGTACTATGTTCCAACAACCGTCTCAAGGCCCTGTATTTGTGACGCGATCACGCAGCTCTCGCAGCCGTAGTCGTAGTCGTAGCCGTAGTCGTGGCCGACACTCACCGGCGCCCATCATTATACCTTCGCAGCAGCAGCCCTATATGCAGCAACCGACACAGGCCCCGGTTGTTATTGAGTCGGGCCGGCGTACTACCCCTCCCATAATTCTTCCCCAGCGCTCACGTTCGTCCCACTCGCGTGGATACTATGATCGTCATCCTTCGTATCGCCGCCGCTCCCGCTCGCACTCCCGGTCTCGACACACTCCCCCGGCCGTGATTATCCCACCGACTCAAGCCCCGCAGTTCATCGGAACCCACCGATCCAGATCCAGATCCCGGTCGCCGCGTCGCCATTCGCGCTCTCCGATAATCGTTACTGATTCTCGCCATCGTAGCCGTCGCAGCTACTCCAGATCCCCGAGACGCAGGCACGGCTCACCACCGATCATTGTTACGGATACTCATGGACGCGGACGCTCGCGCTACTCACCTCGCCATTCAAGATCGCCTCGGCATTCCAGATCGCCTCGCCGTTCAAGATCGAGGTCCCCTCTCTCTTACCGCCCTTCACATGCTGCTCCAACGGCTCCTGTGGTCGTGACGGTGCCCGGTACCCATCGTTCCCGTCGTCACTCTCGCTCGCCAACGTATATCTCACGGTCCCGCTCCCGGTCGCCTCCCCGAACGCACAGAGCGAGAACATACACGCCGCATGATTCCCCTTCACGCTCGCGCTCGCCTCCTAGAACGCACAGAGTGAGAACCCACACCCAGCATGATTCGCCCTCCCGTTCGCCTCCCAGAACACACAGAGTGAGGACACACACACATCGTGGTTCCCCTTCGCGGTCACGCTCTCCGCGTAGTCTTTCTCCTCGCGATACGCACCGTCCCGCCGTTTCCAGACGCGGCACTGAAACGCGCGAATCAGATCCTCATCGTCCTCATATCGTGGGAGTTCCTACTCGGCCTCCAACGGCTCCAGTATACCGTGGTACGCTTTTCCCAAAACATATAAAGTCGAAAATTAACATGTCCATCTTAGATGACGATGAAATCTATAGTCCCAGGCCGTCGGTCCCTGGCACTCCGCTACCGGTTCCTGTTCCTCCTTCACGGACACCAGGAGCACCCACTGTGTATGAAGGGGACAGAAGGCCAGGCGCATCCGTTGTGTACGAAGGAGAGCGAAGGCCAGGTGCACCAAGTGTGTATGAAGGAGCGCGAAGACCGGGTGCACCCAGTGTTGTTTACGAAGGAGACCGAAGACCAACTGCGCCTAGTGCGTATGAGGGAGATCGACGTCATGGTATTCCGACGACGGTACGGATACCAGAAGAACGCGAACCGATCTACTTCGACGACAATCGGCGGCCGATCACACCTGAGTACGACGCTGCTGGCCACCCCGTTTACCCTCTCGGGCGTGGGGACGTATACGACGCGGATGGCCGACCGATTACTCCCCCCACTGGTCACCCTGCACCGTCACGGTACGAGCCGGAGGAAGGCGTGTCGGGCGCGCCCTCCCGAGGACGCCCCGGCGCTCCATCCGTTCGCCCCGGCGCTCCATCCGTTCGACCCGGTGCTCCATCCGTTCGACCAGAATACGATGAGCAAGAGGTTCCAGTCCCTCTTCCATCCAGATACGAAGAACCCGCGCCATCCGCTCGCCCGGTTTATGAAGAGCACGGCGTTCCGATCCCTCCGCCTGCTCAGTCGGCGTATGGCGATCAAGGCATTCGGTTCACGCCATCCGGCCCGGCGAGACCCGCCGACGAAGGTGGCCGCCCGCTGCCCGCCCCAGCCGGCAGATATTCTCCTCGCCCCTATTCTCCGCGTCCCACAGTTACCCCATTCCCCGTTGATTTGGATCGGGCAGACGCTGAGCGGGAACGGCTTGAACGGCTTGCAGAAGTGGAGAACCGTCTGCAAGATGTTGCTGTCCATGCTCAGGACGCTGAAGATCAACGAGAGAGGGATTTCCGCGCGCATGAAGAGGACCGGGAGCGTATCTTCATGGAAGGCGAGGAAAGACGTGCACAAGAGGCTCGGGAACACGCCGAAGCGATGTGGAGGGACGCACAGGGTCTCGGTGCTGCGCCTGATCGCCCCCATTCAAGATCCCCTCGCCATTCCAGATCGCCTCGCCGTTCAAGGTCGAGATCCCCCCTCTCTTACCGCCCTTCGCATGGGGCTCCTGCATCCATCCACAGTGTACGCGCTTCGGAAGAAGCCGCATCTCTTCTTGCTTCGTCTATCAAGGACACCGTTCAAGCCGAACGGGACCAGTTCGCCCGAGAACGAGAGCAAATGGCCATCGACCGCGCTCAACTCGAAGCTGAGCGTGACGAAGCTCGTCGCGCACTGATGGCTGAAAAGGAAGCTCGCGTCCAAGCTCTGGAAGAAGAACTCGCGACACTGCGGGGTGAACTGGAGAACGAGAAGCAACTGCGGTCTACCGACGACGCTGAGGCTCGGGAGCGCGAACGTCAGGCGCTGGCAGACGGCGCTGAGACGAGGGCGCAGCTCGGAGATATCACCAACTTGATCCAAGACCAGCGCGAGGCGTGCGAGCAAAAGAAGGTGCTGATGGAGGAGCGCTGGAACGAGAAGCAGGACAGACGGCAAACCAAGGAATATAAGTGGATCGAGCTCAAAGACATGGTGCAAAAAATCCACGACGACATGGAAGCCGACCGGAATAAAGCGGAGGAGGCGCGACTCGCGAAACGAGGGGAAGCCAGGTACGGTGCACTCCTTTAGTTTCAGCTTTGTGACTCACATATACTCTAGGCATCGAGAAAGTCATCGAACAGCTCACGCAACAAAATGCTGAGCAGCGAGAACTCCTCCAATCGTTATCCGAGTGTATGATTTTTATTTCCGTCTAGTTTGCGATGTTTTTCTGACCTCATCCTTCAGCTTGGCGCGCTGATTGCGCTCAACACAATGCCGAAACTATCGCGGCTGTTCGCGCAACTGCACATGAACAAGTCGACTTCAATGTACAAGGAGTGCGTCACATCTCTGTATTAGCTGGCATGCGCTAACCTTTCTATAGTATCTTGATGAGTTCAGCAAAGCACTCGCTTCCGAAGTGCGGATGCTACTCGGTGAAGTCGGTAAACTCCGAGAAGAAAGACGCGCTCTCCAGCAGTATGTCCACATTTTTACCCTGCTCGACCACTCGCTCATCGGTTTGCAGTGAACTCGGATACTTGCTCTGCATGAAGGCCAAATATGGGCCTGGTGGCGAGTTCGAGCCTGACTGGTGCGTCATTTTCTCTTCATTTCCTCTACTTGATCTGATCTGTTTGATCCAGGAAACCTCCTGCGGGTGCACCGGGCGGTCCTCCGCTTGACCCTCCTGGTCCTCCTCCTCCACCTCCGGACCTGCCTCAAGCGAAGCCGGGTTGGCGGACGGTTACACAGCGCCCGACCCCGCGCAAGCAGAAGAAGAAGGAAGCAGCGGCGCCCGCACCGCCGGGCGCCCCTCCCGGTCCCCCTGGGCTTGATCCTCGCCGCCAAGTGGCATCCTGGGCGACGTGGCAACGTAAGCTCACTTCACCTGCCTTGCTTGACCTTCGCTCATGATTTTTTTGCAGCTGACCCCAATATGCAGCCGACGCCTCCGTCGCACGAGCCGACGTTGCTGGTTCCGGACAGCGGGAGCCCTGGTTTGTTTGGACCTCGGTCGCCGCGAGAGTCGCGCAACTACCAATAAATGATTATTATATTACTTACGATCGTACTAACGACCTCTTGCATATGTATTCCACGACTCACAACCATGCTTCATGCTTCATCTTCATTTACTTACTGTACTTGTCCCGGATCTGTACCATATATTTTAATGTATTCAATTTCTTGTCCTTCGGTCTTGAGACCGATGACCGTCTCTCATGAATTCATAAATTTTGTCTATCGACACAGCTATGTAAGTTCGACACAGCATGTAATCGGTCGCGACTTGGCTCTCAACAATTTTGTAGTCATTACGTTGAGAGAGTGGTGATTTGGCTTGATATAATACAGTGCATGGGTATGATACGAAGTGTGTACTTTTACGATTGAATAATCTGTGGTGATGAGTGAGCAAGGAGTCCAAACAGAAAGTCGACACAGAAGAAAAGAGGAGTCAGCAATAAATACAAGTAGTCTCATGCGCCGTAGCGTCGAAGTGAGCTGAGTTATTCTTCATCACATAAGGGGAAGAGAACGGGATCGGGGAGAGGAAGGGGAGAGGACTCACAGGCGACGACGCGGGGTGGACCATCTACTTTTTTTGAGATCGAATAATCTGCGGAGGTAGGTTAGTAAATGCGAGACTAGCCAAATTGAAACGAAACGAGAGGAATCAGCATAAAAATACAAGTAGTCTCATGCGCCGTGGCGTCGAAGTGAGCTGAGTTATTTTTTCATCATAGAAGGGAAGGGGGAAGGGGAATAGCATTCAGTACGGAGACATGACTCACAAGGAGACACGCGCAGTATGGCGCTCGAAAAAAAAAAAAGGACCGCGCATGGACACATTGCGCTGACCTTGCTCGCTCTTCGAGGACAGCTTGCAGCTTTTAGCC
>JARKID010000206.1:0-148895 GCA_029449255.1 Mycena polygramma
GTGGCACCCGAATCGGAGAAAGCACAAGAAATTATCCATGGATCCGAGTCGCCAGTCATAGTCCGTGAGATACGCCTGTACGTCTGCGAGCCGGGGTAGTATGTGCACGCCTTCCGCGCCAATGAGTAGCTGTAGAAAATCCAAAGTGGCAGACACGGTCCGAGTCGGCCCATCGCGAGTCGCGGTGGCCCCTTCCACCAGAGGCAGAACCATACGATAGAGGCAAAGACTTGACGCAGAAATGTTGAACGAAGTCTCCCGTCCTGGGCGCCTGGGCCTCGAAGCAGAGACAGAATTCGAAAAAAAGCTGTACATGTTGTTGGCCCGTGTGGTGACGCCATCACATGATGGTATCACTTTTCTCTCCCACCACGCTTGCCTCCACCATCCTCATCTCAAACGTCGGGCGAAATTCACTATCTTACAAGGCAGAAGCCAAATTTACGACAGTTCTCGCTTTGTAATGGCTTGATTTCTCTAAATTCCGCCCAGAATTTCCATACTTTTGTCGCCGGGGCCCCACCGCGAGTTGCCAGCGACTAATAAGGACTGAAATCCCCAATGACCGCCCTCAAATATACCGGGACGCTCAATAGTAACTACTCTTGTGCCAGCAATCAATCACCTCATTCAATTCAGCGATGTTATTTTGGTACGCGACATTCTCATAATATTACAAGACGGTTTCTCATAACGCGCCGGAAGTCTCGGTAGATGATCTAAGCCAACCACTCCGATTGTAATATTAGGTGCACCGAGGTGGAGCGAAGCATTGTGGGCAGCGTCTAAGTACCTGGGTTTGCGCCCATAAATCACGAATTGATTCAATCGCAATCCTTAGCCCAGGGGACACTAACAACATTTCCAAATGGACTGTACTATAGGGTGATCACGCCGGTCTCCACGGCTACCCGGTGCTCAAATCGGTGAAAGCCATTCTTATAAAATGCACGCAGAGAAGTTCGGGTTTTCCCAGCTCGCCCATCCTCCAACATGCGCTTCCTTCCTCTTTTAGCCCTCGTCCCTTTGGCTTCGGCGAAACTCCTGCTCAGTTATGACGCCGCGGCTGGGGATGCTGCCAGTGTCCTCGGTACGCAGAATCTCGAGGGCTGGGGCGGCGCGAAGTGGCCGTCGGGCCAAGGTCAGAACGCCTCCGCGTACTTCACAACCGCAAAAGACCCCCAAGGTGTCGCTGCCGCGCATGTCCACAAGGACGCGCACTTTGCGCGCTCGGAGTGCCACATGTTGGTCGCGAAGACCGCGGAAGACCAGACGTACTACATCGGGTACCATGTTTCCTTTGGCGCCGGGGCGGATTACCAGAGCTGCCCCATCGTATTTCAGTGGTACGTATTTGAGATATTGTTTCTTATCCCCTGACGACGCTCTAATACAGGAAGAATTACAACTCCGATACTGTGGACACGGACGACATCCCTGTTACCCTCGTCTTCCGCCAGGGGTCTAGCGCCGACCAGTACATCATGTGCGTTCCCCCGCATCACACTGAGGAAACGACGCTAACCGGTTCGCTTCGTAGAGACTTTGCCGTTGAAGCAGATCCCTCCGCGGACCAGAACTTGTCCCAAGAGACGCTCTGGACGAAGCAGCTCACACACGGCACCGCCTACCGCTTCGGCATCGTCATAAACACGTCGACGATGAGCGGCTATGTGCAACTGTACTTCAACGGCAAGCTTTCGACGCTGACCAACCCATCGACCAAGGCAACCGCGCAGAAGTACTCGGGCAACTTCTTCCCTGGTACGACAGAGCCAAAGGTCGGGCTGTACGGCGGGCAGGCGACCAATGCCTGTGACTCGTACATATACAAAGAAATCCAGATAGTCAGACGTCAAGGGAATGTGGCACGCATCAGCGGTGATCGACGAGTTTGACGGTAGGGTGCAGGAGCGCAATTCAGCCAGAGAGCCGATCCATTGGGGGGGAGGCTAAGGAGAGAGGTTATTATTAGGATGAAAATATAGGGATATTGTATCCAGGGTGCCCTATAGGATGATTCTCGAGCCTTTTGAAAGCCCCGGGTATCGTGCCCCAAGTCCCGCTTCAATGTCGAAAGCAACGATCAGCGCTTCAAACAGATATGCCAGCAACGTCGGCTATATCAGCGAGCGTCGTCCCGATCGCGACGTGATTTTACGCTGCTCTTCGTCAAACTCATTGTGATCACAACTACAAATTCAACCACGCAGTAATATGATAAATTCAACCCGCCACAAAGCAGGCCATCACCTCGTATTCAACTGGGCTCGTCCCGCACTCAAGGCATCACCGGGACGGCGTGATTCCCACGGTTCAAAAAAAGTTGGCAATGTTCAGACAAAGTTCAAAGCAGATACGATCATTTCCGTGACGGTCCGAAATGGTTCGTGTGTATTTCAGTACTCTTTACTCCGCAATCGGCTAATGTCAAGCACCTGGAAGGTTTAAGGCCAGTAGACGGTTGTTCTCTGTTGGGGCGTTGTAGACTGCGTTCTGCAGACCGATGTAAACCAATGTGAACGTTGGGATTATGTTCTGCGCAAAACGGGTAAGAGATGTGAACCCTGCAGCCTCTCTAGAAGGACTTTGACGGACAAGAAGCTCTAGAGCGACCCCCCCGGCGCCGATATTGACAATTCGGTCATCGTTGAGGGAGGCCGTTATGAAGAGGAATATTGCCGTAGTGCAGTATATCGCGCCAGATTCGAGTCTGTTGAAATAAGTAATTGGCTTCCACTTCTCGCAGGTGGCACCTACATGATTGCTACAGCGGTGTTGTAACGAGTACGGACCGTTGCTTCCGAGCCGAGGTGTGTTGCCGCACGCCGGACCCATAATATCCGACCGACTGGGTGAACCGGTCGACAATCAGCCTCAATGTAGGGAAACATAACTTTACCAGTAAGTCCCGTGAGAACGATGTTTGTCAAGGCGGCTAACCCGAGGATGACTTGTATATTTGTATCAGTGACTTCTTCCGTGGCTTCAAGTTGACTCATCCAAATGCCCACAGCTGCACGGAAAATGACAATTTTAGGTAACCGTAACATTGGCGGCATCTGCTCACCTAACGTGGAAAGCATGAGTAGCACAGGCAGGATGGCGACTTTTCTCTGTTGTCCCCATATCACGTAGCATCGATACAACTAAATTTGTCATTAATGCCGCGCATGCACTGGAATTTGAGGACAGGAAACACTCAACAAAAAAAGAATCTGTTGTGAATCTGCTGGAGTAAATCTGCGAAGCAATGGAGGCGGCGGTGATTCGCTCACATATTTGTTGCTGTCGTGATTACCTGAACCATATCCAACAGCTCTAGAGTCGACTGGGCCTTTGTTTGGCTCACGAAATTCCCGCGGACAGTATCTTGGACCACTTGAGCATGTATCGTGGTCATCGCAACAGCAACGGCCATCTGTGTAGTCCCTAAAACGGCCATAAGGCAGCTCGCGACGATCAGAAGTTTCATTCCCGATGGTTTTCGGCGAGAGAGCGTATAGATGGCCAACATGAAGAGGTTGAAGTAGATGCCTGTTAACTTGTTAAGTAATTTGAATCGACCCCCGGGAATTCTCACCGACCATATAGTATGAGCGAGACCTCGGGAATGTTCAGCGACGATCATCGTCCAACTCATTCAATCTCACTGACCTCCGTTTCCCATAGTATTTCTGTCATGCCAAGCCAGGAGGAATCAAACTTCTCCGAGTCTACGTTGTACTGCATGATTATTTGCCTTGAGTGCAGTCTTAGTGCTCCGTTCCACAGCCGAGGGACAACAAATAGGTGAGAGAGAAGGGTGCCTGACAGACCGTGGTGGCCACATTTATAGGTTTTCTGTGGAGAAACAGTTGCTATGGATGAGTAACCTCGCATGTTCTTCGCCTCATCCATCTTCTGTCGCGGAAAGACAACATTTGATCACGCATTCTTTTTTATCTGGCGCATTGTGACAAGTTCCTGCCTATCCCCCCAGTGCATCAGCCGGTTCAATAAGCGAAGGAGACCGGGACTTCACTTGCCTACTTGTGTAATAGTTGAAGTTTTCTGTCCCGATAGTAATCATCATACATCCGGAGATCATCTCCTCAGAAGATGAGCTGCTCTTGGGGTCGGGGCACGGCGACGAACAGTTTGATCTAGTGGAGTAAAATCACATTGAGACGCCACACAGAGTCTCAATCATCAATCGCCAGCGCAGATTGAATGCTAGTTTTATGCGGCAGTGGAAGCCGGATCGCAAGTGTTCCAACCTACCTATTTCGGTCTTCGGCGGTGAGTCGTGGGAAAACATTTGTTTGTTCGTGGTTGTCTCGGCGCTTATCCTTTCCTTTCGCGGTCACGGCCGCATTCTCCAACCGTTTCCCTTCCTTCGTACGCGCACCACGATGGCAGAACTATCGTCATTCTCACCAGAAATGGTATGTTTCTTGCTGCTTAGGCGTTTCTGTCGACTCACAATTCCGATGTAGGGCGGAATTCCCATGTTTCGGAACGAGTCGAACGACTCTCAAGAGAGCACCGACTCGCCGTTTGGCTCAGCGCTCAACACACCAGCAGACGAGCGATTCTTGCACTTTGATTCGAAACTGCTCTCAGCGGGAGCAACAGTTCTAGAACGCCTTGAAGATCGCGGGAGGTCACCTCGTCGTGTTTCGTTGTCTCGACAGTTCTCCAAGGCTCTGAACGAGGCGAATAGAAGCGTGAGTAACTGACCTCCTTCATTTGCGGCGCTGACTTTACTCGTAGACTTCAAAGGGGGTACTCTTTCGTGCGCGGTCGGCCTCTGTCGAACTCGTGCGTCACGGATGTTTACGGTTCTATCATACTCAATCTCCTGTCTCTCAGATGTATCCCGAGGAGCACGTTCCTTCCGTGCCGCACCCGTCTCCGAACCTGCTGTCATTTGCGTCCCCAGAACTGCCGTCACAGCCGATAGAACACCCGCAGCGAGTGCAGACGCCCGAGCCGCCTATCTCGACCGTCTACAACCCTGGATCTCCCCAATTCATCACAAGAACCGTGCGCAGACTCTTTTGCCTTCCGAGGAAAAGCTAATATTGCATCTTACAGACGCCCAAAAATCGCCCTCCACTGCGCCGTAACATTTTTTCCCCCGAGTCAAAGCCGATTCCCTTTGGTGTCGAGGATGAGCCCATACCCGGCGACGACTTTACTCCGCGCGCCCACTCTACAATCCGTCAACGCAAAGTGAGTTCAATCCCCGATCAAGACTGGCACCCTAGCTCATCAGCGCAGGGCACGTTCACGCTCCTGAACGACAGTATAACGGGTCAGCCAGCGTTGGACATGTTGGGAGTTGTCGACCTCCATGCTGCAGACCCCCACGACACCCATGATGTAGCCGTCGATGACGAGACCTTCACGGATTGCGAGGACAACTTGGAACTCAACGGGCCGACGCTCCCTCCGCTTTCTCCCTTCTTTGCCCTGCAAATGTTCCTTTTCCCCGCGTATTGCGTCCTCGTGGGCGCTGCAATCATTCTTTGCCCCATCCACCTAAACACGGTCGCCTTCCCTGCCTCCGCGAACCGCCCTAACAGCCCTAGCCGCCGCGCGCGCCTCGTGTCCCTCGCCCAAACCCTCATCGTGCACTGCCTCCCCTTCGCCGCGCCCCCATCCGCAATCCGCGCCTTCGCGCACTGGGCGACCGTCGCGCACCTCCACGTCGCCATCTTCCTCGCCGCGCTCGTCGGCACCGCGTACCTCTCCCTCCCGCTCGGCGTCCTCCTCGCGGCCGCGTGCGCGGGGCAGTTCGTACGCACCTGGGGCGACTTTGCGCTGGAGGACGGGGCGGAGCTCGGCGGGGATGTGCGGCAGATGCTGTATCAGGTGCTCGTCGCGCCCGAATGCGGGTTCAGGGATAGGGATGCGCTGAAGCGGGTTGGGGGGCAGTATTTCCTTGTGCGCGCGCCGCCGACGGAGACGCGCTCGGAGATCTTGGCGGCGGCCGGGGTGGAGGACGATTCGGGATCGGATGAGGATTTGGAGTGATTCTTTCTCTTTCTCAAAACTGTTCGGAGTGGGACCTTTCTTTTCTTCGGTTGTGTATGGATTGTCGAACCTTGCAGTGTATTGTTGAATCCTGTAGTGTAATCACGTAGATATGTAGCACACTGAATACTGTAGTCAATCAAAGACGCCGATGCGATATCGAATCTCAAGCTTAGGAAACGACCACCTAATGCAAACAATGCCTACAAACCAATAAAGATTAGGCATGAAAACAGTCTCCAAGTGTCTCCAACTCCACACAATCGGCAAGGCCGTGCTGCTTTATTTCGCTGCAATAAGGGCAGCGTTGCGCTCTGTTAGACTGTTGATCGCCCAGGTAAGTACTTCATCGTGCTGAGACTTCAAAACCACTAAACAATCGCCGTCGAACATTGAACTTGGCACCACAAGATAAATGAAGCAAACACTCCAAGCGCCCTCGTTGAAGCGTCCTTTACCTGGAGTCTGCTTTCGTTCCCTCAAGATTCAGGTATGTGAGCGCTGCTGGTTTTGTACATGGCTCCTATGAAGGTCCTTACTGGACAAAAGGGTATTTTTTGCCTTGTAGGCAGCCATTTGCATGAGATCTCGCGAAATCTCGCGAGATCTTGCAAGATCTTGCAAGATTCTGAAAGATGTGCGAGATCTTGCAAGAATTGAACCTTTTGCAGGCCCTGTAAGCGAAATCTCGCGAAATCTCGCGTCGTTGAAGATCTCGGAAGATCTTGCAAGACGCTACGAGTCGCACTTTTTAATCCTCGTCTTGCAATTTCCTCAGAGATCTCGCGGAAAATCCGCAATTTGGAGTTTTCGAACTCTTGCAATATCTCGCAAGATCTCGGACCGTTTTCCTCCTCCAATGCCGTGGGTGCCGGCCGGATGTGAGATCAGACGAACTTGATGTCGGCTGGGTAGCCGCAGTCAGGATCAATTCGACTCCCCACTGTCCCCAGCTGGCATAGAGTTCAAAGCAATCCGGGGACATTGACCCTCGCTCTTGTGTTTTTTACGCTGCTCTCTCCCGCAACCCGATGACCTGTATGACAGGCAGGTGCTCCGGACTCGATGTGCGGGTTCTGGACACCAGTGTGTGTAATTGATGTCCTGTCGTAGCTCCAACGAGTACCCGTGTTTGTGAAATCGCAAAGCCTTTTCTTGAATGGGCACATTTTCAAGGGATCTATGCTCAGATTTTACAAGGCTTGTACTGTCGCCCACTCCACACCATCATCGCCCCAACTGTGTCTGCATTGCTCGGGCAATGTTCTGGGTCAAACCGTGGATCTCTCTGCGTCGGTTACTTCTTGAAGCTTCCTCACTTAACCCTCCAACCCGCTATTTTCTTGCACTTCCACCAGTGAGTGTCTCCTGCCAATTCATTCCCACAGGAGAAAGATGCGCTCACACTCCTCAATCTCTCACCAAGTCAGTATTGGATGGTTCACATCTGCACTTCATTCGATCTGGCGTGAGACAATCGTCGCTGCAGTCTACATTTTATAACAAATTCACTGATTCATGGTTTGTGTGCTCATATACTCAGTCGATTGTACTAACACCGTTCGTAGTTCAGCCAAGCACCA
Organism: Mycena polygramma; assembly: GCA_029449255.1. NCBI lineage: Eukaryota > Fungi > Basidiomycota > Agaricomycetes > Agaricales > Mycenaceae > Mycena > Mycena polygramma. Next base: position 7,605 of record JARKID010000206.1, read on the forward strand.
TCTGTGTAAGCTTCCTTGTTTCCACATTTGCCCCCGCTAACCTAAATGGCATTTAATCCTTGATTTCAACCATTCTTCGGGCATCTCGGCGATGTTCGATTGCATCGGTACATCTTACTTTCGTCAGATGCTTGATTAGCCCCGCTGTGCCAGCGAGCTACCCTCAGACTAGACTTGTCCTGAGTATGAACGACGTACTCGTTGCTTCCTCGAAACTAAATATTTCTACCACCTGCGTGGGATACTCGCACAAATTCACAAGACAACCAAGCTCAATTCAGGACAATATTCTTGGGACAAAATGGCGACAAATGCTTTTAGACCATCAACACAGTGGGAGTGTGCTTGTAACTCCTGCTGTAAGTCCGAAATTTAAGGATTCTGACTAGTATCTGTTGACAATCCGTGTCATGTAAATAACTCTGAGTTGTCTTGATGACAGGTACACTCAATAACATGCCATATCCTTGTAAGGAACTTGGATATGCACCGGTTTGAAAATTAGGTGCTCTCAAAAGCTGTATGCAACATCATTCTGATCTGACCCACTCTCATTCGGCCTGCCGATATTTTGAGGGTCTCAGGGATTTCCCGGCCTCTGAATTATTTGGGCTGGAGGAAAGAGACATAATTCGATCGCATGCAGGTATCCGAGAGTAATGACGGGGTTGGCAACTTGTCATTGGGATCTCGACGGGGAATTCAATATTCTCGAGATGCCCGAACCCATCTCCTAAATTGTTGAGATGTACCCGGCTATGTATGGCTCTTCTAAAATATGATTCAGGTCTCAGACTCAGCTGCACTTGAACCACTTACGCGGAACTGCTGAACCCTCTGCGAACTATATTAATGTGTCACAATTTAATGCCTGGGCCGCAAGCACAAGAGGGTGATTGAACCATTTAACACGGTACTTCCTCTCTCGTCAGAACACCGGGCTTCTAGACACATCCAGAGGCGTTAAGCGGCCTTCATCTCGGTAGGCGTGGGGAGACGCAACAGGCATGATGTGCGGGGTGTTTTTATGATCGAAGTGAACTGTGTGTCATTTTCGTGCCGCAATTGCATGACTATTATGTCACTTGTTCATGTCGAGCCTCGCCCCGCTGCGTGCTCCGTGTCCTCGAGGTGTAGGAGATCGCCGTTTGGCTGGGAAGCACATTTGGATGGTCAGGGAGGCCGAGAGCGACATGAACTCAATTGTCGATGCTCACATATGCCAAAATACTTTGGAACCTGGACCCCCGTACCAAATGAGTCGGGGCGCAAAAGCTGGATCTGTCCACTCCGATGTCCACTATCCGATATCCGCTCTCATCACGAGCAATGCCCGCGTCCAACTGGTAATTACCGTGAATTCAATATCGCCGAGATGCCCGAGGGATATGAATGGATGTATGTACGTCCACAAGTCTCGTTGCTCACTGAACTGTGCATGAAATCTCTGGCGCTCCAGTTGCTGATTGGCACGGCGACAAAGTTTTGAATTCGGACTGCTGCCCTAATTACAAGTGAGCTGAGCACTTTGAACCCCAAACTTGTTTGCTTTTTCAACGTAGCCCGTGGATTCCTCCCTGTCGCGTGGCTGCAGAGACACAATACAGAAGCAGAACTGAGGGTTACCGCATGACACTCCTGGACTTGCATCGGTGGCCACACAGCTAGTTTGCTTGTCCATATGGTAGGATACACTAAGAAAATCCCAGTCTGCTTCTTGCTCCCTATGCTCTTTCCCTGTATCCAACAGAGGCTGGGATTGAGGGGGGTTGCCGGAAATTGCCATAGAGAAAAACAAGTACTTCACCAAACTTTTAGCAAGATACAAAAGTTTTCGTACTCCTGGAATGCCGTTCATGGGGCTACAGTGTTAGATTACGTCGAATTTCAACCGCCTGCAACTACCTAGGAGTTTCATTGGTGCGGTTTAGCACCATTTTGCAAGAATCTGGCGCCGAATGAAGGACAAAACCTTTGTGAGACAACATCCACTCGATTGGATGCCTGCTCTCTAAGGTGGTGTGGCCCACTGCGAGCTGGTTAACCCACGCGAATGTCGACCAAGCACATTTGGGGCCATATCAAGATAACAGGATAAAAAGGGTTCAGCCACGGGCGAAAGCACGAGTACGTGACTGATTGTTGGCTTCTCAAACTTTACTTGTACATGTGCTGTATTTCAACAAACACAGGCTCTGCCACTCGCTGGCCTCGATGCTTTATCTGTGGATGATGGGGACTTGTGCATTCCCATCTGAGGAATAGAGTGACTGGATTGAACAGGGGTGGCGTTCCCTACATTGGTAAATCACCCCCGTCCGACTCGGGTCCAAGCCTTGATCCCCTCGCCAAATTTTGAGCGCTGGTTGTGGACTCGGATTGCAGTCTTTTCTTGGAGCAAGTTCGCAGATACCGATGTTCGCATCTGTACATCCACTGGGTGCCAAAGTCAACCTGCAGGTTGGGAAAATCATCCAGATTCATGTAAATGACGGTTCTGGCTTCGAAGCATTATTTCTACAAGGTTCTTGTGAGTTGAAAATGAATCTAACGGGGTGTTGTTCCCTTTTCAACCTTGACTGTGGTGATCTGTGTATCAATCGGACACGACTCGCACGGGATTCAAATTCGCTGATTCGTTTCCCCCGCTGCCCGCGCTAATTTGCTGCTTACCTATCTCAAGGCTCAGTGAGGTTCCAAAATACAACAGCAGGGTTTGAGTGGAAGACAAAACAACACAGTTCAGGTCTCCCCCGTGGTCACCATCCCAAACCACTGCAAGTGGTCTCACCGGTGCTCCAAGCCCGCCACAAGGCCGGGTATCCATTGACCCAGGGCCAATTAACAAGTAACCTTGACGAGTTTGCCCCGTATATTACAAGTACTGTATAAAGCTCAGGTGAACTGCCAGGCCAATCAGCGGCCATCAGTCGGCGCGATCCGGATCACAGAGTAAATCAAGACATGTTGCCGCACCGGCGAGGAAAACACCAAGAGAGAGATCTTGCGAGATTGTGAAAGAAGTACCCAAAATTGCCTGCGAACTGCATTCTTTTGTTTGTTCAAGATCTCTGAAGTTCCATCCGTCATCTTCAAAGATCTCGCTAGCAAAAAAAGTAGTTCGCAAACCAAAGTTCCCGTCATCTCGCGAGATCTCGCGAAATCTTGCAAGATCTTGCGAGATGTCAAAATTTGGGCAAGATCTCGCCTTTTCTCGCAGTATCTCGCAAGATCTTATGCAAATCCCTTATTGCAATGCAAAAATGAGGGTTTTGTCCAATAAGGACCACCATAGGCTCCTCTTTCGAGCACCATCGCTTTGATCGATCGACTGTCTGAACAGCCTTGCAGCTTCGTCAGCCCCTAAACAGAATCTCACTCTTCCTTCTCCCTCATGCGTATCATCAATCTCTACCGTCAGTCTTCCTCTCTATCGTTCCGACCAAGCTGACTGTTTTGATCTACGATCTCAAGGCTTTGGGCTTGCGGTTTCGGCCGTTCAATGTGTGGTAGGCTTGCTCGCAGCGATCCTGACTGCCGCTGGGAAGGCGCCAGAAGAGAAAGAGGGTGCCCAAGGTAAGCACAGCGATGCATCCGTTCGATTGCGCGCCTCTGATTAAGTTCGCACAACCTCAGGCTATCCCTGGATTATGGTCGGGATGAGCCTAATCACAGTCGTCCTGGGCATTGTGGCCCCTTGGTATTTGTTGTGCGATTCTCAACTTCACCAGATTCCCTCCATCCTACTGCCGTTTCAAGGTATCCAGACAAAACAACTCCCGCTGGTGAACAGATGGGAGGGACATTCATTGTTAGCGTGCCCAAGATCGTCTGTTAGTATATCAACTTCGTCAAACGCTTTTCTGATCTCAATTCCAACTCCCAGTCTTAGTCGCGATTCCATTCATCTTTTCGACCAAAGACTCGGGATTTAGATCGTCATGCGTCAGCACCGGCTTCACTCTGTGGTGCACACCTTTCACCATGTTCATCATCGGCCCAATCGTCGAGATGGCTGCGCGTGAGTCGTGACATTGAAGTGAGTCTGCGTTACTGACCACTTCGTAGTCTTCTTTGCTGCGTACACCATCTACCGCCGGGCCGTTATTAAGTACGGTCGGGACGAGGTCCTCCCTCCCCCTCAGGCACCGCCGCCCCCTCAGGCACCGGTATACATAGCCGCTTGGGAGGCCGCTCCTGTGGCCGCGTTACATTTCCCTATCTCGTTGGACAAACTCGAATCCCACGTCTCCGGCCTGACTGTGCCCACAATTTATTGTGAGTTATGTCAGGATCTATAAGGTGTTCTTGACTGATTTATGGTTTGCAACTTGAAGGGCTTGCGCTCACCCTCTCGGTCATCGCGGGGCTGTGCAGTGGGGTTGCAGCCGTTTTAAAACCCTTCCCGCACGACGACGACGACGACAATGACAGAATCATGAGTGAGTCGGCGCCGGTCCGTTCAAGCACAACTAATTTATATACAGCGTATCTTGTGTTTTTCCGCGTGTCATTTATTTATCTCGCGGGTTCTGCCGTTTGGTGGATTTGCTTGTACGATTGTTTATCAACTATGGGTTGCCTCCGCACTCACAAATGCCCAGAATCTATATGTCCCGCCGGAAGGCATCCAAGTCAGAGCTGGCCGGAGCCCACGTTAGCCAGGCAAGGTCCAACGGTTTGACTAGGCTCTTTTGGTGTGAGTGCTTCGACGAAATGTTGTGCTTGGCAGGAATAATCGAACTGATTTCGCTCCCAGTCATATTTGAACTTTGCATATGGAAGCGTTCCGAAACCTTTTCGAAGGTCATATCTTTCTGCACCAGCCACGCCTTCCGGCAGCTCGAATGCGTACCACTTGGAATCTTCTCCGTCATTCCGTTCGTGGACAGTTTCATCTGTGAGCCGGGTACAACGGGACTACTTCAAATTGCATCATCAATATGCAGTCTTCGCCGTGGCCGTGATCATCCGCCGACGCGGTCTTGCCCTGTACGGCAGCGCTAAGGTTTTGGTTGAGCCCGAACCCACCCCCGATCCTAAACCTACTCCTGCGTGGAACCTGGGTAAGGTTATCGATCTGGACCTCCCCGTCGGGGCGAAAAATGAAACGGACGAAGCCGACGAAGCCCTTGAGCTTGATCCTCTTGTTCAGATCAGTTGCGTCGATTCCGCTGCTCCCTCCTCGTAACTTAGTGCTCCGTTTAATTCCATACTTTACCCTATTGATGATAAGACTCAAACTAAATTTTCGGCATCTGCAGAACACGAAATACACCTGGTCAAACCTATTTGACAGGATTCGGTCTTTTTCATCGTCTCAATCTCAGCCCGAGCGGTTACTGACTTACAGTAATGACCTTGTAAAAGACTACAGGAGCTCGTTTAAAACCTGTGAGTGAGAACAAGTGTAGCCTCCAAGCTGCAGGTTCAAACAATCTCGAAATAGTTAGTGATTTATTACGCTCGTCAGATAGCTTCAGCTTGCAACTCCCGGATGAGCTTCATCGTTTCCATCCACCTCTCACCAGTACTTATTCCGTCTCCTGGCTCGCCTCCATTCACGTCACTCCTCGCCTCTATCGCTTGGATTCCGGGGAAGATACGGGCAATATAGCCAGCAACATCGGCGGGAGATCCAACCCTGCTTGTGTGTACCGAGAGTTTCCTCAAGTTGACTTGCGGTGACTGGTAAGGCATCGGGGCTGGGATGGTCTGGGTGTCAAAAACAAGCCCAAGCTCCACGAGTGCCGGACAGCGCTCCGCCAGGACGGCGAAGCTTTCGAGGGTGAGGCGGGGAGATTCCACCAGACTGAGAACTGCGGCTGACCCGAGGTCAAGACACTCGAGGTGCGGCCACGCCATTGCTAATTCTCCCAGCTCTGCGTCTGTGAGATCAAAGCGGGATGCGCGGATGACCACGGTCCGCAGGTTGTAGAAGCCGTACAACGGACGGAGGGTGTCTGCGCAGACCGCCATGTCCGGTGGCGAAGGTGTGGTGGAGTTGGAATAAGCCGCGTGAAAAGTAGTGAGGGCAGCTGCAACGCAATGAGTGCGAATTTCGCTATTGAGCCGTGCGTATGCGTCCCGGGACTCCGGAGGCCCAAGCCCCAAGTCGTGCGCGCCGCTCAAGTGGAGAGATAATTCTGCAAGTGGACACTGGCGGAGCATGTGAGATTCGGACAAGCACGTGATAAGTTCAACCAATGTTCATTCACCGGGGCTTGCTCTGCTGCAATCCCGACAGAGTACCTACGAACAAGTACGCTACTTATATACATATTCCACATGGTCCGTGCACTCAGTAAGTGAGTCAGTTGAGTCCGACGGAGTCAACATGAGTCAAAGGACTTGACTCGGAGTTTGCACGTGCCTCATATTCCAACAGAGCATATTGATAACATACGCGGGCCACTCGGTGCTGAATGACTCCAGAGTTAATTTTCGAAGCGAAGGAAATACGGTGTTGAGGATGGGTGGTGCTTTGTCGGGAGATAGGGTGCAGAAGTCCAGCGCTAAGAATTGTAGGTCTTCCAACGACGCAATGTGATAGATAGTACATGGTTCGAAAATCGGGGTTTCGAGAAGGCGGAGGTGGTGCAGTCGCCTGACGAGCAGCGACTCGAAGCTTTCTTCGGAATCATTCCTGCTACGGTGCCGACCGAAAATCCTGAGCTCGGTCAAGAGTGGGACCCGGGTTGTCAGAATTTGGAGTCTAGTCAAATAGGAGGCTCCGCTGCGCAGTGTCAGGGAAACTTTTGTGCCCACCGGGCCCAGAAAAGACACGAAGTGTCTGTACGGGAAGTCTCCCATCCGCCAAGTCATCTTCTCGAGTTGGGGAAGTAGGTGTCGGCCACAAAGCGCCAGGTGGAGGCTATCGGCGACGTGCTCGCCTAGATATAGATCCTCTTGGTCGAATATAATCTCCTTGATACGAGCGGCATGTAGCCGCACCCTGGTCCAGTCTTCCGGGCGAATGGCACGGATGAAAATCTACATCTCAAAGTGCAAGTGAGCCAAGGGATCCCACCAAGTCTAAGAGACATGGATGCTAACAAACGTGAATGGTGAGCCGTCCAGACTGGAAACTTCCCACAAATCGTCAGGGAAGCACTTGAGGAGTGGAACGATGCTGTGCATCTCGCGCCAGAGAGCTTGCAGGGCTTGTTCGTGGAAGAAACGGCAGGTCCGCGCAAGCGTCGAGAGAGGTTGTTTGCTTTGGGACGACTCGCAGATGAGGGCGAAGATCTCGGAGATGAAGAAGGCCTGGTCCATCTCGAGCGCCAGTTGCCCGCCAGCGGGGGCCCGGTGAAGGGAGATGGTGGAAGCTGAAAGAGTGTCCAGCTCATGATGGAGATCCCAGCGTGATTCCGGCATCTGATAGTTGAGATGGCTGTCTCGAACCGTGGTCGGCAATCGCCGGACAGGGAGCGTAGAGGCTGGGTCAAGGCGTAGTTCGTCGAATGGTTTCGTCGAGGAATGGACCGGCGGTATTGGTTTCATGTTCATGTGCTGTAAACCCGTATGCCTGAAAGTATATCCTGTGCAAGACTAAGCCCAGACATCCAAAGGTACTTCGTTGAACCTGCCTCTTAGAACCCAACCAGTCTCTCCGATTGAATAAAAAGATGAAAGATTGTAAAACAGCAGATGAACTACGGGGTACAGTGCAAACTAGAATCAGAAAAAAATAGATGTACGGGCGGGTATATAACACGAAACGCCTCATGGCAGCCCCCGACTATACTCAGTGTCGCGGTTCACCGACTCGCGGTGCTGGAACCCCGCCGTGCGCGGGCTCTCGATCGCCGCGCCGGGCGCCGTGAAGCTGTATGGCGCCATGTGAATCGCCTCGGGGACGTACGGCGTGCTTTCCGACGCGAGCAGCTTGGTGTGGCTGCTGCTGCCGTCCACGCCGAACGCCTCGCCAAAGTCCATCTTCGCGCCCGGCTCCGCGCGGCGGTGGTGGTGCGTCGCCGCGCCGAGGAAGTAGCGCAGCGAGCCGTACATCTCGAGCGCAAAGTCCATGTAGTTGATTCTGCAACGAGTAAATAAATATCATAGGTGGATAGAGTAGGGGGGAGGGAGGACGTACGAGTCCCACAAGGCGCGGAACATGCTGCCGCGCTCGTGGCCCGTGTTTTTGTACTCGCTCGCGGGGTATGCCCACCACATCCCGAGGGCGAAGAAGACCATCTGAAGCCGATTAGCCTCGGCTCGGGAGGAAGATAGCTGGTGGTATCACCTCGATGCAGATCGCAAGGGCGTTCAAGCCGTTGGCGATGTTAGTTTCTGACCAGTACTTGGTTGCTGAAATGGACGATGTTTGTCAACGATCTCGTTGGGTTGAGTCTGACTTTGTGATACCTTTAATGACACGCCCTTCCAGCGTAGTAAACTAAACGAGGGTCAGATGGCAAACCGAACAAAGTCAATAGACGCACAACGAAGGACTGATAAAACGTAAACATGACGATCAGCTTGATGCAGAGGAACTTCGCGAGCGGTCGACGACCCGCGAGCTCGTCTTTTGTCAGGCCGAAGAACACGAGAAGCCCATAAAGCGCGATCCTTGGAGTGCTCATCAGAATGACGCTCGTGAAAAAGGATAGAGAGCATACGTGATGCTGACAAAGTCGATGGCAGATAGGTAGACGCTGGCAAAGCGCGGGTTGTACCCTTCACTGTCGCAGAGGACTCCGAATTTTTGGCATACTATGCCGGCGATGGAGATGGCTGCGAGGAATAGTAAGTTCGTGTGTGAAGTTCAACGAGATGCGTACCTGGTCGAACGATTACATATTGTAATACAGACCACTTGACGGTGTACATGAAATAAGCCTGTCACAAGTTAAGCCAACGTTAACTCCAGATTGGGAGGGAACGCACCTTTGTTGGTCGATACCTCCAGCAGCAAAAAGGCATCGGCAATGGCCGTTTGTCCTTTCGCACCAGAGCACCCTCTGCCTTGTGTCCCACTGCAGTGGCGGCCACATATTCAATAATTAATAGTCTGTGAGGAATTCCAGTCAAAACGCCGAGGGCCACTATTTATGGCGTACAGGAAGGCGCTGATGGTCACTGCCTCGTAAGCTGGTGCCACGCAGTGAGTACACGGTACTCCAGGAGGCAGCAAAGACTCACCGACGTAGATGAGGGAGTAGTAGGTGTAGCTCCGGAAGTACCGGTATGAGAAGAAAGATATAATGGCGTAGACAGGCGGCATGTATAATATGCGGATGCTGTCTCGAGGTCAGCCCATAGCCCACACGTGAAAGGCGAGGCATACATTTGTCGCTGCTCCCGTGGCACGGTGTAATTCCTGAGGAAAAATTAGCCAGATCCAAGCTGAGCACACGAGTGCGCACCGGCAATGCTGCAATACTGAAATACAAGTTATAATGACCGTCTATGCCATCTTTTAGACGGTCCAGCGCGGGTAGCAGGACACATACGACAAGGGCACATCCTCCTGCTATTGCCCATCCTATCCTGAGCCCTCGGGTCAGTGTCCCGATGTCGTCGCTTCGTGTGCATAACGCACCGATGCTGGTCCCAATCTATGCCATGTACCGGATCCCAGAAGCCCGTTTGGTCGATATCGGCGGCGTTGTCAGTCGGGCAGATCATGGGTGGGCTCAAACAGGGCTGCTCGGCCTGCCAAGGTGAGGGTGAAGAGAGAAAACGGATGGGTGGTAGTCACACCGCAGTGTGACCCGGTGTCACCTCGGCTGCACTGCCGAGTGATACCGGATCACCCATGGCAGTTTCTAGACCGACGGTTGCTGCAGCGTTTCATGTTCCGGGCTTGCCTGGAGAGCATGCCTTCCCTCTTGCCAACCTCTTGCATGCTTTTTCTTTTTTTCTTTCCCCCCCCCCTTCCTTTTCGCGGCCTTCCCTTTCAAAGTCAGACAATACTTCAACAGCGTCAGAAATTCGAAATGCCGCTTCAACAGTGCCTGAGTGCCAGCGAGTGGCCGTGGAGCATCAACGTCGACAGCGCCGTTTACTTGGCAGTCCGATCTAGAGGAGCTAGGGTAGAATCGCCAATTTATTTGCACTGTCTTGGGTCTCTCGGCGGCCTTCAGGGCTGCATCTGCTGCAGTGCTGTGCAAGGGGTCCGTGTCCTCTCTCGGGTTGGGTTTTGTCCGGGGCAGGTTCTGTTCTTGAATAAGTTACTCGAAATGGGACCGCACCGGGATATCTCTAAGCCTTACCTCCAAGTGCCATCGCTGGAATTAGAAAAGCCGTTGGAGTTTTCGGTCTCCCAAGATTCTTCTTTTCGTAACGCCGTCGGGATTATGCGCCTAGCCGAAAAATGGAAACCCACCGGCATTCTATCTTATGGACTCAAGGTTGTAATTGCTTTGTTGGCAGTGTCGGCAAAGTTCCTGCTTCACCGAAAACACCGAAGAGCCAAAGTATTCAGCGTAGCCTTATTTTGAACCGGGTCCCGTCGCCCAAGGTTCATGACAATATCGCTGGCCTCCCAAATGAAATCCGTTGCAGGATGATACCGTCAAAGTCTTCAGGATGATTCAACACACTGTGTGCCCTGACGTCCGCCCTCGAGCCCCCCATAAAAGAATCATCACCTGTTGTTATTCTGAGTCCTGAATTCGAGATCGGAGGAATGGGGTAAGTAGATACTCATACCTCAACTCGCCAGAGAAAAAAAGAACGCCTTGTGGCGACGGCAAACAAGTGCAAAGCATGGTTCGATTCCGATTAATTCTGCTTAAAGTCAACGTACAGGTAGAGGGGACGAATGTACCGCGTGAAACAAGAGATAGTACGTGATAGCATAATTATTCAACGTTCAACGTGTAAGGGCGTAAGGGGAATGTCATAATGGTAGGTAGGTAGCATTACACGGTCCGAATAACGAACACCGAGGAAAATAAGAAGTAGGATCATTACGCCATCCTCAGACGAGCGGATTGGCGCCTTGGAATTGCCGACGGTGCGGCTTGCGCCTTCGGAGTGGGGGTAGAAAACGGGGAGGAAAGGGGAGTTAACAGTACGGAAGAACGGGGTGAGCTGCGGTCGGCGGACGAACGCCAAAGCAACGAGGGTTGCGGGTCCGGCTCCTCAATCAGCTGCCCCTCGCTAAACCAGCGGGGCGTGTCTGTGAAGCACGATACCCACACGGGGTTCGCTAGGTCGGGTGTAGGAAGCGCGGGATCAAGATCCGCAGGACAAAGGGAGCGCCCGCCGTTCGTCAGTTGGTCAGCAGGTGTGTGCAATTTCCTCCGCTTTGAGGGACTAACTGACGCGGAGCGTAAATTTCCAGGCAATGTTTCCACTGTGGCGATGGAAGCGTCATGGGCGTCCTTGGCAAGAAGTCGCATAGTCAAGTCCGTGCATGCGGTTTGAGCAAGCTGCAATAATGGTCAGTGGAGGTGATACTGGAAAACAAAGATTGAATCGCACTGCGACGGGCTCGCGTTCGGCTGGAGGCAGAGCGAGGAGCTTTTCCAACAGCTGAGCCTGAGGGCCGCCGGGTGCTGCCTCCTGCCCATCGATTTTGGCGCGCATGAGCTCGAGGAGCGGGGTGGCTCCCTGGCCACTCATGCTGCGCACGGCATCGAGGCGCATCAGAAGGACCTGGACACCCAGCAGATCGAGCGCGTCAGATGGTAGCAGCTGAGGAGCTGCGGCAGGGATGGAATCTGTCGATGGAAGTGGCGTCGTGCCACCGGTGTAGTCGATGAAAGAATCCAGGAACGCGTTTTCTTCTTCCTGGGTCATGTCTGCCATGTTCCGGTCGATTTGTGGTAGCATATTATCTGGAGGGCAAGGTGGTTAACACAAAAACGACGCGCTGTGGTGGCCTGAGGGTGAAATATAAAAGTACGGAACAATGAGCCACAAAGGCACAGCATTGATCAAAATGAGAATTCCGGTTATCGAATCAGTGGCACATAGGTTCAATGGCTTTAGGAAAACATGAGGCGCAGTCATGCTAATTCCAAAGAAATTGACGCTCGAGCTGATTCCTGAAAAACAAAGAACTTCTGATCAATGTCTGTTGGATAACCAGAGCGCTGTTGAAGGCTTCCATTCTCTCTATTGGAACCATTATGCATTGTAGAAGTTACCCCGTTCGTCGCGAATGAACTGATTATTATTGTCGACAAGGTGGTTGTTCAATGTTGAGTGGTTGGAGCCTGAGAAGTAATCGAATATGACGTTACGAGTGATTGCCGGTCTTCCTTTGTCACCGACCACCATCACTGCTCATAGAAACGAGACTTGCAGGGGACGGGAATGCCTCGTCCAGGATTCGGATTCGAGGGCTTTATGGGCATTGGCGGAGGGACAGTGTCCAAGGAATCGGAAAACAAGTCAGTGCGGAAACCTCCTCCATATCGGGTGATCTGACTGAGGACTCACGAAAATCGGTTCAGCTTGAAGCGTGGGCACGAGCTGCTCAATAAGAAAAAACCAAACGAAGCCCTTCCATTCCTTCTCAAAGCCATGGAAGACCCTAACAATCTCGACGCGTGTTCCACTGTTGGATTGCTACTCCCTCAGGATACGGCTATCGAATTCTTAAAAAAAGCAGAAGTTAAGGGTGAGTGAGCGATATGGGTCGTACTATCCTCCTCAAACCGTGCGCCAGGTCGTGAACATCTCCAACGCATCCTCAGCCCTGACTGTTTTGAGCTGACCTGCGAATATGGCGCGCCGAGGTTCTGGGGTATCCTCGAGACGCGACCGTATATGCGCCTCCTGGGAACTCTCGTGCGCGCGTACGTGAATGCCAAGCGCTGGGACGATGCAGTGTAGGCGCTCTTTGCCATACTCTCGCAGTACACGAGTATTCAACCTCTCACAGTGCGACCAACGTCGAGATTTTACGCATCTGCAAGTTGGACAACATGGGTCAGCGCTCGTGGATGGGCGCGCTACTGCTGCACGCCGGCAGGCCCGCGGATGCGCTGTATTTCACGCAGCGCTGGCTCGAATCCAACGAGGGCCCGCCGGGCTCCGGCATCGATTTTGCGCCCCCGCGCCGCACCCCCATGACCGCCGCACAGGTCAGCAAAATGGGAAAGTACACCGACCTGCAGATGATCTACTCCGCGGCTCTCGCCGCATTCACTCTCGACGGCGACTCCGAGCTTGCGCGCCAGTACTTGCACATCGCCGTCCAATACCCGAACGTACTGATCAAGGTTCTCGGAAACATGAAGGAGCGCGGTGCGTTGTGGCTTTCGATATTCTGCCCCCCGTTGAATCCGAGATAATTTAGTCGATGTCGACACGCATGCGACGCGTGCGTCGAACGGGAGGGAGGATGGGCGCGACCACCTATGGCTGGCGCAGGATCTCTGGATGCAAGACGATGTGTGGAACTGGGTCGACAACGACCCATTCGTGAAGGAGCGTGTCCTTCGCGAGTGCGGCGACCCCACGTGCAGGAAGAAGGAAGTTCGTGTCGGGCAGTGGCAGAAGTGTGCCGGGTGTAAGGATGTGCGCAATGTTCTCAAAATCTGAGTTTTTCTCGCTGATAACTTAACAGCAATGGTACTGCTCACGCGGCTGCCAGAAGGCGCATTGGCAGGGCCACAAGGAAGAATGCAAGAAGGCACAGGAACGCGCAAAGCTGATGAGCATGATGGGGTTCTGATCAAAATATTCGCCTTGTGTTCAAATTAACAAGACATTCGAACAACATTAGCCAAGCCAGCTTGCTAACATAATGCACGAGATCCCCAATCATGCATTGGATATCGAAAATAAACTTCATCGCCGCGCGTAGTAATGTGCAGGCTCGAGTGGTTTTTATGGTTCGCCATCTGAATATCTGTTTCCTGTCGTCTTGACAGGTACATATGAGTTCTTGACTCTTGTGAATCCGTGGCAGTGAGATATGTACGTGTTCATATGAACATCATCCAACGGAACTACGAAATCCTCCCATTAAGCTCAACCACGCAGTAAACAACTCTCACTGGCCACATGCATTGTATCTTCTAAAAGCTGAGATGTCGATCGCTAGCATCATCCTTGGCACAATTTCTATCACCTCAAGCTTCGGGCGTAGTTTTGTTCCTTCTTACACGCTTGCTTATGCGCGGGCCAGTTCCCCTTTTGACAGATACGCGAGCAATACCATTCCTACCCCACTACAACGTCAAGGCATGTCTTCCACAATGAATTCATCTACGCACCTTTTTACAACCGGAGCATTTTTGCCACTGCCCGACCAGCTCTTCCTTCTTCTTGCACGTCGGGTCGCTGCACTCACGAAGCACGTGAGCTTTCACGACCGCGTCGCTGTTGGCCCAATTCCACGCGTCGTCCTGCATCAAAAGATCCTGTGCCAACCAAAGATGGTCCCGAACGTCCTCGAGCCCATTGTGTGTGCGCACGGGGTGACTATCACCGTCGACTGCGTTGCGTTAGAACGACATATATACTTGCAACTCAGCTGACTTACCGCCCTCCTTAAACTTTCCGAGGACTTTGATGAGCACCCCCGGATGCTGCACGGCGATGTGCAGGTACTGGCGCGCGAGTTCGGAGTCGCCGTCGAGCGCGAAAGCAGCTAGGGCAGCAGAGTGTGTCATCTGCAGCGGGCGCCACCTCGAGAGGCTTTGGAACAAAGCGTCAGGCATAGGGGTGCGACGCGGGGGGCCAAAGTCGATACCAGCACCCGGTCGAGGTACCCCGTCGGCCTCGAGCCACCGCTGGACAAAATACAATGCGTCTGCAGGCCGCCCGACACGCAGCAGAAGCGGAACCATCCAGTCGCGCTGACCCATATTGTCCGAGTCGCAGAGTCGAAGGATCTCGATGTTAAGCGTCCTGCGATGTGTCGTTCAACAATTATGGCTCGAGCAAGAACAGCGAGTCTCACACAGCGTCGTCCCAGCGCTTTTCCTTGATGTACATGCGGACGAGTCTGTGGAGCACACGCATGTACGGCCGGGTTTCGGTTATGCCCCAGAAGTTCGGGGCACCATAATTGTGCTCTCCTCCCAGCTCAAAACAATCAGGGCCTACAATTTGTTGCACATGTGCGTGTCCTAGCAGGTATTCAGATTGATTTCCGCTAGGCGAATTCGTATGGCGCACTCACCCATCCGCTCCAAGACTTTGAGAAATTCGATGGCCATTTTCGGGGGCAGTGGTGTGGAGACCGCAAGAACCACATCCAGATAATTGGGCTCGCCGTCCATGGCCTTCAATAAGAACGGAATTCCTTGCTCTGGCTTATTCTTCTTTAGCAGTTCTTCCCCGCGTCTAATGCTAACGAGACAAGGTCAAGTCACGGTCCTAAGTAAGATCGATGTAGTAGCGCACTTGGCTTCAGCTTCCAGGCAGTGGCAGGGACTGCGCTGACCGTGGGACCGCGCAGAGTCCATCGTCGTCGTCGAAGTCCCAATCCATACTAATTGGTTGGGTCTGTTGAGTTGGTTTGGGTGCCTTTGTTATCAAGGGTGGTGAGCGTTGAGAGAAAGAGCATGTTCAAGTTGACACCGTCACTGCCACTGATCTCGTGATGTGATGACGGAAATTTCCGAGTCTGTCAGCGAGGCCCCTGAGATTTGACGGTTAAACTTGAAGTCATCATCTTTACATTTCAATTAAATGCATCCGCGGGAGATGGAATTGCAACCGGCTTCCAAATTGAAACGAAAACCTTCAACAAGTACTGGAAAGCCTCCAACAAGTGGCAGTAGAGGCACCAGTCGCAATGAAGCGGTTGGGCTCTTTGAAGGCAACTTGAAGGCTCATAGAAATTTCCACTTTTTATTCGTTTTCAAATGCTGGGCATGTCCTGGCATTGGCTTGGCGCATTTCGGCTATTGAAAGGGAATTGGGAGGAGCGAAAACTAGAGTCTGGGAGGGACGCATTGTCGGAGGTTTTCGGTGAGCGAAGATATTGCAGTAATAGACCGCGCCGCTGGACTCCGTGAGCAGGCATAATCGGGCCCACAGGAGTGAACGAGGGCGGGCCGCCGGATTCCGGATGATCGGTCATGATCGAGGAGGTAGGACTATACAGTTCAATACTATTGAGGTAGACCTGGTTCCGTAAACGGTTCCATGAATTCGAAGCATGCCGCATCAGGCTAGTGTCGTTTCCACATCAGCTGTCGGCGACCGAGTCGCCTTCGATTCTGTTCGAAACCAATCGTCAGCATCTCGAGCTTGACTACAGCTGCGATACTTTGACGCCGACTGGCAACTGACGCGGACGGAGGAGAGTACATGGAGGATGAGACGAGACAATACTCATTGCGACCGTCCGGTTGGCTAATAATCGCTCGCAGAAGCATTTCAGGTAGCCGACCTCGTTGCTTTGGCGATATCAACTAGTTCAAATTTTTCAAAAGGTGGAAGATCAAGAATTTGGGTGCCGAAGCCCCTGTGCACCCCACATTCTCCCACATCATTGAATCGCTGCATAAAAACAGCAGCCTCCATGTCGGAAAACAGGCTCCACCACCCCCCTCCACCATGGTACTTACCGCAACTCCCCAGGTAGAGATGGCTCAGATGGCTGCTTCCACTTGGTTACCGCATACCTCACCGTTCCCCAGCTCGCAATGCGAATCGCAGCCGCGTCTATATATTTCTTCGACTACGTGATGACGCTCCCGAGGTACGATTTTCTCCCTGCCCTGCGGCGCGTGCTTACACCCGCTCAAGCGAATATCGCATCTACAAACGGCAAAAGAACATATGGAATCCCTCTGCGGCGGCTATCCTATTCGTACTGGCAAGATATGTCACCCTGGTCTCCATAATAATGGCCACGGCTTTCTTCTTTGGCACGAACTGGACCTCCAAAACCTGTATACCCGCCGTGTGAGTCGTTTCGGTGCATGACCCTCTCGTTGTTGACCATTTTACAGCGGTGGAGCACTCCGGGCACTGAGCGCGTCGATTGTCTCGATCGTCTTTATGTGGCGGACATACGCGATCTACCACAAGCGGCGGGTGAGTCTTGATTGATTATTATTGGACGCTCGTTCAATTTGTGTCCAAGGCAATTCTTTACTTCCTGATGGTGGCCTTCATCCCGACCACTGTCTTCACCTGGGGCTTCGTCTTCAATCAGGTTCCGGAGGTAAAGAACGGGAGTTGCGGAGGTCTTGCGTCATCGGGAGTATTTGGTGCGAAATGGCCTTTTGCATTGGCCAATATGGTGCGTGGAGTTTTCTGGGACCCCTTTGATGCCTGACTACCGGCTAGGCGTACGACGCACTCTGCGTTGGTTTGAGCACGTATAGGCTCGCACAAAATCTCAGTGACGGCTCAAGGTGCGTCACAAGAAAAATTAAAATTATCTCCCTGCAACCGTACCTAATCATTTTTCAGTGAAATATCCTCGATTCTCCTGGTAGAGTACGTCACATGGATCTATGTTGAGCTCAAAACCTGAATACCTACGCAGCGGCCTGGGATACTTTTTTATTTCTATCGCGCTGCAGGTGTTGAACCTCATCTTCCTTCTCTCTCCCGTACGTCCACACTCTAACACTCCTCACCTATCTCCAATTAATCGCCTCCGAAGGACCCAGCAAAACAGAGCACCATGATCACGTTCACGAACGCCATCACCGGCCTCCTGGCCCAAC
The DNA here is from genome assembly GCA_029449255.1 of Mycena polygramma. Taxonomy (NCBI): domain Eukaryota; kingdom Fungi; phylum Basidiomycota; class Agaricomycetes; order Agaricales; family Mycenaceae; genus Mycena; species Mycena polygramma. The sequence goes on from JARKID010000206.1 coordinate 25,205, forward strand.
GCATCAGTGAGTGAACCGCGTTCATTTCGAGTTTTCGTGATTCAATGTCGCGCCCAGTCACCTCCCTCTCTCAACGGGTCATCAACGCGTCATCCACGAACGAGGTCTCCCGCACCCGCGACAAGTCCGCCTTGCGTTCCCGCTGGACAAGCGGCATCCAGCGCCCCGGCCTGACGGGCCATGGCACCACAAAGAACGGGACCGAACTGGGCAATGTCATGAGCGTGTCCGTGTCTGTGACGCAGGACCAGATCATAGACGCAGACGTTTTGTATGGGCACCACACGCAGTCGAGCAAGGAGTCGACCAAGTATCCGTCGGTGTAAAGCCTCATTCGGAGGGGGAATCCTGGTCTGTGACTTGGGTTGTAAAGCATTCACTCACAACTGTAGTTCAATATATATGTAAAAAGTCTGCGTTTTGTGCCCGAGCGGAGGGCTTGAATTGCTGCAGGGATAATAAAGCGGGTAGGGCCGACGAGCGGCAGAGCCCGTTACCGGGTCAAATACTATGCTTTCCGTGCACTGTACAAGTAAATTTTGAGAGCCAATGCTCGTACGAGTCGTACATTCTGCTATCAGGCTTGCCCGCAGGTAAGCCTTTTTATCGTGATATGGCCCAAAACTCGCTCGGTCGACACTCGCGTGTCGACCAGCTCGCATTGGGCCACACGACCCCACCGAATTCGTCGGAATTGCGGAGACCGTTGCAAATACAACCCGTGGCTCACCTCTTGCTACGGTTCAAGCCTCCCAGCCCGCCTGAAACATCCCTATGCTCTAGTTCAACCCACCCAGCTTATTGCGAGTCAAGTCTCTATACTTATCCGTCGGATCGCATGCTCCTCATCTGAATTACTCGCAACGCTTAGCCACGATACTTGTATAAATACGGAGCCATACCTGCAATATATTCATTCTGTTCTTCAGTTGGGAGCCCCAGGCAATTAGATCTTGCCACAGAGACCAAGTGTCCTTGACCCCAAATTACAGTGCATGCTCACAGACTGATACAGAGTACACAGAAATGACGCTACACCTTAGTCTCTTATAAACAGACGCTACAACATTGAAACTCGTACCTCGTTTGTTGTAGTCTGTCAGTTACCCGAGGTGATTGATTGGTGTCCGGCTGTATTATGTAAACCTCCGAATTTTCGCGTGACGTCACATCCGTTACAGCCTGCGACGACGCGTCTGCTTCGATCCACAGCAATCCTCTTGGTACACAAGACGCGTCGAACTTATCTAGTACTCAAAAGAAACCCACTATGGACCAAAATCTGACACAAGAGCCAGAATGGACGATGTATTTTCATCAAGCTATCGTTCGGTGTTCTTAACCATCCTTAACCATTCCCATTTCCTTCACCGCGAAGAGCCAGACCCGAGGAGAATGATTGGATGGATGTTACACAGCACACATTATAGGAATTCAAGGGATAGTACAGGTAGGATAAGAGCAATATAACGATTAGAGTGCTGTCGTGAGTTGCTGGCAAATACGGGGCGACCTCCGTCGAGTACGCGTAACAAACGCGGGGCACATACGCGGGGGGTGAGTCTGCGGTGTGTGCAGGGAGGCCGCATCGGCAGCTCATCTGGAGCGACGTGTGGACGGCGTGGATGGGCGCCTGGAACTCCGTGGAAGAAGGTGGCAGCGCGCGATCCGTACGTCTAGAAGGGGGAGAGAACAGGTACGTACCTTAGTTTTCTCCTGTCCTTCTTCTAACGACTATACAGCTGGAGTGTTTGGGTGATTAGACAAATGTGTGAGAGGCGGTGGGAGAAGGACGGCGAGACGGCGCAAGGCCCGCGCGATACATACGATAGCGCGCTATGGCGCTATCGGATGGCATATGCGGTACAGCGGCGCGGTGCGGACGAGGCGGTGTGCGGGTGTGCAGCGCTACGTCCGTGAGCACCCGCGCGACTGCATTTATTGTCCATGGGCAGGCAGCACCGACGGTCCTGCTGTGGACGGTGCGTGAAGAGAGAAGAAAGGAAGAGATGTGCGTACTTTAGTCCGTCCACACACACACTGACTCTGTTCCTCTTCTTGTGGGACTTGGGAATGGTGGGGCTCGTCAGCAGTCATGGAGGAGAAGCGAGCGCACACCTGGCGTGTTGTCGACTTGGGGCGTGAAGCATAGGAAGGAGTCATAGGACGGGTAGATGAGGCGGCTGGACTTGACGCGACAATGAGGGAGGGTCGTGGATGCAAGCGTACACATGGTGTCGATGCTTCCAGGCGCGGTAGAGTGGCGGGTGCGGGCGAGACGCTCAGTCGGGGCAGAGGAGAAAAAAAGGATGGCCATGCACCTGAAATCCCACCAGCAGTAGCCATGGACCATACGGTCTTCAGACCATCGAGTCGTAGACGGTAGAGAGACGGTTTCTCCCATTCTTGCTCTGGACTCGGATTCAAGTAGCGCGTGGTCTTCTTTGCGATCTCTTGGACAATCCGGCGGCTTGACAGGTACTCTAATCGATAGGGAGTAGCCTTCGGCGCCCAGGAAGGTGCAAGGGAGTAAGGAAAGACGAGGAAGTGGGAAGAGAAGAATGGTGCGGTGCCAAGCGGCCGTGCGAACTTTCATGTTTACATAATAGACCTGGACCCCAATGACAGGTGGCGCGGTAAACTACAGACTAGCTACACCTCAGCTTCGAGCGCTACAGAGAATTTGTATTTTTGTTTGTAGCCCGATGATACATGAGTTCAGCTGCTTGTTTTTCATCCCACTACGGCACACTTCCCGCGTCCGAATCGACTTCAACATCATCTACTTGCCGAATTAATTGACTGTTGTCTGAGAAATGTTTTGTCCCTCCTCACTTCGGCGCAGCTTTCTTCACTCGAGTTTTTGATGCGACGGTTATCTACGACGAGAGTAACGATGAGGGTAACGAGCTAAAGCAATATTTATACGGCCACAAGATAGGCTGTTCATCATGGTGAATAATGACTCGCCTTTGGACCAAGGCCAAGAAAATGTGTTTTGTGTTGAGGGAGGATTTGCGCGTCACACGGCAGCCGTGTTCACCGTTTCGGAATGCCTCCAATTTCCTCCATTTTAGTTTGTCTAGGTAGCCATTGTTAACTGAGGACAAACTAGACTGGTTCAACTGGTTCAAACATGACCCCGGGCATCTCGGGCAGGTTGCATCCGAGCTGGACTTGAGCGCGTTCTACCAGGCCGACAGAATCGGACTATAGCGTAAACAAAATTATCCGTTCTTCTGCGGCAATCATCGGCCTTCGAGCGGCAATGAGATGGCCGGAAAATTTTGGCGGAGAGATCAAGTGCGCGATCATTTTACGCAAAAACTGCTGACGAAAATGTGATTTACTCTCAAAACTAAAAATGATTGGGGTAGGCCGGCAAGCGGCGGGTCACAAACAGCTTGGAACCACTAAAACCACTATATCTAAACAATTTGAAGATTTTTGTTGTGTGGCACCGCGACCTGCACGATCCTTTGAGGTGTGTCAGAAATGTTGCAAGGTTCATCCGAAAGGGATCCCAATCCTCATGGATCTTTGATCGACGAATCGGGGTCTGCGGGGAACAAACGGTGTTAGTATTCAACAATTCATGTTTTTTTCGGGGGCGCGGATACAACTTGAATCCTGTGTAGCGGGATAATCCTCGCCCTTTTGAGTCTTGACGATGAACATATGGCCACGGAAAACTGGTTGATACTTTTTCCTCATACAATCCGAAATCCAGTTGGCCCGCGGAGCACCGCTATTCCAATATTTGTGCACTGTCTACACACACCGAGAGGAATGACCAGTTTAGTGCGACTCGCTGCGAGTGCGAGTCGCGTATTTCTCGGCTAACGTCGCTTAGCTCGCTTAAGGTCACGAGTAGTGCGACTCGACACCAACAGCGATCAGCACATCAAATCCGGCTCTGCCCGGCACCACGCAGTGGGCCTCCGCGGCGAGCGAAGCACCATGCAGTGGGCCAAGCGGCGAGCGCTAGCACCACGCAGTGGGCCCAGCGGCGAGCGTGAGGCCCCGCGCCAGCGGTCGGGGTCTGGGGTGGAGACCCCAGCCGTCCGGGCCGGCGCCCGTAACGTGTTCAAAAATCGTTAAAAGCCTGATTTATATATTTTCAAGTGCCGTCAGGCCAAAGGAGGGGGGTCTGGGGGGAACACCGTTCCCCCCAGCAGCAAACTTACCTCTCCAGCGCTATGATCACTGAGAATACCGTGAATCGGCAATGACATGCCGGAAGTGATCGATTGATGACCACTGATGGTAAGCCCGTCAAAAGTCACGAGTAGTGCGACTCGCTTAAATTAGCCGACTTCTCGCACTAATCTTGTATAGACTCACACACCGACGAGTTTTTAGTTCAAAAGCGATGACTTGTAATGATGACTAAAGATGTGTCATTACTGTGTATGTAAGCCGAAATGCGGACATTTTTGGTATGTACTCATAGCACAAAACAGAATAAATTCTGTTTGTGAATCAGGCGCCCCATAGAAACCCTTACCTAACGGTAACGGGAATGACACACGGGAGCGAGTCGAATGCACATACACGTCGCGACAAAGTGGACAGGAGGAACATTTCGTTCGATTCGGGTGATGGCGGATATAATTCCTTTGCTGCCATTTTAAAATATAGCCCAACAGGTACGAGGACCTGCGAGCTTCAAGTCTCCCGTTTGCCAGTTATTCGGTCCAAATCCGGCGTCGACTGTGAAGATCAGACTAATAACGGCGGAGCACCTCAAATTTGAACTACACGCAGGGAAGTTTCGTAATGTTGCGGTCTCCAAATCCACATCTCTATATATTGGATTAATTGGCACGACCGGAGAGCCGAATCTCGTGGCATGCTATACAGCTAGTTGCGGCCCTCGCTTTCGCGCGGTTTTGGGACTGGCTCGCTGGCGAGAGATCACGTACTGGGAATGGACAACTGAGGGAAGGAAATCAGTCGCCAATGAGTTCAGTGGTCAAAACAACAGACGCACTCGCGTGCAAGCTTCAACAACATGTCATTTGCCGTCCACCCACTGCCGTTCTTCTTCGCGGACGGAAGCAATGAAGGGAACCAATACTTCGACATATTTCCACTGAATGTGACGAGCACGCGCTGCAGCTGTTTCCTCGTCCTCATCGGCCGCAGCGGGGTCCACCCAGCGCTCCTCATCTGGTGTCCCGATCATACTGAGTTGCTGAAACAACCCGGACAGGAACTTCGCAACGGCGGGGGCGTCGGAAATGGGCGACGCTGCAACTTCCAATGTCCGAAGCGCGCGCTGCGAAATGCGGGCCTCGGGCGAACTGTCGAAAGGCGGGACAGTGGAGGCATCGACGGTGATCCCGAGGTCGCTGAGCTCTTTGCAATGCGTCGCGAAAGCGCGGAGCCCATGTAGAGTCATCGTGGTAGGATGGTGCAGCGCCGTGCCTGCGGCCAGCGTCAAAGATTGAATCTTGGGCCAAGCACGGGCAATGTCCCATGCCGCCGTGTCGTCGATGTCAAATCCGACGGGCCCTTCGAGATGGAGTATAGTGATGTTTTTGAAAGCGAAAAGTGGAGCAAGGGTGCGACCTGTGATCGCATAACTCGCGATTGCACCTGCGGGGGGTGGTGTCAGCGCATCGTGCACATGACGCATCCAGATGCTGTCCAGCGTGACGTGGGATAAGTGACCTGCAAGCGCAGTGTATAGTTCGCCCATGGCGGTCTCGAGGGCGAGGACATTGGTTCCCAGGTAAAAATCATCTAGACGGCAATCGGACAGCATAGGGATAAATTCGTTGGCGAACTCCAGTGTTGTATTGCTCAGACTGAGCGAACAGAGCGCCAAGAACGGGTAGTGGAGGCTGTCGAGAGAGGAGGATGACGAGGCCAAGTCCCGTGAATCTGTCTTGCTCAGACTCAAGTACTTTAAATGGGCCAGACGAGAAAGATGGGCGAGAGCAGGCCGATCGAGCCAATCGAGTGTAAGGCGTACAATTTGGGTCAGCTCCAAAACGAAGAGGGATGAGGTGCGGCGAATAAGCGAAGTGTCATCCGAAGAGGTTTGAAGGCTAAGCGCTCTGAGCTCTGGATACCGAAGGGCCGATAGAGGGGACATATCTGTGACGTTGGCCGGAATTGTAATGAATGCTCGTGTGATCTTCGGACCCAGGAAAAGACGGATGTAATGGAATGCTGGTGTGTCTCCTTGTGAGCCCCAGTGTATATACTGGAGATTCGGGCAAATATAGTCCCGGGGAAAAGCAAGCTGGATTATCGCGAGCACGTCAGAAGTCGGAAAGCCGAGGCTACGTCTTCCCCACGCAGGTATCAGGAACAGATCCCTGATGCGACGGGCATAAGTGAGTGGTCTCGTCCAATCCGCTGGCTGCGGTGTCTTGACGAAGCGCTATAGGACGGTGGATCCGTGGGTTGGTAAAGAACAATGTCGCGAGGAAGCACAGAGAACTGACTAGGGCGTTTTGAGGTGGATCCGCATCGTTCGCGTCATTCGTTTCCTCCCACAAGTCCGACGGAAGACATTTGAGGACATACGCGAGGGTGTTTTGTCTCCTCCACAACTTGTCGAGGGCGGGATCGTGAAAGCTTTTGCAAGTTCTGGCGAGAGCCGCGAAATCTGCTCGGCTCTCTCGGATGCGATAACCACCTTCCAGATGCTCGCAGATGAGGCCGACAATTTCTGGAATACTGAGGGTTCGGTGCATCGCAGAAGGTCCGCCTTGAGAAAATTTCAGACATGTGATGATCAGCCGGCCTGATCCAAACATGTCCCGGCAAAACACGCCGTAGCCGCAAGCCGTGAACAGCCCCAACTGCTTCAAGCCCCACCAAATGAAAGCCCTTGTCCTCCATGGCCCTAAAGATCTGCGGCTCGACGACGTGCCCTACCCCACCGCTCAGCCGGGTGCAGTCGTCGTGCGGGTTGTCGCCGCTCCAGTTTGGGACTACCTTGTACGTCGCGGTCAAGACTCAAGTCGCGGTCATATGCTGAACTTACACTGACCTATGTAGCCAGAAGTGGTGAGCGGAGAACGTCGATACCCTCTTGCCTACCCCCTCATCTTCGGTACATGTGCCGTCGGACGCATTACGGAGGTCGGGCCCGACGTGACCTCACTCAAGCTGGGGCAGCTCGTCTTCTGTGATTACATTGTTCACCTGCGCGACGATCCCGACAAGCGCATCGTTCTCGGTCGGTCGGATGGTATGCTCTCCAGATGGGTCGCTGATTTTTGCGCGCAGGCTATCATGGAGGCATGACTGCGGAGGAGCTCAAGCTCTCATCTGGCCACTGGAAGGACGGCTGCTTCGCTGAACATGCCAGCTTTCCGGCCGAAAACGTGCATGCTGTGGACGAGCAGCGCCTCGCAAAACAGGGTGTCACAATCCCCCAGTTAGCTGAGATTGCGAGCGTCATGCCCGGGATAGGGGCGGCTAATGCGATAGGTATCAAGGCGGGCGAGACAGTCTTGGTGCTACCTTCCACCGGCTTCTTCAGCTCCAGCGCCATTGTCGCGGCCCTCGCATTGGGAGCGCATGTCGTGGCGGGCAGCCGGAGCAAGGAATCGCTTGACTCGTTGCTCGCTTTCTTCGGCGAGGACGCCAAGCGGATAACGCCCGTGGTGCTCAGCGGAGATGTAGGCAAAGACACGGCCGCCCTGCTTGTGGCCACGCCCGGCGGGAAAGGTGCAGATGCGTACATCGATTACTCGCCGCCCATGGCTGCGACCACGACCCATATCATGGCCGGCCTCTTGGCTTTGAAGCATTTCGGCAGGTGAGGACCTGTACGACGACCGGGGACCTCTACTCAAGTTGATTTTATAGATGTTGCTTTGCCGGGGTGATTATCGACAACGTGCAGCTGCCATATGCGCTGATCATGGCGAACTGCCTTACGATTCGCGGCCAGTTCGCGCAGAGCCGCGAAGACGTGGCACAGACGGTTAGGCTCATTGAATCCGGGAACATGAAGCTCAGGAAGAAGGTTGAAGGACCATATCCGTTCGAGGGGTATGCTCAGGTCATGGAGCTCGCAGCGAAGAGCAAGGGATGGGAGAAGATGATCTTGTTGGGACCATGAGCGCGTAAATCTTGGCGGACTGGAGTTGTGAATACGCATGAACGTGAATCGATGGGTGAGGAATTCTGTTCCTCAACTTTTTCAAGGTCGACATATGATTATTGCAAGTATGTCCGAATCGATGTTGAACTCCCGTCCATGCATTCTAATTCTGCTTGAATAATACGTGGAACTGAAATTTTACCCTCGTCGCGGATTTTGTTACTGGTTTTGCCTCGTCCAGTCATGCAGTAGGACACATACATGCCGATGGCCGTAATATCGGTAGAAGAAAAACGAGCCTGGTAAAGAAAAACATCGGTTTCGAAAAATGACCTCGGTAATTTGAAGGCTCACATTATCTAGAGGACGCCATATCCTTTACAGTCCAGTGCCGCTCTTCCTCACGTAAAGCTGTCATAACGGGAAGCAAAGCCTGGACTTGCTTCCAGTGAGCGTGATGAACACGCTCCTCTAGCGCTTCCTCGTCTTCGTCCGTATCATCGGCTGGGTCCTGCCAGCGCGCGCGCGACTCGTACAGAGTAGTGATTTCGACGAGACAAGGGAAGAGCGCGGACAGAAACCTGGCAACGTTGTATTGGTCGGAGATAGGCGAGCCCGAAACGTCGAAGGTGCGTAGATTTTGCTGCGACAGACGTGTCTCTGGCGACCTATCGAAAGGCGGGACCGTTGTCGCGTTGACGGTTATTTTGAGCGAAACTAAGCCATCGCAGTACTTTGCAAATGCGCGGATCCCGTGCAGCGTCATGCTAGTTGGGTGGTGCAGCTCGGAGGACACATCCAGCTGCAGGAATCTAATCCGCCGCCAAGCGCGGGCCATATCCCATGCTGTAGCATCGTCCAGGTCGAATCCCACCGGCGCTTTGAGTTGGACATAAGTGATGTTTTGGAAAGAAAACAGTGCCGCGAGGAGTCGTCCACTAACCACATAATCTGTGATTGAAGCTGCGGGAGGTGTTGGCGTTGGGCTGAAGCCGCCATCGTCAATCTCGGCAATGGTGAGGGAATCTAAGGTGGTGTGGGATATGTGGCTGGCAAGCGCGGTGTATAGTCGACCGGTGGCGATATTGGTGGCCAATACGTCGGTGCCAGTCCTAAATTCCCGCAAATGGCAGTCGGAAAGCAGATCGACAAATTCGGTGGCAAATTTGATTGTCGTAAATTCAAGTTCTACCTTGCGGAGGGCCGGGAATGGCGTGGTTGTTTGGTCTCCAAGAGGGGATGATGACGGTCCCAGATCCCCTTCCGTTGGCATGCGTAGCACCAAAGTGCGAAGAGCAGGAAGGCAGGACAAATGATCGAACGCTTCTCGATCGAGTGTCTCGACCAAAAGGAATTCGATTTTAGCCAGCTGCAGCACGATCGTTGGTGAGATGCGAGACAGCAGAGGGGAGTGGTCGTTGGAATAATTTCCAAGCTTCAACAGTTTCAGCTCCGGGTAGCGAATCCCGACATTGGGTAAAAGCGATACATTGGAGGCGACAGGGTGGACTGCGAGGAAGAGGTGTATGATTTGGGGACAGAGGAAAAGACGGATGTAGGGGAATAACGATGGTGATTCTGGTTCCCAGTGTAGACTCTGGAGATTGGGACACAGATATTCTTCGCGAAAAGATTCGCCGAGTACTTGAAGTACGAGAAGGGGAGGGAACCCGGGGTTCCACCTCTGTGTCAGCGACAGGTTCCGGATGCGACGGGCATAGATCAAACATCTTGCCCATTCTCCAGGGAGAGGTACTCGGATCAGGCGCTGCGGAACATCTTAGCTTTCAGTTTTTTTAACGTCTTTGGTATCCACAGAACTCACAAGTTCGCCATGAGACCTCCTGTTGTTCGAGTCGGCAGCTGGTGTTTCTTCCCACAAGTGCGAGGGAAGACATTTGAGAAGGTGATTCAGTGTCTCTTGTCTCCTCCAGAGTACATTGGCCGCAGGATCGTGGAATGCCTTACAGCATCTGGCAAGGGCAGCGAAGGCTTTCCGTCTAGGGGCGGAGAGAACGTGACCTTCTAAGTGCCCGCAGACGTCCCCGAAGATTTCAGGGATCTCCAGGGCGCGATGCATGGGCGGACAATGAGAGCCGGACGTAAAAAGTGTTTGCTTCGAGTGATGCCATCAGGGCTGATAACCCCAAATGGGCAGCAACGTTGGCGCAGAGCCCGACTTTTCGAACGATAATCAAAGAAATGGAGGACTGCAATGTTTACCATCGCGAATATGCACTCATTGCATAGTTCGTCGGGTTTTCCAAAGAGGAAGATATCCAATTTACACGGAATCCAGTTTATCGATCCGTTTGTCGCTCGGTTGAACCTTGCCTGTTGAAAGTGTAGACGGTAACGAGTATTCAGAAGATCTAGAGGGATCTCTTATCTGGAGTTGAGGAAAACCTGGGTGGTAAAAAGAGAGCAGCGAATAGACCCGGGTGTTTTGAACTGTAGCTTGTATGCTTGAATTCATGGGAGTGGTTCGTTGATTTTGTGGTCTCGGAGACTGCATAACTCGACTTCAGAGGAGGGAAATCGACTCACGAAATGCTGGGCAGAATCTAGGCAGTACCGAACGCTGCTGTTGGATCTGCCAATGGGAGGTTGGCATAAAAAAGTGTTCGTAGCTCTCCATCACCCAGCCCCGAATCGAACGAGGTCATTCTGCACAAATCAACAACCTCGCAATAACAGGCGAAGCAGATGCACGCCGTGTGCTACTGGGTGTTTGGGGCTCTTGTGCGTCCTTCAATTTATGGGAACTACGCGGTGGATTTTGTCGTCAGAGACTGGACAGGACCCCAGCCAGCTAAGTCACAAAAAGCCGAGGCGTTGAATCGAGGGAAAGCTTGCGCATTTGGGAGGTTTGGATGTGAAAAAAGAATTCGCCCTCCACCACATCACCCAGCCCCGAATTGAACGGGGTCGTTCTGAAGCTGCCTAAGCCCAAGAAACCAGACTAAGCAGATGCACGCCATGTGCTACCGGGTGTTTCAAGTTCTGTGTGCGCTTGGGTTTATTCAAGAGACCGTGGTTCAAGTTGCCACCTCAGTTGCGCCGTTGAGGTTTATTGGTCTCGGGGGCTCGTTGAAATTGAACCAGAGGTCGAAGGCGCCGAGGGACAATATTAAAAAAGAAACGAAATCGACCCACAAGGACTATGAGTCACCCAGCCCCGAATTGAACGGGGTTCTTCTGCAGAAATAGGTAGATCTCGCTTCCCAAAGCAGGCTATGCCGATGCACGCCATGTGCTACTGGGTGTTATGAACTCTGGATTTCATGCTTGATTTTTGGGAGCGATATCGTGTTTCTCCGCATGTGAGAGTACAAAACACACAAGGGTGAATAACTCACCAAGACGGGGGCGCAGACTTGAGAGAATACATAACTCTGCTTGCAGGGAGGTTGGAGGAGAAAAAGAAGAAAAGATCTTATGCCGAATCATCCATCACCCAGCCCCGAATCGAACGGGGTCGTTCTGCAGAAACAAGCTGTCTACGCACAGAAACAGGTTACGCAGATGCACGCCGTGTGCTACTGGGTGTTTTGTGCTCTGTTGGCATTCAGGTTTCTTATGACCTCTTTGTTCAAATTGCGACCTGAGTTGCGGTCTTGATGTTTATTGGTTCATTTGGGCTGATTGGAATGGAGGCTTCCTTGAGATGGGGTTGAGGAAGTCGAGGAACGTCTGGAAGCCTGAAATTCGGAGAAAAGAATAGAAAAAGGATGTAGGTCGCACATATTATCACCCAACCCCGAATCGAACGGGGTCCGGCTGCGGAAAGAATGAAGCGGTCAGATAGGCTAAGCAGATGCACGCCGTGTGCCACTGGGTGTTACGAACTGTGAGTTGCATGGGTGAATTTGTGGGGGCGATGTGTTGATTTCGTTGTCTTGGAGACTTGCTCGGAGACTGCAAGTAGAACTTGAGTTAGGACGCGCAAAATTGAGAGAACACCGAACGTTGCTTGCGGTTTCGCCAAGGAGGTTGGATGGGGAAGAAAATCGAGACGTATCGCTATAATATAACCCAGCCCCGAATCGAACGGGGTCGTTCTGCAGAAGATAACAAAATCAAGATAGGCTGAGCAGATGTACACCATCTGCTACTGGGTGTTCTGAGCTCTATATGTGCACCTCATAATATACGGGACTGCTGTTTGAATTTGAGACTGTACTCACCACTGTGCCGACCTGGCGCTCGAAAGATCCTTGTTGGGCCCGGGATTCTTGGGAACCATATACTGACGTTGCTGCCGTGGTGCATGAAAGGTACCTCGCTGATGCCTTCAGAGCAAGCGACGATCTCCGACTGCGAAGAACAAGGAAGAAAAAAGAATTGGATCTGGAGCCATGGCCCACATATCGCCCGGGCCCGAGTCGAACGGCGTGCGTCTAGAGAATCAGGATCTGGCGCAGATGCACTCATGTGCGACCGGGGATTTTATTCTTCTTTGTGCGCCTGTGCTTAAGTACTGAGCGAGTTTCAAACTGAGTGAGGTTGCTTCGAATACACATTCAAGGCGTTCACGTTTCAACAAAGCTTCAAGCTTCAAGACTGAGGCCTGCCAGAGGGTCAGGACGAGGGTCGGCGCGCCTGCGCGCGCGATGAGAGATACGAGCGAGCCCCGAGTGGGAAGAGAACAGGTGAAACATAAAGCCCTCCACTATCAATCAACTATCAATACTGGCGATGGTTGACAGCTAAGCGCAAAACGATAGACACAAATCAATTTACGAGCTGAACTCGGGCCGAGCACAGCCGCCAAGATGCGGTTCACGCCGACACGGTGCAAATGTCGATGTTCAAGCCTTTCAAGCCGCCGCCACCATGTATGTTCTCGGATGCTATGTGGTCTCTATTGCCAGGCATCGGACAGGGTTCAGAGTTCGTGAACACATTCATTTGGTCGCGGCCGTGGCTCGGCCCGAATTGAGCTCTCAAATTGATTTGTGTCTATCGTTTTGCGCTTAGCTGGAAGCGAAAGAGCAGAGTCAGCCCGTTTAGTCATCGTGACACGAGTGACGTCCGTGACACTCCTCCTCTCCTCTCTCAAACTCAAATGCCGGCTTCGAGCCAGTCCCCACCTCCAACGCGCCGCCGCTCCTCCGCCAGCCCCTCGCCCGCCGCCGGTGTCAAAGGCGTCACCCGCAAAGTCATCCGCACCCTCGAAGGACTGGGCCACGCCATGGAAGCCGACGCAGACGACGAGGCAGAGGACGAGGAGGTCGCCGCGGCCCTCAAAGCAGACAGCCGCGCGGGGAAGCCTTCCACTCGTCCATCGGTCGGTGGCATTTTTTTTTTTGTGGTGTTTTTGGCTGAGAGGGAGAGCAATGCAGGATTCATAACGCTGGGTCTGTACCTCACACCGAGTATGTCCCCGCGCACGGTTACGCTGGTGCTGTGGTCTGCCCTGGCTGTCATCGCGCCGACGGACGTCGTGCGCCTGCGCGTCCCCGCCGTCGAGCGCGTCTACGAGCGCTGTCTCGGCTTCCTCATGCGCGAGAGCGAGCGTGTACGTCCCTTGCCCTTCCGTTGTTAACTCTGGTAAGCTAACTCTGACACGCATCGACGCAGACCGGCACGAACGGCACATTGTGGTACATGCTCGGCGTCAACTTTGCGCTCACGTTCTACCCCATCGACGTTGCGACTGTAGCCATCCTCATCTGCGTTTGGCTCCTCATCTTTTTTCCTTTCCTCCCCTTTGCCCCTCTCTCCCCCTCGAGACCTACTTTTCCTGTCGCTCCTGCGAGGCGCCACGCCGCCCCTGTCTTGCGCTCTTGCATTTGTGCCATCCGGCGTTTTCCATTTGTGCCACCGGCGTCGTCTCTTCGTGCCCTCCGCCCTCCGATCGGGCCTGCACTCGGCCGATGTGCCTCCGTGCATGTCGTGTGCCACCCCCGCTTTCCTTTTTCACCGGATCGTTCCACCCGCTGTACCTTTTCTGCGGCGTAGACCTCCTCGTTGTCTGTGGTGCGCGCGTGCCCGGGCCTACTTATTTCTTCTTCTTTTGGCTCCTGTACGCGTCGATTTGCATGGACGGCAGGCCGGCCCCTTATTTTTTTCGTCGCGCCTCTTTGCGGCTCCTCGTTGTCCGTGGCGCGCCTGCCCCTGCGTTCTCTAGCTCGTGTGGTTTTCTTGGAGGCACATTCTTGGTTTTCGGCCATCTGGGCAGGCAGTCTTCTATTTCTTTTCTTGTTGGTCACGCCTGCCCCTTATTTTTTTTTTTTTCCCCCTGCGTGCCGTTACTCGCGCTTCGCGCCTTGCAGTTCTCACCTCCTTGCGTTTGAGTCGAGGACGAGTGGCGGGCACTATTGTTCGGTGCCCTCGCGATTGTGGAAGCGCGAGCGAGATGCCTCCGCCTTTTCTCGTTTCTTCTTTCCTGGCCCATGCGTCGACTTGTACCTGCCCCCAGTACCGGGTGGGTCTGGTGCGCGGGAATCAATCCAGTTATGCTGGTCGCTTGCTGTTGACGGGCCGGGCGGGCGCTGGTCCTGTTTCCTCGGCAGTCTGCATCGGGCAGCGCTGCGCTGCGCTGATTCCTTCTTTTCGATAGGCCTGGGGTGCTGCGTACCCCCTTCTCTTCTCTCCCTTCACTCTCTTTTCGCTTGGCGGACGAGCTGGGACGGCTCCCTCTTTTTTTACCTCTGATGACACTCGACGCACGAGACGAGACGGCGGTGCCCTGCAGGGCGGGCGTGGATGCTTCTTTCATCCCTCTTTCGGGTCTCTTCCTCGCCTTCCCTTCGTTGTCAGCGAAGGCGAAGGCAGAGTGGGACGGCGCGGCCCAGGAGCACCGGCTTTCAAGGAGAGCCGAAAGGGGTCAAGGTGGCTTTTTTTTGGCGCGCGCGCTTGCGTTTCTGGCGGGGCTGGGAGCCGAAGGGGAGCCCGGCGGGATGTATGGCTCGATGCAGGATGACGTAGGGTACGGCTCCTGGTGCACGCGCATCGTTGTGGACGTGGGCGGCGCGAAGGCCCCTGCCCTAACGATCGGAATGCTCATTCGTGGGGCAGTCATTCCCGAGGGGAGGGAGGTCGATGGGGAGCGCGAGGCACTGCCACACTGCTCTGGATCTGAGGAGTGGAAGTGGGAAAAGAACGGAAGCCGGTGCTTGTCTCCCTCGCGTTTGCACGGGGAACGGTGGGGTTATCCTCTTGAGTTTGTGCGATCAGAGTGGGTGGCCAGCGGTCGACGACGACACCCACGGCGCCCTTCGTGACGCGAAATAGCGGGGCGGAGGGCGCGGGGGCTTATCGCGCTTTCGCCGCTGCGCGCGTCGATGGGCTTGCCGTTTGTCGGCAGAGGGGAGTGGATGCAGGACGTGGAAGTGTAACCTGCAGGTTGATGAGAGTGCCCCATTTTTATTTCATTCTTTTTCGTTCCCGTTGTACTCTTCTTGCAATACAATCCCTCGGCTTTTGAGACTGAAAACGAGTGCTGGATTGGTCCTGGGTGTCTTCACGATCGCTCGCCGGCACCTGACGTACACATCCGAAAGCGGAAGCCACTCATCCTCGCAACCCGATTAGGCCAGCGGATTCATGCCGGAAGTGTCTGCCATGGAAACGCGGTATGTATTGAGCCGCATCACAGCGGATCCTCGATAGCGACTTGAATACTCCGGTACTCAAAGTAATCATGTCGATTTCTGGGTTACGATCGTAACCGCCGACGGCTTTGTGTTATCTGTAAGTACCATGTTCGTCAGCTCCAGTGGCTCAAGCATTGGCAGCGCAGTGTAATACTCCGGTTTGGTGATATCGCTAATCAATACATAATTGTTCGTTTCGCAAGGGGTTGGCACCCGTTGTATGTCGATGTCTGGTTTGATGCGAGTTTGCTGGAGGGATAATAACACCCGGTAGCACACGTACTGCGCCTTTGCGATGTCTCGTCAGAACGCATTATTTGGATTGCAAGATGAACCCTGTTCTATTCGGGGTCGGGTTGTGAGCGTAGATACTACACGAGTTTTTTTTTTTGTTTCGTGTCTCTGATGCATTCTTTTTTCTCCATCAGCAAAGTAGTTCCTTCGCCCATGGGTCACATTTTTTGAGTTCCGACTCTGGAGAGACTGGAGAGACTGTCTGTCGCCGTGCGTCCATGCGTCAGGTCGAGCTTATGAAGACTTCCACGCAATCCGGCACTTGAGAATGAATTGGAAGACACAGGCAGAGCTTATAACACTCGGTCGCACAGGGTGTGCATCTGCTCTGTCCAACTCTATGTGATGTCTCGTTCGATTCGGGCCCGGGTGATGGGTGTGTTGACATGGTTTTTTTTTGTTCGTTGCCCATATCCTCAGCGGGCGAACACCTAACAATCTTGAAGTGTTCGGAACGTGCCAGGGCATAAATCTGAAGTTCAAACTCCTAAGTACGAAAATTGAAGCTATGTTAACACGTCAAGTCTCGGGAAACTTAGGTAGCATGTTTGTTTATACAGGCTCAGTATGTTCCAGCGCCGGAGGTTAGAGTCGAAACTGACTGGGGAGTTCTAAAGGGAAAAAAATGTGGTTCAGCCGTCTGAGGCAAAGCGTGCTCCAGAAGGTTTACCATATCATTTGCCGTCCACCCACTGCCGTTCTTCTTCACGGACGGAGGCAATGAAGGGTACCAATACTTCGACATATTTCCACTGAGTGTGGCGAGCACGTGCTGCGGCCGTTTCCTCGTCCTCGTCGGTCTCGGCGGGTTCGCTCCAGCGCGCGTCGTTCCAGGTGTAGATGGAAACGAGCCCAAGGAAGAGCCCAGACAGGTACTTGGCGACGGAGGGTGGGTCACCGATGGGCGACGCCTCGACGTGAAGCGCGTGGAGCGCGCGCTGCGAGATCCGTGCCGCGGGCGAATTGTCGAACGGCGGGACTGTGGAGGCGTCGAAGGCGATTGCGAGCCGGCGCAGCTCGGCGCAGTGCGTCGCGAACGCCCGGAGGCCATGTAGGGTCATGCTAGAGGGATGGTGCAGCGCCGTGGATGAATTCAATGTGAGTGATCTAATCTGGGGCCAGGCACGGGCCATGTCCCATGCACGCGTGTCGTCGATGTCGAATCCGACTGGGCCCGTCAAATGGACCAAGGCGAGATTTTTGAAGGAGAAGAGCGGGGTCAGGGTGTGGCCTGTGATCACATAACTGGCGATTGCATCGACTGGGGGCGGGACCAGCTCATCGCGCATTTCAATCATCCACATAGAATGAAGCGTGATGTGGGATACATGGCCTGCGAGCGCGGCGTATAATTTGCCCGTGGCAGCTTGCAGGGAGAAGATGTCGGTGCACATGAAAAAATCATCCAAGCGACAATCATGCATCATGTTGACCAATTCAGTAGCGGACTCCACCGTGGTGTCGTCCAGACTAAGTTTCCGGAGGGCTGGGAATGGGTCTTGTGAGATGTCAACGAGAGAGACAAAGTCCTGTGGATCCAAATCCGTCTTGCTCAGATCTAAGGATCGCAAGCGCGGAAGACGAGAAAGATGAAGGAGAACAGTCTGATCAAGCGAATCGAGTGAAAGACGCTCAATTTTGGCCAGCTCCGATGCGAAGGTGCATAGGGTGCGACGAATCAGAGAAGTATCATCTGATGAGCCTTTAAGGCTGAGACTTTTCAGCTCCGGATATCGAAGGGACGATAGAGGAGACATATCTGCGACATTAGCCGGAAGTTGAATAGAGGCGTGTGTGATGTGCGGGCCCAGGAAAAGACGGATGTAGTGAAATGCTGGTGTGTTTCCTTCCGGGCTCCAGAACAAGTCCTGAAGATTGGGGCAGAGATATCCTCCGGGGAAACAAAGCTCGATCATGGCGAGCACATCAGAGGTAGGAAAATCGTGGACAGCTCTACGCCGAGCAGGCATCAGCGTCAATTTTCGAATCCGATGTGCGTAAGTCAATGGTCTAGTCCAATCCGCTAGTTGCGGCGTCTTGATAAACCGCTGTGGATTATTGGATGATCCAGAACCATGAGTATGCAGAGAGCGCTGCCGAAGAGCTTACTCACTACTGCAGGGGGCTGAGGTGGTTTTACATCATGCCTTTCCTCCCAAACGTCCGACGGAAGGGATTTGAGTACATTTGCGAGAGTATTTTGTCTCCTCCACAAAACGTCGAGGGCGGGATCGTGGAAGCTTTTGCAAGTCCGGGCGAGAGTCGCAAAATCGTTGGGGCCGTCTTGGGTAAGATAGATATATTCCAGATGGTCGCAAACGAGGCCAACGATCTCTGGAATTCTGAGAGCTCGATGCATCGGGGCTGGTGAGTGGGGACAAGGAAAAAAACTTGGGAAAAACAAAACACGTCATCCACCGATGCAATCAGCCATCCCCTGATCCAAACACGGATTTTACCGGAGCTGCAAATGAACCTGCTCAGATCTCAGAGTGTGCAGAAGTCAAAGGCAAAATCAGCATGTGTGCCATACATTTCAGGATGTACTATGAACCAAGGAATTACACGCCTTTTTGGACCCACATCCGTTTATCAAACAGATCCGGCCAACTCGTTACTCGAGAAACTTGTTCGGCCGTGGTGAATGTGGATCCTGTCGTATTGGAGGTGTAGAGACATGAACGCGAACGAATTAGGAACTGTGTTACTCGACTTTGAGGTCGACCAGCGGTTATGTAATATTATGTCTGAGCAGGTATGTACAAGATGTTGAATTCAAGTGTATCACTCAGGATCGACGTTACGAAAGGTCGGTCGGTAGGTATTCATAAGTCTACTTCCATGCAATCCGATTCTGCTTGAACACGCGGAACTGAAATTCTCCCTTCGCCACTGATTTCTTTCCAATGATCCTCTCCTTACCCGAGTTAATCCCCATTATCCAGTCATGCAGAAGGATGCATAAACATCGGCGGAGGAAAAACAACTTCGTCTCAGTCTGGGGAAAGACAAACATTGGTTCCAAAAAATCGCCGCGGTAATTTATGTAAAGACTCGCCATCATTTGAGGACGACATATCATTTACAGTCCAGTGCCGCTCTTCCTCGCGGACAGCCGTCATAACGGGAAGCAAAGCCTGGACTTGTTTCCATTGAGTGTGGTGAACAAGCTCCTCTTCATCATCAGCTGGGCCCCGCCAGCGCGACTCGTGCAGCGTGATGACTTTTACAAGACAAGGGAAGAGCGCAGACAAGAACCGGGCTACGTTGTATGGCTCGGCGATATGCGAACCCAAAACGTCGAAGGTGCGCAGCTTTTGCTGCGACAGACGTGTCTCTGGAGACCTATCGAAAGGCGGGACCGTTGTCGCGTTTACGGTAATTTTGAGCGTAGCCAGGTCCTCGCAGTATTTCGCGAATGCGCGGATCCCGTGCAGCGTCATGCTGGTTGGGTGGTGCAGCTCGGTGGACGCATCCAGCTGCAGGAATTGAATCCGACGCCAAGCGCGAGCCATGTCCCATGCAGTGGCATCGTCCAGGTCGAAGCCAACAGGCGCTTTAAGGTGTACGTCGGTGATGTTTCGGAAACAAAACAGTGGCGCAAGCAGGCTTCCATTGACCACATAATCTGCGATTGCGATTGCGGGCGGAGTCGGCGTTGGACTGAAGCCGCCGTCGTCAATCTCGGCAATGGTGAGGGAATCTAAGGTGGTGTGGGATATGTGGCTGGCAAGCGCGGCGTATAATCGACCGCTGGCGATATTGGTGGCCAAAACATCGGTCCCCGTGCGGAATTCCCGCAAATGGCAGTTCGGAAGCATATTAGTGAGTTCGGTGGCAAATTCGATCGTGGCAAAGCCAAGATTGACCCTGCGGAGGGCCGGAAATGGCGTGCTTGGTTGGTCTCCGATTGGAGGGGATGCTGTGGGTCCTATATCCCCTTCCGCTGGGATGCGCAGAACCAAGGATACAAGAGACGGAAGGCGAGACAAATGGTCGAACGCTTGTCGATCAAGTGTCTCAACCGAAAGATATTCGATTTTAGCCAGCTGCAGCACGATCGCTGGTGAGATGCGAGAAAGCAGAGGGGAATGGTCGTTGGAAGAATTTCCCAGCTTCAATTGTTTCAGCTCCGCGTAGCGAATTCCTAGATCGGATAAGAGCGATACATCGGAGGCAACCGGGGGCACTGTGAGGTAAACACCACTGATTTTGGGACCAAGGAAAAGGCGGATGTAGGGGAATGATGATGGTAGTTTTGGCACCCATTGTATACTCTGCAGATTTGGGCACAGGAAATCTTGTTGGAAACATTCGCCAAGTACTTGAAGTACAGGAAAAGTAGGGAAGTCGGAATCCCACCTCCGCGTTAGCGACAGTTGCCGAATGCGGCGACCGTAAATCAAACATCTTTCCCATTCTTCGGGAAGCGGTGCCCGAATCAGGCGCTACAAAAAATATCAATCCGAGCTTTCTGACGGCCTTGAAGAGTTCCGCAAGACTCACAAATTCACCACGAAACCCAAGAACCCTCCTGTTGTGATCAGCCGATGCCTCCTCCTCCCACAAGTATGAGGGAAGACATCGGAGAACGTTGGCCAGCGTCTCTTGTTCCTTCCACAGTACATTGGCTGCAGGACCATGGAATGCTTTGCAGCATCTGGCAAGGAAAGCGAAATCTTTCTGTCTAGAGGGGTAGAGGTAATGATCACTCAGACGCTGGCAGACGTTCTCGACGATTTCAGGGATGTCGAGGGCGCGATGCATGGGGGGGAGTGGCAAGTTTTTGCGGGCAAAGGACAAGTGATGCCATCACTGTGCCGATCATCTCCAAATGGAATGAATTTTCGCACGAAGTTCGACGATAGTCAGAGAAATGCCGAAAACTAGTGTTATAGGCTGCGAGCAAGTATGGACCACAACATGGTTAGTCGGGCTGCGACTGTCAACAAGGAAAAAAATTGATTCACTGTGTACAAAATAGACTATGGCGTTGAATTTAAAGTTGAACCGTTAAACCTTGCACGAGCGTGAGGTTGAATTCCGACATGGAAGCGTATCGGATGTTATGTGCTCTTTTTGCGCTTGAGTTCGTTAGCTCGGTAATTAGGTCGCACATTTGCGCCCAGAGGTGTATTAGGGCTTGGTTGGAGTTGAACTTTACCTTGAACAGGATCCGAATTGAAGGATGTCAAGGAAAGGCCTGGGAGTCTGAAATGAGAAAAGAAAAGAAAAAAGACATATGTCCCTCTCGTATCATCTAGACCCGAATCGAACGGGGTCGTTCTGCACAAATGAAAGAATTCGAAAGATAGGCTGAGCAGACGCCATGTGCTACCAGGTGTTTTTGAGCTCTGCTTTGTATTCTCGGGTTTGTGAGCTCGTTATTCAGGTTGCGACCTCGGTGCGTCCCTGACGTTGAATGGGGCTGGGTTGAAATTGAATCTTCATTGAACCGGATCCGGATGGAGTTGAAGGATGTCAAGGAAAGACCTCGGAGCCTGAGTTGAAAAAAGAAAAAGACGTCCGGCGCGCGGGCTACATTATCACCCAGCCCCGAATCGAACGGGGTCGTTCTGCACACATCAATGAAACCGATAAGGCCACGCAGACGCACGCCGTGTGCTACCAGGTGTTTGAACTCTTGGTTGCATCCTTGCATTTATGGGGTGATTTTGTCGTCCCGGAGACTGTATAACTTGGAGCCAGCCGGAGTGAAATTAATTCGCGAAGAACGCTGGGCGGACTTGAGAGAATACCGAATGTTGCTTGCGGATTCACGAGGTTTAAATGAGATTGCTTTGCGTCCTTTTACATCACCCAGCCCCGAATCAAACGAGGTCCTTCTGCAGAAAGCAACACATCGCCGAAAGCTAGGCTACGCCGTGTGCTACCGGGTGTTATGAGCTCTGGGTTGTATCGTTCGATTTGTGGGGGTGGTGGGTTGGTTGATTTTGTCCTCTTGAAGACTATAAGTTTAGAGAAACTTGAGCAAAATTAACTCGCGAACAAGGCGGCGTACATTTGAGAGAAATCGGAGCTCTGCTTGCGGATCTGCCAATGGGAGGTTGGCATAAAAAAAGCGCTCGAGCCCAGTCCATCACCCAGCCCCGGATCGAACGGGGTCGGTCTGCAGAAAGAGGGATTACCGGAAAACCAGGCTAAGCAGATGCACACCGTGTGCTACCGAGTGTTTTGAGCTCTGTGCGTTTAGGTTTATCAGCTCGCTGTTCGAGTGTGAGATTGCACTCACCTTGTGCCGACCTGGCGCCCGGAAGATCGTTGTTGGGATTCTTGGGAACCATATAATGGAGTTACTGCCGTGGTGCATGAAATGTGCCGGGCTGATGCCTTCAGAGCAAGCGCCGGCCTCCGACTGCCCAAAAAAAAAAAAAAAAAAAAAAAAAAAAATCGTGTCCGGTGCATTGGAGCTATGAACCGGCCCCGAGTCGAACGGCGTGCGTCTAAAGAATCAGGATTTGGCGCAGATACAGTCATGCGCGACCGGGGGTTTTATTCTTCTTTGTGGGCCTGTGTTTATTGAGCGAGTTTTGAAACTGAGTGAGGTTGCCTCGAATGTACTTACCTTGTCGGATTCGCGGCTTTTGGGACAAGATTTCCAGACTGAGGCTTAGAGCGGGGCTTAGAGCGGGGCTCAGCGCGCTCGCGCGGCACGATGAGAAAAATAAACGACACCCGAGTAGAAGGAAAACTCGCAAAACATACAGCCCTCCAAAATTAATTGGGACACCTGGTTCACAAACAGAATTTATTCTGTTTTGTGCTATGAGTACCAAAAATGTCCGCATTTCGGCTTACATACAAATTAATGACACATCTTTAGTCATTATTACAAGTCATCGCTTTTGAACTAAAAACTCGTCGGTGTGTGCAGACAGTGCACAAATATTGGAATAGTGGTGCTCCGCAGGCCAACTGGATTTCGGATTGTATGAGGAAAAAGTATCAACCAGTTTTCCGTGGCCATATGTTCATCGTCAAAAGGGCGAGGATTATCCCGCTACACAGGATTCAAGTTGTATCCGAGCCCCCGAAAAAACATGAATTGTTGAATACTAACACCGTTCGTTCCCCGCAGACCCCGATTCGTCGATCAAAGATCCATGAGGGTTGGGATCCCTTTCGGATCTCTTACTCCTGCGAGACCTGAACCTTGCAACATTTCTGACACACCTCAAAAGATTGTGCAGGTCGCGGTGCCACGCAACAAAATTGTTGAGATACAGTGGTTTTAGTGGTTCCAAGCTGTTTGTGACCCGCCGCTTGCCGGCCTACCCCAATCATGGTGGTTGAAGCGAAAGAGCAGAGTCATCCGATTTAGTCATCGTGACTCTCGTGACATCCGTGACACTCCTCCTCTCTCAAACTCCAGAAAGTCGGATCCGTGGGGCGACAGGTCTAATAGACCGTGGACCGTAGACCGTAGACCGCCTGTTGTGGACCAAGACCAGTAAATGGACCTCGCAGTAGACCTGAGAGTTGATGTCACATCGAAAATGGCGTGTGACCGTGGACTTCGGCACATTCGTCCCGGCTTTACTAATGATGGGTTTATGATTGCGCTGTTGGCGCGCGCCCGCAGGCCACGTCGGGCCCGCCGTTTGAGGAACATATGGCAAGAATTTCTATTGATTCTCTATTCCTTCCATGCTCGGTGTTGAACATATTCGCGCGATCTATTGCAGCTCCTGCCGGTTCGATGCCACCTTGATGCCGGCTCCGGCCGCCTGGTTCACGGTGGGTTGTTCACGGAGGCAACGGGGAGTCTTCCAGATTTCACGGGTTAGCTGATGATTTAGAAATCGCCCGCATACATGCGCCACCGACGTGGGTACAACACCTGGTGGGGGGAGGAGGAAGAACTGCCACCACCCAAAAGCGGCACGATGCTGATTGCCACCCGCCGCATCAAAGTCTACTTGAAGTCTACTACCAAGTCCACAGCCAGGTCTACAATGTGCTTTGTTAGGTGATGTAGACCAGGTCTATCCGGAGGTCTTTCAGTAGGTCTAATAGACCGGTCTATGGACCTTGCTCCCTACGGATCCATCGTTCTCTCAAACTCAAATGCCCGCTTCGAGCCAGTCCCCACCCCCAACGCGCCGCCGCTCGTCCGCCAGCCCATCCCCCGCCGCCGGCGTCAAAGGCGTCACCCGCAAAGTCATCCGCACCCTCGAAGGACTGGGCCACGCCATGGAGGCCGACGCCGACGACGAGGCAGAGGACGAGGAGGTCGCCGCGGCCCTCAAAGCCGACAGACGCGCGGGGAAGCAGCGGGCACTCGAGGATGGTTTGGAAGGCAAGAAAATTGACTGGGAGATCCCGAGGAAGGTGTTTCACTCGTCCATCGGTCGGTGGCATTCCTTTTTTTGTGGTGCTTTTGGCTGATAGACGCAGGATTCATAACGCTGGGGCTGTACCTTACGCCAAGCATGTCCCCGCGCACGGTGACGCTGGTTCTGTGGTCCGCCCTGGCCGTCATCGCGCCGACGGACGTTGTGCGCCTGCGCGTCCCCGCCGTCGAGCGCGTCTACGAGCGCTGTCTCGGCTTTCTCATGCGCGAGAGCGAGCGTGTATGTCGCCCGTCCACCCGTCGATGCTTAGGAGCTGATTCTGACACGCCGACGCAGACCGGCACGAACGGCACATTGTGGTACATGCTCGGCGTCAACTTTGCGCTCACGTTCTACCCTATCGACTTTGCCACTGTGGCCATCCTCATGTGCGTCCTTTTGCTCTCCTTTTTTCCTTCCCTCCCCCTTTGCCCCTCTCCCCTTTTTGCCTTTTACACACCTATCTTTTCGCGAGGCCCACGCCGCCCCTGTCTCTCGCCCTTTTCTCACTTCCATTCGTGCCATCCGGCGTTTTGCATTCGCGCCATCCGTCGTGCTGCCTGCCCTTCGATCCGGCGCTGCACTCGGCCGATCTACCTCCGTGCAGGTCGTGTCCCACCCTCGGTTCCCTTTTCTGCCGGATCGTTCCACCCGCTGTACCTTTTCTGAGGTGTGGACATCCTCGTTGTCGGTGGCGGGCGCGTGTCCCTTCCTTGCTTTTCTTGTCTTTGGCCGTTTTTAGGCTGCTCTCCTCCTTCTTTGCTGCCTCCCGTACGCGCCCTCGTCCCCTCCGTTTTACATGAACGGATGGGCCCTTATCTCTTTTGCTTCGCTGCCTTTGTTCGTTGGCGCCTTCGTTCGCGGGCAGGGCGGAGTCGCGGATTCTCCGCTTCGATCTTCGTCATTTGGCGTGCTCAATGTGCGCGTCTCTTGCTCGACCTTATCGTTCTTGCGCCTCGCGATTGCGTTTCGGGGAGACGTGCACTATTTTGCTGCCCCTTCCGATTGCACAGTGCGAGCGACCTCCAATCCCTTTCTTCTTTCTTCTGTCTGCTCTTTTTTCCGATGCGCCCCTTCTGTGTCGAGTTATGCTGCTGTCACACGTTGCCTGACCTGACATGTGCGGCTCCGAGGGATGGAACATCGCACGTAATCGCAGAGCCAAGTCGGGGCATGATGGATGTTTCTCTTCTCTATTTTTTTGGGGGCGAAGGCGGTGGTGGCATGCTCTGCGGATGCTCAGGAACCATACGCGTGTCGGCGTTGCTCTATGTGCCGTGGGGCCGGCCTTCAGGCCTTTAGGGACAGTGGGGGGCTCTGCGCAGTTTGCGCTTCACCTGTTTTGAAGTTCCTGCAGGGTCGTTGGGCAGTGGGTATCTCCACCCTCTTCTTTCGTGATATCTTCCTTCTCTTCTGCTGCTCGCATCCCTCCTCGCGCTTCCGGTCCGCGAAGCCTTCGCGGGGAGGATGTACAGGCACTGCCTCTGTATGCAGCTGCTGGACTGCGCGCCTGAGTCCTCCTTGGTTTCCCTCCGCCGCCTGCGGTGACCGTGATGGTGACGGTGGGAATGTGGAGGAACGGGGCGTTAGGGCAGCGGACCCGAGCTTCTTAGGAGAGCTGAAACGGGTTCTTGGCGCGCGCGCCGGGGCGTTATGACGTGGGTGGGTGGGGAGGCCGGTGGTGGAGGCGCCCGCGGTCGAGGAGGCTGCCAGACCGCGGGATGCACGACTAACACCCCGAGCATGGCGGCATGACACCCCTCAGCTGCTCCTTTTGTCCCATGTCCCACTCTCTTGCGTCACGCACGCACCGTTGTGGAGGCGGGTGGTGCGAAGGGCTTCTTCGTGGCGCAGTATCTTGGCACCGAGGGGAAGGAGGTCGATGGAGAGCGCGGTACAGCCACGCTTCTTTTCACCCGCGGAGTGGAAGTGGGAAGAGACCGGAAGCCGATGCTTTATTTTTCCTCGAACCCTTTGCGCGGGGGACGGGGCTATCCTCTTGAGTTTGTTTGTGCGATTAGAGTGGGCAACGAGCGGTCGACGCCGACACCCACGGCGCCCTTCGTGGCGCGAAATAGGCGGGGCGGAGGGCGTGGGGGCTTATTGCGCTTTCGCCGCTGCGCGCGTCGAAGGGCTTGCCGTTTGTCGGAAGAGGGGAGTGGATGCAGGACGTGCAGGAGTGTAGGATGAGAGCGCCTCCCTTTTTATTTCATTCTTTTTCGTTCCCGTTGTACTCTTCTTGCAATGCAATATGCAATCCTTCAGCTTTTGACACCGAAAACGAGTCCTGGATGACTTCACGATTCCTCTGGCATTATTTCAATGCATAAAGGCAGCTTACGTACTCGAGAAACTTGTTCGGCCGTGGTGAATGTGGATCCTGTCGTATTGGAGGTGTAGAGACATAAACGCGAACGAATTAGGAACTGTGTTACTCGACTTTGAGGTCGACCAGCGGTTATGTAATATTATGTCTGAGCAGGTATGTTCAAGATGTTGAATTCAAGTGTATCACTCAGGATCGACGTTACGAAAGGTCGGTCGGTAGGTATTCATAAGTCTACTTCCATGCAATCCGATTCTGCTTGAACACGCGGAACTGAAATTCTCCCTTCGCCACTGATTTCTTTCCAATGATCCTCTCCTTACCCGAGTTAATCCCCATTATCCAGTCATGCAGAAGGATGCATAAACATCGGCGGAGGAAAAACAACTTCGTCTCAGTCTGGGGAAAGACAAACATTGGTTCCAAAAAATCGCCGCGGTAATTTATGTAAAGACTCGCCATCATTTGAGGACGACATATCATTTACAGTCCAGTGCCGCTCTTCCTCGCGGACAGCCGTCATAACGGGAAGCAAAGCCTGGACTTGTTTCCATTGAGTGTGGTGAACAAGCTCCTCTTCATCATCAGCTGGGCCCCGCCAGCGCGACTCGTGCAGCGTGATGACTTTTACAAGACAAGGGAAGAGCGCAGACAAGAACCGGGCTACGTTGTATGGCTCGGCGATATGCGAACCCGAAACGTCGAAGGTGCGCAGCTTTTGCTGCGACAGACGTGTCTCTGGAGACCTATCGAAAGGCGGGACCGTTGTCGCGTTTACGGTAATTTTGAGCGTAGCCAGGTCCTCGCAGTATTTCG
This sequence comes from Mycena polygramma, assembly GCA_029449255.1. Lineage (NCBI taxonomy): Eukaryota > Fungi > Basidiomycota > Agaricomycetes > Agaricales > Mycenaceae > Mycena > Mycena polygramma. The sequence goes on from JARKID010000206.1 coordinate 52,667, forward strand.
CGAATGCGCGGATCCCGTGCAGCGTCATGCTGGTTGGGTGGTGCAGCTCGGTGGACGCATCCAGCTGCAGGAATTGAATCCGACGCCAAGCGCGAGCCATGTCCCATGCAGTGGCATCGTCCAGGTCGAAGCCAACAGGCGCTTTAAGGTGTACGTCGGTGATGTTTCGGAAACAAAACAGTGGCGCAAGCAGGCTTCCATTGACCACATAATCTGCGATTGCGATTGCGGGCGGAGTCGGCGTTGGACTGAAGCCGCCGTCGTCAATCTCGGCAATGGTGAGGGAATCTAAGGTGGTGTGGGATATGTGGCTGGCAAGCGCGGCGTATAATCGACCGCTGGCGATATTGGTGGCCAAAACATCGGTCCCCGTGCGGAATTCCCGCAAATGGCAGTTCGGAAGCATATTAGTGAGTTCGGTGGCAAATTCGATCGTGGCAAAGCCAAGATTGACCCTGCGGAGGGCCGGAAATGGCGTGCTTGGTTGGTCTCCGATTGGAGGGGATGCTGTGGGTCCTATATCCCCTTCCGCTGGGATGCGCAGAACCAAGGATACAAGAGACGGAAGGCGAGACAAATGGTCGAACGCTTGTCGATCAAGTGTCTCAACCGAAAGATATTCGATTTTAGCCAGCTGCAGCACGATCGCTGGTGAGATGCGAGAAAGCAGAGGGGAATGGTCGTTGGAAGAATTTCCCAGCTTCAATTGTTTCAGCTCCGCGTAGCGAATTCCTAGATCGGATAAGAGCGATACATCGGAGGCAACCGGGGGCACTGTGAGGTAAACACCACTGATTTTGGGACCAAGGAAAAGGCGGATGTAGGGGAATGATGATGGTAGTTTTGGCACCCATTGTATACTCTGCAGATTTGGGCACAGGAAATCTTGTTGGAAACATTCGCCAAGTACTTGAAGTACAGGAAAAGTAGGGAAGTCGGAATCCCACCTCCGCGTTAGCGACAGTTGCCGAATGCGGCGACCGTAAATCAAACATCTTTCCCATTCTTCGGGAAGCGGTGCCCGAATCAGGCGCTACAAAAAATATCAATCCGAGCTTTCTGACGGCCTTGAAGAGTTCCGCAAGACTCACAAATTCACCACGAAACCCAAGAACCCTCCTGTTGTGATCAGCCGATGCCTCCTCCTCCCACAAGTATGAGGGAAGACATCGGAGAACGTTGGCCAGCGTCTCTTGTTCCTTCCACAGTACATTGGCTGCAGGACCATGGAATGCTTTGCAGCATCTGGCAAGGAAAGCGAAATCTTTCTGTCTAGAGGGGTAGAGGTAATGATCACTCAGACGCTGGCAGACGTTCTCGACGATTTCAGGGATGTCGAGGGCGCGATGCATGGGGGGGAGTGGCAAGTTTTTGCGGGCAAAGGACAAGTGATGCCATCACTGTGCCGATCATCTCCAAATGGAATGAATTTTCGCACGAAGTTCGACGATAGTCAGAGAAATGCCGAAAACTAGTGTTATAGGCTGCGAGCAAGTATGGACCACAACATGGTTAGTCGGGCTGCGACTGTCAACAAGGAAAAAAATTGATTCACTGTGTACAAAATAGACTATGGCGTTGAATTTAAAGTTGAACCGTTAAACCTTGCACGAGCGTGAGGTTGAATTCCGACATGGAAGCGTATCGGATGTTATGTGCTCTCTTTGCGCTTGAGTTCGTTAGCTCGGTAATTAGGTCGCACATTTGCGCCCAGAGGTGTATTAGGGCTTGGTTGGAGTTGAACTTTACCTTGAACAGGATCCGAATTGAAGGATGTCAAGGAAAGGCCTCGGAGTCTGAGATGAGAAAAGAAAAGAAAAAGACGTATGTCCCTCTCGTATCACCTAGACCCGAATCGAACGGGGTCGTTCTGCACAAACGAAAGAATTCGAAAGATAGGCTGAGCAGACGCCATGTGCTACCGGGTGTTTTTGAGCTCTGCTTTGTATTCTCGGGTTTGTGAGCTCGTTATTCAGGTTGCGACCTCGGTGCGTCCCTGACGTTGAATGGGGCTGGGTTGAAATTGAATCTTCATTGAACCGGATCCGGATGGAGTTGAAGGATGTCAAGGAAAGACCTCGGAGCCTGAGTTGAAAAAAGAAAAAGACGTCCGGCGCGCGGGCTACATTATCACCCAACCCCGAATCGAACGGGGTCGTTCTACACACATCAATGAAACCGATAAGGCCACGCAGACGCACGCCGTGTGCTACCAGGTGTTTGAACTCTTGGTTGCATCCTTGCATTTATGGGGTGATTTTGTCCTCCCGGAGACTGTATAACTTGGAGCCAGCCGGAGTGAAATTAATTCGCGAAGAACGCTGGGCGGACTTGAGAGAATACCGAATGTTGCTTGCGGATTCACGAGGTTTAAATGAGATTGCTTTGCGTCCTTTTACATCACCCAGCCCCGAATCAAACGAGGTCCTTCTGCAGAAAGCAACACATCGCCGAAAGCTAGGCTACGCAGACGCACGCCGTGTGCTACCGGGTGTTTTCAACTCTTGTTTGTACGCTTGAATTCATGGGAGTGGTTTTTTTTTTTCTTCGTTTTGGAGACTGTATGACTATGAGTTAGGAGGAGCGAAATCAACGCGCGAACAAGGCGAAGTGTGAAATTGGGAGAATACCGAACATCGCTTGCGGATCTGCCAATGGGAGGTTGGCAGAAAAAAATCGTTCTTACTATCTTAGCCCAGTCCATCACCCAACCCCGAATCGAACGAGGTCGTTCTGCAGAAATTACAAGGGGCCGATGAACTAGCCTATGCAGATGCACGTCGTGTGCTAGGTGTTTGTATGCTTGAATTCGTAACAGTGGTTGGTTGATTTCGGCGCATCAGAGAAGAATCAAAAGGGGTGCTCAATTCTTAGTTCAGTTCAGTTCAGTTCACGTTTTAAATAAAATAAATTGATCCCATCTGATCTCGGCCTGATGCTGTCGTAGTCTGCTGCCCGATTCTCACTCCTCGACAAGAAAAAAAAACGATACGACAGCGGCCGACGCCATCAGCGCCATCGAAACATGCCCGCCACATCCCGACCCACGACGTCTGCACGGGTTGAGCTTCGGCAATGCAGGTCCAGAAAAGTCCGATCAATTATAATTCTTCGACACTATTCTCTCTACGACATCATCCAGGATGTTCCAGGGGACCAAGGGACCACCTGTCGCCGCCTCTTACCGTCCCCTCATCGTCTTTGAGCGGGAGCCTCCTGGAGGGCTTGGGAGGGGAAGCGGAATGGGCATCATCCGCCATCAACCGGATCAACAATTAATTATTTAAAACGTGAACTGAACTGAACTGAACTAAGAATTGAGCACCCCTAAACAGAAAAGGAGCGAAGTAACTCACAACCAAGCTCACAAATAACAAAAGACGACGCGTTGAATTAAGAGAATACCAAACGTTGTTGGCGCATCTGCCATTGAGAAACTTGGACGAGAAAAAGATCTGTTCCATGTCAGTCCATCACCAGTATAATACATCCCCGCTCACCTGTGACGCCGCGCAGAAATGAGAGAATATCGGACGTTGCTTAGGGATCTGCCAGTGGTTGCGTTGAACGAGAAAAAGGAATCTTATCCCTGGATCGTCCTATCACCCAGCCGCGAGCCGAACGTGGTCCTTCTGCACAAATCAACAACACCGCAAAAACAGGCGAAGCAGATGCAGGCCGTGTGCTACCGGGTGTTTTGAGCCTGGATTGAATGGTCGAATTCGTGAGAGCGATTGGAGAGCGAGATCGGTTGTGCAATATCTCCGCATCGAAGACTACAAGAAGTGAAACACCCAACTCCACGGAGAAAACAACGCACCGTGGACGACGCGTTGAATATGGAACCGTGCTTGTAGGGTTGGGTGGTTTGGATGGGAAAAAAAGTCTACATGGTTTCCATCATACCACCCAGCCCCGGATCGAACGGGGTCGTTCTGCACAAATCAGAGAAGCTAATAGAGCCAGACTAAGCAGATGCACGCCATGTGCTACCGGATGTTTCAAACTCTTGTTTGAATGCTTGAATTTGTGAGAGTGTTTGGTTGATTTTGCGGTGTCAGAGACTGACTTTGAGCTATGTAGGAGGAACGAGATTAATTCGCGAAGAACGCCGGGTACCGAATGTTGCTTGCGGATCCGCCAATGGGAGGTTGTATGTGAAAAAGAATAGATTCAGTGTCCAAAGCCTGATCACCCAGCCCCGAATCGAACGGGGTCGTTCTGCAGAAAGTAACAGACCGGCAAACAAGGTTAAGCAGATGCACATCATGCGCTACCGGGTGTTTTGAGCTCTCGTTCGTATCCGTTAATTTACGGGGACTGCGTGGGGTGATCCTCTCGGAGACTGTAAAACTGAATTTGGTGGGCGTGAAATTAATGTCCGAACAAGGCGGGGCAGAATCGAAAGAATACCGAACATTGTTTGTGAACGTGCCAGTGGGGTAAGAAATAAAAATCATTTGTACTCCATCACACCACCATCACCCAGGCTCGAATCGAACGGGATCCTTCTGCACAAATCAACGAAGCACTACAGAAACAGGCGAAGCAGATGCACGCCGGGTGCTACCGGGTGTTTTCAGCTCTGGATTGTATCCTTCGATTTGTGTGGTGATTTTGTTGTCTCGGAGACTGTAAACTCGGGTTAGTATTGGGAAGGGAAATTAACTCGCAAAAGGCGAAGCGTGAAATTGAGAGAATATCGAACTTTGCTTGCGGATCTGCCATTGAGATATTTGGATGAAAAAAAAAGGGTAAATCTAATCCTGTACCATCACCCAGCCCGCGAGTCGAACAGGGTCGTTCTGCAGGAAGCAACCGACAACCAAATCCCAATAGGCTACGCAGATGCACGCCGTGCAAACGCCGTGTGCTACTGGGTATTTTGAGCTTTGCTCTCAGGGCGAGGAAAAGTAGCGAGCTCCGAATAGTAGAATGAAAGTTGGCGAAAATCTACAAAGCCGTTGACAATGGCGATTTCAAGTTGACACGGTTTGGACACGGTGGTGGTTGGAACGGAAGAGCAGAGTCATCCGATTTAGTCATTGTGACGCGGGTGACATCCGTGACACTCCTCCTCTCCCTCTCTCAAGCTCAAATGCCCGCTTCGAGTCAGTCCCCACCCCCAACGCGCCGCCGCTCCTCCGCCAGCCCCTCTCCCGCCGCCGGCGTCAAAGGCGTCACCCGCAAAGTCATCCGCACCCTCGAAGGATTGGGCCACGCCATGGAAGCCGACGCAGACGACGAGGCAGAGGACGAGGAGGTCGCCGCGGCCCTCAAAGCAGACAGACGCGCGGGGAAGCAGCGGGCACTCGAGGACGGTGCGGAGGCCAAGAAAATCGACTGGGAGATCCCGAGGAAGGTGTTCCACTCGTCTATCGGTCGGTGGCATTCTGTTTTTTTGTCGTGCTTTTGGCTGAGAGGGAGAGCAATGCAGGATTCATAACGCTGGGCTTGTACCTCACACCGAGCATGTCCCCGCGCACGGTGACGCTGGTGCTGTGGTCCGCCCTGGCTGTCATCGCGCCGACGGACGTTGTGCGCCTGCGCGTCCCCGCCGTCGAGCGCGTCTACGAGCGCTGTCTCGGTTTTCTCATGCGCGAAAGCGAGCGGGTACGTCCCCCCGTTCCCCCTCGCGGCTCGTGGGCTGATTCTGACACGCATCGACGCAGACCGGCACGAACGGCACTTTGTGGTACATGCTCGGCGTCAACTTTGCGCTCACGTTCTACCCCATCGACGTTGCGACTGTAGCCATCCTCATGTGCGTATACCTCCCCTCCTTTTCTCGTTCCCTTCCCTTTGCCCCTCTCCCCTCTCCCCCTTTTGCCTTCTACACCTATTTTCCCTTTGCTCTCCCTCGACGCCGCCCCTGTCTCGCACCTTTTTTATTTATTTTTTGGCTCTTCATTCCTGCCATCCGGCGTTTTCTGTTCGTGCCATTCGGCGTCGTCTATTCGTGTCGTCTCATCGTGCCGTCCGCCCGTCTGCCCCCCGATCGGGCCCTGCACTCGGCCGATCTGCCTCCGTGCAGGTCGTGTGCCACCCTCGCTTTCCTTTTTCACCGGATCGTTCCACCCGCTGTACCTTCTCCGAGGCGTGGACCTCCTCGTTGTTTGTAGTGCACGCTTGCCCTGCGTTCTCTACCTCGGGCGCGGTCTTTATCTTGGCTGCTTTCTGTTTTCGTCTTGCCTTCTACCCTCCTGTTGTCCGTTCTGGACGGCAGGCGGGCCCGTTATCTCCTTCGCTTCTTTTCCATTGTCGCGAGGCACTTTGCGCCTTCTTCCGCCTGGTCCCGTTTCCTTGTTCCGAATGTCCTCATTTGGCTTTTGCGGGCCCGCCTTTGTTTGCGCGTTGGTCGCGCCTCGCGCCTTGTTCTCTCCCTCGCGAGGCGAGAATGACGCAGCCTGTACATTCCAATCTCTGGCAACCATTTTGTTCCACGTGTTTTTCTTTGTTGGGCAGGGCGCGCCTTACCGTTCTCCCTTCCTGGCGATTACACCCCGAGGCGAGAATGACGCGCAGCGCGCGCATTTTCGCATTCGTTTCTCGTAAAATTCCTTCTCGTGATTGTGGAAGCGTCTCCACCCCTCTTCTTTCTTCATTTTTCGAATGCGCAGGGCCGAAATGCTCCTACCTGCTTCCAGCACTGTGTGGCTTTGGTTCACGAGGCGTAACTTTCGCTATCTCTTCGTGCGTGGCGGGCGGGCGCTACTTCTTTCTCCTCGGCAGGCTGCGTCCTGCAGGGCAGCGCTGCACTGCGATCGGCCTGGGCGTTCTTCCAATGCCGCGTATCCCCCTTCTCTCCCTTCGCCCCCTTTTCGCTTTTTCCACTTCTGAAGCACGCCGGGGTGCTCTGTACCTTCCCTTGCTCCCTCTTTTCGCCTCTGGTGACACTGGATGGACGAGACCGCTGCTGGCTGCTTCTTTCGTCTCTTGCTCATCCTTGTCTTCGGATGTGGTTCTTTGGGTGGGAACATCTTCCATCTTTGGCGGCGCATCCTTCGTCTTCCTTTTCCATCCGCTCCATGGGAGGCGGCTCCCTTATTTTTTCGTCTCGTTTCGTTGTCGCGCCTTCTTCGCAGGCAGGGCGGAGTCGCGAATTATCTGCTTTGATTCACGTCGTTTGGCGTGCGCGCATTCATCTGCGCGTCGTTCGCACTTCGCGCCTTATTGTCCTCTCTCTCACGCGAATGCATCTTGAGGCGCGACTTCTTCCCATATTTTTCTGGTCCTTGTACGAACGGGGGGTGCTCAAGGCTTTCGTCTTCTCCGCGCCGAAATGTGCGTACCTGCCCCCGGTACCCGCGATACCGGGGCTTTGGTGCGCGGGGCGTAATGTGCTGGTCGTTAGGGCTAGCGGGCGGGCTGCACTACTTCTTTCTTGTCTTGTGTCGGGCGTTCCCCCTTCTACCCCGTTCTTCTTCACTTCTTCACCTCTTCATCACTTTCCTTATGGGGATGCTCGAAGGACGTGCTCGATGCCATTACTGCACTGGGCGGGCGTCGCAGGTCAGCAGCTACCGCTGCTGGCTACTTCCTCCTCACCTCTCGTTCGTCCTCGGATGTCCCTCCTTTTCTTTACCTTTCTCATCTCGTAGTCCCCATCCTCGTCATGCTCACACCACTCTTTATTTTTTCTTTTTACAGCCTCTCCTGGGCCGACACCGCCGCCTCCACCCTCGGACGCATGTACGGCCCGCGCACGCCCCCGCTCCCGGCGAGCCTCAGCCTCGCGTGGCTCCCCGCGTGGGTGTGGGTGCCCGGGTTCCTCCTCGCGCCTTCTTCGCCCTCCTCTTCTTCCCACTCTTCGAAGGCAAACGGGATCGCGAATGGAAGCGTGAAGGCGAATGGGAACGGGGTCTTCAAAGAGAACCCGAAAAGCGTGAGACGCCTAAAAACACCGTTCGCGGCGCGCAAGAGCACGGCGGGGTTCCTTGCGGCGTGCACGGCAGGGGCGCTGGTGGCGCTGGCGTTTTGGTGGGGCGTCGCTGGGGAGGGGAGGTGGGGGAAGGGCGTGGCGGAGATGAGGAAGGTTGCGGAGGGTGAGTTTTTTTGGCTTTCTTCTGTTTCGTTAAGATGGGTGGAGCACGAGGGGCGCGAGGGGCGAGGATTGACGATGTCCGCGCTCCGACGTGTCATGTTATGCTATGCTATGAAGTCGCCGACGATGCTGACGACCTTTTCTTTGTCTACAGGCGTACCCGGCGCGACCAAAGGGTACCACTCGCAGTACTCGATCGCGGGGCAGTACCTGCGCAGCGAGGAGGGTGCGTGGGCGAGGCGGTGGGTGCCGGAGGGGCTTATTGGGGGTGTCGAGGTGTGTGCACTCCTCCTTCGTCCTTCCCCTTCCATATACTATCCATCTTGCTCCATTCGCTCCGCTCCTTGCGTCTATCCATTAACCCATCCATTCATCCACTCATCCATGATCCATCGTGATGCCACCTACTCATGCTCATGCTTGATGCTCTCGATGCTCACCCACTCCTCGCTCCTCATTCGCTCCTCGCTCCTGCCTCTTTCCCATGTACTCGACACTAACGCACTTGCCGCGCATTTTAGGTAGCAACAACGCACGCGCCGGGGACAACGCACACGACGCCGGCACGGTTTGGCGTGGGCGGGGTGTGGGGGCTGGTGGCGCTTGTGCTGTTTGCGGGGGTGGTGAGTGGGGTTGCAGAGGCGCTTGGTGATTTTTTCTTTTATCTGATTTGATTTGATTTCGGGAGTTGGGGGGTTCTTTCTCTTTTGGGGCCACGTGTTCCTTCTCTGGGGCCCACGAGCTTTCTGCAGACGGCGCCCCCTGCGCGTTAACGGGTTTGGGCTGTTGCTCATTGGGGCGGTTCGGCGGGCTGAGGAGGACCAGGAAGGGGAGGAGGGCAAGGAGGATGAGAGGAGGGCGAGACGTCCTGCTCTGCGTTTTATGCGTAGCGCGACGCCCCTCCTGTTTCTGCTTTGTGTTTCGCTCTTGACACGGCGATCACTTTCTTTCCCTCCTTACCTCTCCGCTCCGTCCCCATCCCCGTCTCGTACGCGCACCACATCCACATCCAGATATATATCCCTTATCCTGCCCTTCCCTTCTCCCCTTCCCCTTCCCCTTCTCCCATTCCCTTCTCCCGCCCTTGTACCTGCGGCTAACGAACCTTCTCCGCACAGATCTCGGCGGGCTCGACGACAACCTTACGCTGCCGATCATCTCGGGCGGCGCGCTGATGCTTTTCTTTCGCGTGTGGGGGTGGGCTGTGGGCGCGTGAGGTCGTGCGTGTGGAATTAGACGCAGCCGACCGCCCTATCCCGACCATATCCCGACATCCCGACATTCCCTATCTTCCCTACTTCACTCCGACGTCCCTACCAGCACCCGTCCGCCCAGAGCCCCCTAATGCGTCCCCCGACCTCCGCGCTCCGAGCCTAATGTAGACCGTGTTTCGGTTTCGCCACTATCTCAATTTCGATCTCGTCGATATGTATGCGATATTGTCTACTCCTACTCTCCTACAGTACTATACATCTTCATACATACATCTTCTTATTTTCGATTCTACTATTTCCGATTCCGCCCATTTTACTTCCTGCGCACTGGGTGCATCCCTCCTGCCTTCAGACTATGACGCAAATCCTTATTTTCCCCACATTCTACGACCTATTTGCACGCTTCAGTCTACGTTACGCTACAAGTACGAGTTTACAAGACCTGGTGATGATTTTGCTACCTATAATGCGACCCGGGCCTGGGGGGTCGAGTAGGCGGAGGGGGATTTCTGCACGAAGGAGGACGGATGGAAGGAGGAATGGAAGGATGCTGGCGGGAAAAACCATCTTGGTGAATATAATAGCACAGCACGACTACACGTATGAGCAGCTGACTCGCAGGGTTGTATGAACTCGTTGTATGAACTCGAAAAGATAGATTGGGGAAGCGAATCGGATAATCAGATTCAGACTTATGGCATTCACGCTCGAAATCGTCTCTTTGTCGCCTCTTGCCATTGGCTTTCGCCACCATGCACCGGGCGCTCAGCATTCCTGAAATTTGCGAGATTGTCTGTGAGCATCTGCAAGGTCCATCGCCAAGCCTCGACAGCAGTCGGCGGAAAGATTTTGCTGCTCTTGCGAGGTGTTGCCAGACATTCCGCGATCCCGCTCTCAACGTCCTGTGGAGGAAACAAGATACACTCGTCCATGTTCTCAAATGTCTTCCATCTGATTTGTGGGAAGAGACGGTGGAGGGAGATGCTGGGGCGCCTCGGCTTGGTCTTGTGAGTCGTTGGCAAATAATGACTTAGAAAACTGAAGCTAACGTCCCGCAGCGCGGAGAGCGGACACCTCTCCCGGAAGAATGGGACAGATGCTCATTCTATGCTCGTCGTATTCGGGAACTGGAATTACACTGGCCAACGCGACTCAACAAATTCCCCTCTCTTCCCATGTTCCAAATGCTCAGCGAATATTTTCCTGAAGACTTTCTTTGCCCAAACCTGAAGAGCATAAGTTGGGAACCAGAACATCCACTCTTCCCCTACCTTCGTCTGTTCCTCGGGCCCAAAATCACAGCCGTGTCCATATCCACCAGCGTTTTCAATATGCCGCCCTTATTCGGTCTAGCAATCCGCTATGCGGAGCTGAAAACATTAAAACTTGACATCATCTCAACCGACGCCCTGTTTTCTCACACCTCCTCGAAAATTGTGCTGAAACTGGCCGAGATCGAAAACCTTACTCTGGAGAAAATTGATCGAGCGGCGCTCGAGCATCTGTCCCGCCTTCCCTCTCTGAAATCCTTGGAACTGCTGCAACCAGAGGAATGGGATTTGGGACCATCGTCTACTTCCTATGTTGCGGACGCACCGTTCCCGGCCCTCCGCAGCCTACAATTTTCAGTCACGACGATCGAATTCGCCCTCCAATTTACCAATATGCTCTCAGACTGCCATTTGCAGGAATTTAGCATGGAAACCGCCTTTGTCGTCACCAGTGCCACCAATGTCCAATTGTACTCCGCGCTGGCGAGCCACATATCGCACACCGCTTTGCAATCCCTCACCATTGCCGATGCCGATGGTGAGGATTCAATGCTGCTACCACCCGCAGCTGTAATTGCAGATTGCGTGATCAGTGGAAGCCTTCTCGGGCCTCTGTTTTGTTTCCAGAATCTCACCTCCGTCCACCTCACCCCGTCTACCGGATTTGACATAGACGATGCCGCCGCGTGGGATATGGCCCGCGCTTGGCCACAGATTACATTCTTACGGATGACTACCTGCTGCACCGAGCTGGGCCACCGGACCAGCATGACGCTGCACGGACTCCGCGCCTTCGCGAAGCATTGTGCGAACCTAAACAAACTGTGCATTACCGTGGACGCGTCGGCAGTCCCCGCTTTTGACGGATCGCCGGAGACACGTCTTTCGCAGCGAGCGCTTGGCACATTTGAAGTTGCGGAGTCTCCGATATCCGAACCGGCGGCCGTCGCCCGATTCCTATCTGCGCTGTTTCCTTGTCTTGCAGAAATTGACACCGTGGACGAGTGGCGCTGGGAGGACTACCCCGACGGTGCCGCAGACGACGAGGAGATGGCTGAGGCGCGTGCTCGCTATACCCGCTGGAAACAAGTCCAGGTTTTGCTCCCGATGAATGCAACTATCCGCCAGGAGGAACGAGACTAGGCGGTGAATGAGTTGTCTTCAAGTTCTTTCTCCCGATGACCGTGAGCCTTTTTTATTCCCGCAATTTCTTTGAGAGGACTAATGTTTTCCCCGCATCTGCAGACTGGCTCATCGTTCCTATCTTAAGGTCGCTTGATGACGATGATATTGATAAATTCCTGGTCAACCTCCAAAATATAGTAATCACATAACTCGTGTCGACGCGACGCGACAGGTCAAACCGGGAGTAAGTGGCGCAAGGTTAATGATCCAAGCAAAACCAAATGGACCAGCTGTAAAATACACGGTAGGACTAATAATACACAATCGCTTTCAACCCAACATCTACCAATTCCTGTTTACGCACTCCTGCATAGATATTAAAAAACATTCAGCCCATACGCGTTCCCACCGAGGTACGTCAGGCCAGAAAAGGTCCGTCCGGGCAGCACATCGAGGCGCAAGCAGCCCGAGGAATAATCGGATGGTGCGCCAGGGATCTGCAGCGGACGCGTAAGGTGCTTGTGTATCGCATCAAGCACGTCGCGGACACTGAGTGGTGCGCCGTCCTTTCGTTGCACGAGGAACGTTGCCCACGGCGCGCTCTCGTAGATGTTACCACCCACAGGGAGGAGGATGCGCATCTCGCACAGGCCCGTGATCGTTGCCAGCTTATCTAGCCAGCCATTCCACCGGCTGTAGACGCTCTTATGCGCGTAGTCTGAGGGGTACAGAATGTCCCAGACGAGCGCGAAGGACAAACGGCGGTGCACAAAGACCGGGGCGGCATAGGCGTCGTAGCGCTGGACTATCACAGAACGTGGCGTCAGCACGGGCAAGTGTTGGGTGATATACACAACATCAAAGACCGCGCGCTCGACGTGAAGACCAAGGAAAAAGGGAGGTGTTGAAGGGACGTACAGAGAAGTGGCCACTGGCCGTAATAGCAGGACAGGTCAGGAAGCTGGTGGGAGGCGAAGACTTGACACCACATCAGGGCTGAGGTTGTGGTTGCTGTCGTGGTTCAAGGTGAAGACCTACGGAATACAAGGTGGTGGCGCCCGAAATATAAAGGAATTTCGACGATGATTGCATCAGAGACACCTCATACGCGAACGGGTCCGGGCAGGGTGGCGCACATGTTATGCTGTGAGCAAGTCAGAGAGTGACTCGATTGCGTCCAGCGGTGGCGGACTGGTATGCTCGGGAAGTTGTGGGTGTTTGTGGGCGCCCTTGTGCTACGGATTCCGGGCGCGCATTCAAGCCGGCGTCTCAACTTGGAAGATCGCGGGCGCTTGAAGGATGAGAATGAGTAACATTGTGGCCAGAATGAGGCAACTCCCCTGAAGGTTCGATTTCCTCTTCTTCCAGTTTCGCCTTCAGTCTTGACCAATTTTCACTTCTGCCGCTTTCAATCATAAAGGTCTTCCAATTAATGCTGGGAAATATAGCTCCTTGTTACCTCGGAGGGGCACTTGCATCCCATTGGGCGTAAAATGATTGAACTAATAGAACTCGAATAAAAAGAGGTTTCCATCGAGTGTGCGGAGAAAATATGTTTTGAAATCAATTCAGAGTTCTCCCTTGCCTAGCCCTGATTGAACGGATGCCGTGCTTTATCATACCACTTGCCCGTTTCCTTGCAAGTTCGGCGGAATCCGAATTGTCTTCAGTTCGGGGCCAGTTTGATAGATAGGTTTGAAAGATTCACATTGTTCCTTGCCTGGATATATCGGATGCGTAGTATCCACACATCCGATTTCGACACACTCGCGGCGACTCTGCGTGTTGCAGCCAAATCTGCTCGTTCTCTTGTGCGTCGGTAAACTCCGTGTTCGAATCAATGAATGATGTGATCACGTGTTTAGTTTTTCCCCCTTCGACTCCGAGTCCTCGTCACCACCGTTGCGGCGGCGTTGCCCGGGCGGCTCAGAACCCAGATGCATCGAGCTCTCGCCGTCCCAGAGATCGTGGGCCTCATTTTCGATCATCTGGAAGGTGTCTATCTCGCCCTAAATCGCCGACAAGACTTTGCGGCTCTCGCCCGGACTTGCAAAAGCTTTCACGATCCCGCCCTCGATGTCTTGTGGAAGCGGCAAAATACTCTCACATATGTTTTGAAATGCCTTCCGTCGGATGTGTGGGAGGAAACCCATGATGCAGACTTGCCTCAGCTCCCTGCAGTAGTGAGTACGTTCTTCAACAGGACTCTCTCGCTCATGGTCCTGGATCGCATCATCATCCATAGCGGTTTATCAAGACGCCCAAACCGGTGGATTGGAATAGGCCATTGAACTACACGCATAGGATCCGGGCTTTGACGCTGATCCCTGCATCGGACAGACGTACCCACGATTTTCCTACCTCTGATGTGCTCGCAACGATCGAGCGTTGTTTTCCCCGGGGGAATTTTTTCCCAAATCTTCAAGACCTACTCTGGAGCCAAGGAAGCACAGACACATTCCATTATATCCGTCTTTTCGTCGGCCCGAAAATCACACGAGCCTCCCTTAGAATTCCTGCCAACACCGCAGACATGTCCCCTCTATCTTTACTTCGCTATCCGGAGTTGCAAAGTCTCACCCTTAAATTTTCGTCAGGCGGTACTTCTCCTCGCACCTCATCCAACCTCGTATTGGAACTGGCACAAATTCAGTTTCTTTCGATCGGGGGACTTGATCGGGCCGCTGTCGACCATCTTGCTCGTCTCCCTCACTTGAAATCCTTGGATCTGAGCAAGACAGATGTGCAGGATTTGGTGTACCTTCCCGACAGTTTCTCACAACACCACCCATTTCCAGCCCTCCGGTCGCTCACTCTGGACGACATAACAGTGGAGTTTTCCACTGCGTTGATCAACGTGATGTACGATTGTCGCTTGAGAGATTTTTGCCTGTTCACCGACATCCTTTCCCTGCAAACTACCATGGGCCAGTTATACACGGCCCTAGCAGGCCATTTATCTCACACCACCCTTCATTCTATCTGGATGAGTGAACTACGTGATGAGCTCATCCCGCCCCCCGCCGGCACAATCGCCAGTTATGTGATCACAGGCCGCATCCTTTCCCCACTCTTCGCCTTCAAAAATCTCACCTCGATCTATCTCACTGGCCCTGTGGGATTCGACATCGATGACACGGCCGCATGGGACATGGCCCGCGCCTGGCCCAAAATTAAATCGCTCACATTGAATTCATCCACGGCGCTGCACCATCCCTCCAGCATGACCCTACATGGCCTCCGTGCGTTCGCGACGCACTGCACCGAGCTGTGCCGGCTCGCAATCACCGTCGACGCCTCCACGGTCCCGCCGTTCGACAGCTCGCCTGCGGCTCGGATCTCGCAGCGCGAGCTTCAGACATTTTATGTCCAGGCGTCACCAATCGGCGACCCGCCCACGGTCGCCAAGTACCTGTCCGGGCTCTTTCTTGGGCTCACGTCGATCTGCACCCCGAACGAAGCGCACTGGAGTGTCCCCGCTGAAGCGGACGAGGACGAGGAAACAGCTGCAGCGCGTGCTCGCCACGTTCAGTGGAAATATGTCGAAATATTGGTTCCCTTCATTGCTTCCGTCCGCGAAGAAGAACGGCAGTGGGTGGACGGCGAATAATCTGGTAAACCATCGGGAGCACACCTTGCTTTAGACGGCTAAAACTGATTATCTCTTCCTCTAGAGCTCCCTGGTCGGTTTTGACAGGTTTAGACTTGCTGATCTTTCGGCGCTGGAGCACAATGAGCTCATCACGCGAAACCTGGGGCCGAGTCGCTGTATAGAGGAACGTGCCGCCGCTCGAGCTGCCCGAGACTTGGCGTGTTAATATAGTGTCCATTTTTGTACTTGGGACGTATTCCGGTCTAAACTTCAGATTTGCGAGCTGGCATGTTCCGAAATGGAAGCATTCAACTCTATCTGCGTGCAGTCTGGATTCGGTACGCTCGAAACCTGAAGACTGCCAAAGTTTCGGGAGACACTTGAGACCACAGCGGAGTAGTAGGTGTAACTACCCGCAATGCGCTAGGTGGTTGTCTGCTGAGGATGTGGGTAACGAACAACAGAAAAGAAAAATAAACCATGTCACACACCCATCACGCGGCCCCGAATCGAACGAGAACCTGCCATAAATTCCAGTAGCGAATAACCCTGAGCAGATGCACGCCGTGTGCGACCGAGTGTTATCAGCTCGGCCTGTGTCTTCCAATCCATTCCAAAGTGCATCTAACCCGGATTGGGTTGAAATTTGACAAGCTCGGCCTGACGCATGGGACGCAGGGCGGCAGACGGTCTCTCCAAGACCAGAACTCAATTTAAGAAAATTGTGACCCATCACCATCAGACACACAAAAAAAAACTGCTCGTATACGCTCACAACCCGACCCCGGATCGAACAGGGTTTATCTTGCAATCCAACTATAGCGTTCTGATGAGACGTCGCAAAGGCGCAGTGCGTATGTTACCGGGTGTAATTATCCCTCCAGCAAACCCGCATTAACCCTTACATCCAATGATGCCAACACCTTGCAAAACGAAGAAAGAGTTATAGTCAAAATTCCGAATATCAACCAAAGATTGCAGTGCTCTTTTACCAGTACTGTTGGAACTAGGAGAGTTCACAAACATAGTACCGTCGATAGTTTGATAACACGAGGCCGAACATGACCGTAACCCAGAAATTGGCATGATTACTTTAGGTACCTTAGTATTCAAGTAGCTATCGGGGATCACAGCTGCAAATGCCCCCAAATTTGCGGCGTTCCCGTGGCTGCTGATACTCCCGCTGGCCGAATCGGGTTGGGAGAATGAGCGGTTTCCGCTTTTGGATGTGTACGTAAGGTGCCTCCTGCATTGAAATTTCGGAGCGGTGGTGAAGACATCCAGGACTCGTATTCGCGAAAGCTGAAGGATTATATTGTAAGAGAAGTGGATATAATGTAAACGCGAAGGAAAATAATGAAATAAAAGATGGAAGCAGGCAGATCCACGGCCGGGTTACACTCGGGACGCACAGGTAAGCAAGTCGCCTCCGCATCCGGGATCGGGGAGTATCTCGCTGTTACGCGTCGCGGGCCGCGCTGCGGGTGTCGACGTCGGCCTCTCGATGGTGACTTCAATTGCACAAAGCTCAGGAGGACGAGGCTTCGTCCCCACTGCTGTTCCCAAGTAACCCCACCGTGACCGTCCCCCGCGCAGATAACTCAAGGAAGGCTCGAGCATCGGCTCCCGCCCACTTCCCACTTCCACTCGCAGGTCAAAAGAAGCGTGGCTGTGGGTCGCGCTCTCCACCGACCTCCTTCCCCTCGCTGCAGGAATACTAAGGCATTCCGATCGGTGCCCATTCGCGCCGCCCGCGTCCACAACATTGCATAACACAAGGAAGAACCGTGTGATGGCCGTGCCATTCGCACCGTGTCTCCTGCTCCTGCACTCCTTGACTACGGACATCTCCGCAACTGTCTCCCAACCCACCTGAGCCACAAACACCCCGCCAAAGCACCAGCGCGCGCGCACGGCCATCGCATCGTGCTCTCTTGCGTCATGCCCCCTCCCACTCCTGCGCTCCTAGACCGCGGGCACCTCCGCCGCCGTTCTCCCCACCCACCCACGGTCGTAACGCCTCGCAAAAACGTCAGCGTAGACGCCGGGAAAGCCACCTGTATCCCTTTTGGCTCTCCGTCGATGCACGGATCCCGGCGTCCTTCTCCTCGACGGCCCCATTGGTCCTCGTTCCCACCGTCGCCGTCACCGTCGCCGTCACTGCGGACGCCGGAGGAAAAGCAAGGCAGTCCAGCCGCTGCATACGCGCAGGTAGTGCTTGTGCATCCTCCCCAGGGACGGCGTCGCGGACCGGAAGCGAAAGGAGGGACGCGAGCAGCGGAAGAGAAGGAAGATATCAAGAAGAGGACGGAAGGCGCGCGGGGGCAGGGCCCGACCGCAGCCAAGAACGGTGCTGAGACCCAAAAGGAGGAACGGGGAGGAAGAAAGGGACGGAGCGGCAGCGGGGAGTCACGAGGAGCAGCAAAATAGTGCACGCTACGCCTCGAGAAAGACGCGACGCGCGAATAGAGGTAAGCGCGCAAAAGGCCAAATGAGGACATTCGGAACAAGGAAACGGGCCTCGGTGAAAGAAGGCGCAAAGGGCCTTGCGACAACGAAAAAAAAAAAAAAAGATAAGATAAGATAACGAGCCGCCTACAGTCCGTGTAGACTGGAGGGCATAGCGCACGGGAGGCAGAGAAGAAGCAAAAAGGAGACAGCCCCAAAGACCACCAAAATTGAAAGCCTGCGCGCAAAGGAAGCTACGAGAGGTGGAGAACGCGCCCGCACATCAACAACGAGGAGCCGCAGAAAGGAGGTCCACGCCGCAGATAAAGGCACAGCGGGTGGCACGATCCGGCGAAAAAGGAAAGCGAGGGTGGCACACGACCTGCACGGAGGCAGATCGGCCGAGTGCAGCGCCGGATCGAAGGGTAGACGGGCAGCCTGCACGAATGAAAAACCCCGGACGGGACGAATTGAAAAAAAAAGAGAGAGAGCGAGACAGGGGCGGCGTCGCGCCTCGCGGGTGAGAAGAGGGAAAAGATAGGTGTGTACAAGACAAAAGGGGAGAGGGGCAAAGGGGAAGGAAAGGAAAGGGGAGGAGCAAGACGCACATGAGGATGGCTACAGTCGCAACGTCGATAGGATAGAACGTCAGCGCAAAGTTGACGCCGAGCATGTACCACAATGTGCCGTTCGTCCCGGTCTGCGTCGATGCGTGTCAGAATCAGCTTACCAGGGTTAACAGCGGAAGGGCAAGGGACGTACACGCTCGCTCTCGCGCATGAGGAAGCCGAGACAGCGTTCATAAACGCGCTCCACGGCGGGGACGCGCAGGCGCACAACGTCCGTCGGCGCGATGACAGCCAGGGCGGACCACAGAACCAACGTCACCGTGCGCGGGGACATACTCGGTGTGAGGTACAGCCCCAGTGTAATGAATCCTGCATTGTTCTACGTATCAGCCAAAGCACGACAAAAAAAGGTGAATGCCACCGACCGATGGACGAGTGGAACACCTTCCTCGGGATCTCCCAGTCGATTTTCTTGCCTTCCGCACCGTCCTCGAGTGCCCGCTGCTTCCCCGCGCGTCTGTCGGCTTTGAGGGCCGCGGCGACCTCCTCGTCCTCTGCCTCGTCGTCTGCGTCGGCTTCCATGGCGTGGCCCAGTCCTTCGAGGGTGCGGATGACTTTGCGGGTGACGCCTTTGACGCCGGCGGCGGGGGAGGGGCTGGCGGAGGAGCGGCGGCGCGTTGGAGGCGGGGACTGGCTCGAAGCGGGCATTTGAGTGTCAGAGAGGGAGAGGAGGAGTGTCACGGATGTCACGAGGGTCACGATGACTAAACCGGCTGACTCTGCTCTTCCGTTCCAACCACCATGTCCTTATCGACATCCCGGACCTGTAGCACACGCGGCGTGCATCTGCTCCTACTTAGTCGTCGGATTTGTTTGTCGCTTTCCGCAGAACGTCCCCGTTCGACTCGGGGCTGGGTGATGGATGTACAGGAAACATTCCCCCTTTTTTTCTCATCCAGATCTCTCTATGGCAGATCCGCATGCAATGTTCGATACCCTCTCGATTATACGTGCACTCGGCATCTTTTGTGAGAGTTAACTCGTTGGTCCAGTCTCCGAAACGACAAAATCAACCAATCACTCTCACGACCTCAACCATACAACCCACAGTTCAAAACACCCGGTAGCACACGGCATGCATCTGCGTAGCCTGCTTCTGTGCGTAGACAGCTTGTTTCTGCAAAGTGACCCCGTTCGATTCGGGGCTGGGTGATACAAAAGAAGTTAACACAACTGATTTTTTCCTCTTCTCCGCCCTGGCAGATCCCGAAGCAATCTTCGGTATTCTCTTGATTCTGCCCGGCGTGTTCGCGAATTAATTTCGCCCCTCCTAGCTCAAAGTCGTACTACAGTCTCCGAGACGACAAAATTACCCCATCTCCCCCACGAATCGAAAGACCAACAAGAGTTGGAACCACCCGGTAGCACACGGTGTGCATATCTCTCGGACAGATCAGTGCTTTCTGCGGAACGACTCTGTTCGATTCGGGGCTGGGTGATAGAGTGGCTAACGCAGGGAAATATCTTTTTCCTTTTTCTCCTACAAACCTCCCAAGCGTCAAACAAGTGTTCTCTCAATTCAACGCGGTGTCTTTTGTGAGTTATTTTGCTCTTTCGTGTTCGGTATAATCTCTGAGTTGACAACCCCACGCAGTTTCAATAAAGTAACACATACGACCTAGAGCTCATAACACCCGGTAGCACACGATGTGCATCTGCTTAGCCTAGCTTTTCTGTAACGGTGATTTCTGCAGGACGACCCCGTTCGATTCGGGGCTGGGTGATGGGGTGCTAACGCATGTTTTTCCCCCATCCGAACCACCCAAACATACAAGCTGGGTTCCGTATACGCGCCGTCCTTGGTGCGTTATTTTCACCTTGGGGTTGGGTGTTTGATTCTTGTAGTCTTCGATGCGGAGATATTGCACAACCGATCTCGCTCCACAAATGGGAGCACAAAGCCAGAGCTCAGAACACCCAGTAGCACACGGCGTGCATCTGCGTAGCTTAATCACGGGGTTTTCTGGCTTTCCGCAGACGGACCCCGTTCGATTCGGGGCTGGGTGATGAAAAGGATAGAAAATGAATCTTTTGCTACTTCTCATTCAAAGTTTCAAGCCGACCGCTCTTCCATATCCACGATCAACGCGTCCAGTTGCAACTTACATGTACTTCGCACTCTTGCTCACAGTCTCCGATGCGGCAAAATAAACCCACCACTCCCACGAATTCAAGCATACCAACAAGAGTTGAAATCACCCGGTAGCACACGGCGTGCATCTGCTTAGTCTGTCGTATTGGCTTCGTTGATTTGTGCAGATTGGCCTCGTTCGATTCGGGCCTACTAGGTGATGAGCTGGTATGTCCTTTTTCCATCTCCCAGAAATCCCTCAACTCTTTCAACTCCGTCCGGATCCGATTCAAGGAAAATTCAATTTCAACCAACAAAAACCCGACAAGATCCAGCCAGGGGCGCACCGAAGTCGCAACCTGAACAACGAGCTAATAAACCGACGCGCACCCACAGAGCTCATAACACCCGGTAGCACACGGTGTGCATCTGCTGAGTCTGCTTTTGCGGCCTTGTTGCGTTCTGCAGAAGGACCCTGTTCGATTCGGGGCAGGGTTATAAGAGAAACTGATAAGTTTTCTTTTCTTTTCTTTTTCTCCTCCAAATCTCCCAATGACAGATCCGCAAGCAACGTTCGGCATTCTCTCAATTTCCCACCGCTCCGCCTTTTGCGAGTTAATTTTACTCCTCTTAACTGAGAACTCAAAGTCATAAAGTCCCCGAGACCGCAAAAATCAACCAATCGCTCCCACAAATTCAAGCGGACAAACAGGAATTGAAAACATCCGGTAGCACACGGCGTGCATCTGCTTAGCTTTGGCTTTTGGTTTTATCACTTTTGCGGAACGACCCCATTTGATTCGGGGCTGGGTGATGAGATAGCAGTTTAAATTTCATTTTTCCATCTAACCTCGCTGGCGAATCCCCAAGCAGCAGTCCGTTTTCTCTCAATTAAACGTGGCGTCTTTTTGTGCGTTACAAACATACAAACAACAGATGAAAAGAGCTGCAGATGGCAACCCACAACCCCAGCTTCGACCATGCGTCTGCCACTATGATGCCGCCAACTCATTCGTGGCCAAGTTCGAAAAAAAAAGTCGTTCGACGTTCAACAAGCAGAAGTAAGTTACATCATGCATTCAAGTTACAAGTTTGGAACGCTTGGCCCTCGGGAATGCACTCAACTCGTCCTCATCCGAATCTGATGGCGACTCTTCGTACGCACGCTTCAACCTCCGCTCCAATTCCGTGGCCTCTGAAAATTGGATACCGAGGATCTCCTGGGTGGATGGCTCGTGCTTTTCTTGATCGGAGTCGTCTCGGTCTAGTACAGATTCTTCTTCATCGGAGTCGTCTTGGTCTACACCTTCTTCGTGATCCGAGTCGTCTTGGCATAGAAGAGCTTCTTCGCGATCGGGGTCTTGACAATACTCGCACGCTGTAATTAACTCAGCAGAGATTCGTTTTGTGGAAGAAAGTATTGTACCCTGAGCAACCTCTGCGGACAACATGTCAGAAATATACAGTACGACTCGCCATTATTGGAAACGAACCATCACCAAAAATCATGCGCTCAATTTCGGCCACCGAGGGCAAAATAGGTTGACTGTGAAGCGAACGGCGAAATTTAGATGTGAACTGATCATCCCAGTCCGTCGTGGATGAAACCGTGGTCGCCCGGATCAATGGCCCTGTGAGCCGTTCGACAATTTGAGCCGCGGTGGGGCGTAACTCTGCATCCTTATCCCAGCACTTCTGCAATAGCTCCCAGAAAGTGTCAGATATCTGGGTGCCAGAGTCTGGTAACGGCCGCGAAGGACGTTTATTCTCCGCAACCCGGAACATGACATTCATGTCGTTCGGTAATTCCCAAAACGGAACTCTTCCAGTCAATATCTAAGGATCAGATTATTATACCATCAAGACGAGAGGGATGGGCAAATATGACGCACCTCATAGAAGACGCAAGCGACAGCATAAACATCTGACCCGTAGTGGTTCGGACTGTCTCCTTGGAACAATCACTGCGTTCCGACCCCCAGTAGACCGACTTTGTCTACATTGCGGCTACGTTCGGCTACCTCGGTCTACGTGTGGCTACATTGGTCTACAGGGGGTCGTAGACCAATGTCTGGCTACATTCGGCTACGTTCGGCTACGTCCGTCTACGTTCGGCTACCCGGCGTAGCCAAACCTCTGTGTACCTCAGTCTACCTCAGTCTACCTCAGTCTACCTCAGTCTACATGTGTAGACCGACCGTAGACCAAGATTGAAGAATATAAGACTTTTTATTAAGGGTGTTGAAAATTTGCTGCGGCACCCAGTCTACCCTCAGTCTACGCCGCTCGAGGTATGTCTACGTTTCTCTACCCTTGTAGACCGACGTAGACAGACACAGGAAACCGAGGTAGACACAGGTGTCGGTCTACCCCCAGTCTACCTCAGTCTACACGCCTTGGTCTACACTGTGTCTACTGGGGGTCGGAACGCAGTGAATTCCGGTGCTTGATAACGGGCTGTCCCTCCTCGTGCTTGTGCGGTAGAATGGGTGAATCGCATGGTTATGGTATTTGACACAGCGGAGAGCCCGAAATCGGCAATACAGGCCCTGCGCGATGGTGTGACGAGAACATTTATCTGGGAACAGCTGAGAAAAACTGTACTGGTCCGGTCCGTTTACGTACTGCTTTTAAATCACCGTGCACCACCCTTTGTCTGTGAAGATATCGGACCCCAAGAGCCACGTCCAGAATCTGCATGATAATTGATCCATCTGGAAGTATACTTGTCGTGATTGCTCACAAGTGAAAGGCGGTGTGCGTTAGGTTGTGTTCTGAGAAATTCCATGATGTTTCCGTTTTCCATCCAGGGCGAAACCAGACACAATCTGTTGTTCAGATAGTATACACCGAAAAACGGCAACAAGTTAGGGTGACACAGCTGCCGCCAAATGAGGGCTTCTCGTCCAAATTCCTGGGTATATATTGACTCAATGATGTCGTCGTCAAACCAACGTGGACCAACCTTGAGGATGGCCTCGATATCGGCATCCTGAAATACCCGCATGATTTTCACGCATACACCTTGTCCGCGGACCAAGCCCTTCCAGATATCACCAAAACCTCCGGCTGCGATTTGTTGGCCAACTTTCTGCAGCCCTGTAAGAGCAAAACAGCGAGGATGAAGACCAGAAGCACGAGAAAGTCGACACAACGCTTTACAAATATGTGGCTTCACGGTCGAAAATGAGTCCACGTCGAGTACCTGATTTTTTACTGGGTTGGAAATTAAGCTGCGGGTCGAGAATCCAGTTGACTTACGTCTTGCAACAGATCTATGATCAATTGCGCATCTGTCCCACGCAATGCCAATATTTCCTTGTATGACCTTGTATCCTCAAGATGAAGCGCCAGGTTTTTAACTCTTTTAGATATCTCGCGGCGAATGTCGTTTTGTAGCTCCACCGCAATCTCGTGGGGATCCAGCACCGTCGAGATCCACTGTTCACAGTGTTTTGTTACGGCGAGCAGAGTGTTCAGGTCGGACCGTAAGCATTTGAAAGCCTCCAGGAAATCAAGGTGTAAGGAGCTGAGTCGTCGTAGTAGTGCTAGCCCCAAACTTTTGTATGCATTCGTCAATATTGAATGTGCAAGCTAGCAGAACATACATATCGCGGGCGAGCCCAGTGGAGCTGTACTGGTCGTACTGGCCCTCTCGCGACTGTTCATTCTGAAGGTGAATTGTCTTTCCCGGCGCTATAGAAGTTCTTACGGCGTTCGATTGCCTTACTCTGGTGACGACCAGGTACACACACATCATCCGCTTCAAGAAACTTGCATGGGGTGAGTACGTGTTCCAGACCACATGGCAGAGGCTTTCAATCTGCGCCAAGAACCAATTTCGGTCTTCCGCCCAACTATGAACCTCAGCTAGCTGGTAGTCTGGGTCCACGAGACGAGCGATGAGATCGAAAGGATCCTGGTCGATAGTGATATTTAATGATGCAAGAAGATTTTTGGGCAGTCGCATTGTGGATGAGAATTTGATAGAGACGGCGGCAAGGCGAATCCTGAGCTCGTCCGCTCTATCATCAACACGGCGGGGCCGATCCTTGGTCCAAGTCATCTCCTTGATTGTCGCCCAAGTTTCCGAGTCGATTTCGGCCATACATTGATCCCAGTCCAGAGAACATAGACGATGACCCCGCAGAAATTCAAGAGATGATTCAGGATGATTGTCGGTGAAGGTCCTCGACAACAACGAATAGAGAGAAGCGTTATCAGTGTCGTCCCATGCAAAGAGTTCTTCATTGTCGGGGACACGAAGGAAGTCCATAAATCGCCCCACGAGATTAGGGCGATCTGGGTCCACTGCACGCAAGGCAATCCACAGAGTGAGAGGCCATAAGTTGGCACTGGTGAGCTCTGACAAAGTAGAGGTCATGGCTCCAGGTCCCAGGATCGGTATAATGTTCGGATCGCGTCGTGGAGGGAAAGTGGAGGGAGGAAGGAGGGGGAGTGAAGAAAAAGCTGTCAACATGGCCGAAGGCTATGCTGCCCAAGTCATGCTCGCAAGCTGTACAAGATTTCTATCAACGTCT
The DNA here is from genome assembly GCA_029449255.1 of Mycena polygramma. Taxonomy (NCBI): domain Eukaryota; kingdom Fungi; phylum Basidiomycota; class Agaricomycetes; order Agaricales; family Mycenaceae; genus Mycena; species Mycena polygramma. Next base: position 77,602 of record JARKID010000206.1, read on the forward strand.
CGGAGGGATTTAGGCAGCCTGACATGAGTCTTGGGCGCTTCAAGGGCGCTTGCTCAATTTAAACGAGAGATATGATATGCCGAGAGTTCATATTTATGTTTCTGGGGCGCGCCGCATGGCGGAGCAGCGCCGCCATTGGCCAGGGCCGAAAAACAACGAAGGCTAGGTCAACGCGAACTTGGCGCAAACTCCCGACGCCAATGGCTAGTATCACAGCTTTTGTTACAGAAACAATGCACCAGTGGACTGGGTGCATGATGAGCCGGAAAAAGGACCTGAAAGCTGGTTGGCGTACCTAAGAAGTTACAAGTCTTTGCATAACACGATGAACACATCCAGGCGAGTGCGCTCCAGGGACGAGGACATAGCAGAGATACGCGTGTAAACGGCAATAACGCACAAGGAGGTCAGTGCTCCACAGAATGGAAAGGCTGTGATGCCTGATGGAAGCAGCAAATTGTCAGCGCGACGAGCGTATGCCATGTTTCCAAGAATAAGAAACAGACCAAGATAGATAGCATCGCACAGCAAGCCCACGAGGTCCCCACGCAGTGAGATGTGTACGACCGCTTCGTGCAGGGAAATGAAGCGCAGCCGGACGTGCACTGCAAGGCCCTCTTGGAAGCGCCCGGGGCCCTTCAATACAGACAGCCCCGCAGACAGGCGGACACGCACAGCAGCTGCGACATTCGCGGGCGGTGCCGGTACATCCGCACTGACCGCGCTGTCTCCCCAGCTGATGCTCCGCGGAAAGGCAAAAACAGGCCGGAAGCACGAGGCTCAAGACGGGGGGACACGAGCAGCAGAAGGAGGACAAAAAATGAGAAATCAAGAAGAGGAAGAAAGGTGCCACGCGCAAGGGGCCGACCACGACCAAGCACGGGACTGACACCCAAGTATCGGCTCCAAGGCGCGCGAAGCTCCCAGCGGGGGGAAGAAGAACGATCTTCATGGGCACAAAGCGCACGCCGGCGGGCACTCGACAAGAGGTATGCGCGAAGCGCAAGAGCACGCACGACGGCCACACCGACGTCTGAAGGCCGGCTGTGCACGGCATGCGATGTACGGTGGCTGAGCATGCGACCAGATGTGAGCACCCTGGCACCCACAATGATGACTTGTGGATCCCAAAAACATTGCCTGCCTCACTCCCCTCCGTCATCCCTTTCGACATGCGAGTACGGGCCCGGAGATACATGGACAAGGAGGAAGCGCAGAAACGTGTGCGAGTCCCGACATTTGGGGGCTGCGATACGTGGCTCGGACCTCCGGATAGACGAGCCCCCTCCGACCCGCTCCCGGAGGAGAGACGCGAATGGAGGTCGAAGAGGTGTAGATGGCAAGAGAAGGAATCCAGGCAGAAATGAGCGCCACGTGGAGCGCGAGTGCCGCAGCCACGTTGATAGGGCCGGAGACGATCAGCGCAATGTGCCCTATAAAATATGAAGCGAGAACGGGCCGGGTCGAAAGCAGAGGCCGCTCCCAGACAAGGGCCCCAACGCAAAAGAAGAGGCAAGATCCACAGGAGACACGCAATGTCGCATACGTCCTGTTGGCCGAGCACGCAGCGAAAGGAGTGAGTTCTCGCAGCGTAGACAAAGAAAGAAAGAAAAGGCGCCGATGGGCGGTGGAGATGGCGGCGCGATGAGGGACGCTACGCACATAGAAGAGCCGCTATACGAGGTCTCCCAGAGAGCCGGTGTGCCCGGTGGACGGTAATAGATCAGCGCTACGAGTGCCAATGATTATTCAAGCGACGAGTTTGTACGCCATTTTCATGTCTAGAACATCGCGTATTACCCTGCTGATGTCAACAGGCTGGTGCTGATAGAGATTCGGGCGCGCAGATAGAGCCATACTGGCATTTTGAAAGTCGTCTACGTCGGCTTCCATGGCGTGGCCCAGTCCTTCGAGCGTGCGGATGACTTTGCGGGTAACGCCTTTGACGCCGGCGGCGGGGGAGGGGCTGGCGGAGGAGCGGCGGCGCGTTGGAGGTGGGGACTGGCTCGAAGCGGGCATTTGAGTTTGAGAGAGGGAGAGGAGGAGCGTCACGGATGTCACGAGTGTCACAATGACTAAATCGGATGACTCTGCTCTTTCGTTCCAACTACCACTTGACCACCACGTCAACTAGGCTCGTTGTCCAGCCTCTCCAGTATAATCTGCGTGAAATCTGAAGACAGTCGTTCAGATCACGTATACTGTAGAGGCTGGAACTTAGGAATACACGGTAATACGAACCGCCTCGGAGTTTGAAAAATGACACGCCAAGATATCAGCAATTTATCACTCCCATCAATTTCGCCGAAAAACCCTGAAAATGAAGTGCTCCAAACTCCTTCATTACCTCTTGTAAATTCGAGCAAAAAATTCAGAGCATTTCATGTCGATCGAAATATGACACCTGCGAAGAATTGGGCGGATTATGGTCTTTGAATGACCCTAGCGGACACCCATCATTTCATTCAAACTCCGAGGCGGTTCGTACTACGCTGTATTCGTAAGGACAAGCCTACACGTCAACTTGAATTCGCCCTTTCTGACCGGGCGTACATTTTCGCCAGCCTTCAGTGGGCTCGCTAATTCCTCTCACTTAAAGCATGCCTGGCTCAAAATACCCAGTAGCACACGGCGTGCATCTGCGTAGCGTTCTTAGTGAGCCTTCGTCTTCTGTAGAACAACCCCGTTCGATTCGGGGCTGGGTGATATGCATTGAGCGATGGTTTTTTCTTATCCGAATCTCGCCACTGAAAGGTCCGCAAGCAATGTCCGTTCCTCTCTGAAGAATCACCGCGGGGGAGAGTTAACTTTTTGGCTTGCCAAACTGGCTTGCGCCCGCGCAAACTGGCTTGTTTCGGGCGTGGGCGTGGATTTTGGTGGCATCACAAGCCCACGCCCGGCAGATCGGCTTGCAAGCCAAATTGTTGGCTTGGCAAGCCAGTTTGTCGGCTTGGCATCAGCCAAAAAACCAAAGTGGCTTGCGTCGGTTGCTCACGCCACAGGCATCCACTTCCAATTCTGTGTGGCCTATCTGCATCCCCCGACTTTAATCTTTCCGGGCGTGCGCTTTTTTCACCAAGTTTCATCTGTCACCGTCACAATGTCGAGTTGGTGCAACAACGACACCGAGCAACTATACCAATACAGTGCAAGCCTGCGGGCTTGTTAGGGTCAATACATTCCATTAGGTTCTGTTCATCTCCATACCACAGGACTGGTGGCCTCAGCAAATATTCGCGCTGATTTGGGCTCAATAGTCCCTCGACCTAGCTCTAGCCTCTATGTGTACACGTGTGAGGTATTTAGATCAGATACCCATTGTCTTTCACACTAACACTAGGGTTGTTCACAGTAGACTTTTTTCCTCCCTTTTTCGCTCCCTTTTTTCTCCCTTTTTTGCATTCTTTCGGGTTTTCTCCCAGTTTTTTTTCCCTTTTCAACTTAGAGATGTAAAAAGGGTAAAAAAGCGAAAGAACTAAGTCCCTGCATAGAGAACTGAGCAAAATCCAAAAAGAAAAAGGGCCGAAAAAGTTCTACTGTGAACACCCTAGCTTTGTGTTCCTTTTTCCGCCCCTTTTTTGCTCCCTTTTTACCTCTCTTTTGACCGCATTTGATGAATTGTGTACTCATACAGTCACTTGAAGGTCTCTGACTACACTAGGTCACTTCGGGAAACCGTGGCATAATTGCATCTCGACTTTCAACATATCTGTAGTCAAACACACGAGTTGGTCATTTCTGTTTGCTAAAGCTGAAAAAGGGCCCGAAAAAGGGGCTCGAAAAGGGCTCGAAAAAGGGAACCGTGAATAACCCTACTGAAAATAACTTACCATATCAATTAGAATGCTAATACGAGTATAGTGTATGCTCCGCAGCTGCCTTGGGGCTGACCTGTTGACACAGGCAAGTCAACTTTGCTCACGCACAAAAGTCAACCACCACAATTCTTCGTTTTTTTTCATCGAACGGAGGTCAGAATCTTGGGTACAAATACCTGGCGCTAATTTGGGCTCCTAGAATCCGAGCTTTGTGGTTTTGTCCCACAGAATCAAACCAATATCGGTGATATGGCTCATGCTTGTTTCCGTGCGTGTGCGTGCAGGTACACTCGGAGTTTTAGTTCATCAACGTTGAACAATCATCCGGCACATAATGCGAGGGTCCCGAGAGCTCAGCGACAGTCGGAATGGTGCAATTGAACTCACCTTAAGAGCACTTGTGTCTCGGGCGGGTGCTTGAGCAAAGTGGCTTGTGTCACGTGCCACAAGCCAGTTTGTCGACCAAAATGGCTTGTGCGGGCGTGCGGCGAGAAAAAAAACCTGAATTCTTGGCGAGCTACGGCGTTCAATTCGTGTCTAAGGCATGTATCTGGGTCGAAATTGTGGCAATACAGTCAACGGCGCACCCGTGGTACGTAGACGAACATGAATTGAACACCAAATAGGCAGGCATGGGTTTGCACAAACTGGCTTGGGCGTGACAAACTGGCTTGTGCATGCCCAAATTGGCTTGAAGGATGGCCCAAATTGGCTTGTGGGGTGGCCGTGGTTTGGGACAGCCAGTGCCAAAGGTGTACAACATCGGTGCGAGTCGGTACATACTGGCTTGGGTGTAACTCAAGTGTAGTGCTGGTCTGTGCAAAGCGTCTTGGACACCCCAATATTTGCGTGTTCATGAATGGTTGGAAGCTCGAGAGAGGTTGCGCTCTTATAACTGGTGTGGGCATGACCAAAGTCGCGTGAGGCGCGTCAGACAGGCTTGCGGAAATTGGCTTGTAAAAGGTTATTGGCGAATTGAACGGTTCAACGGCGGGTTCAACAGCGCCATGGAGACTTCAACACTAGCTGATTGGCTTGTGCAAATTGTACAAGCCGAGTTTGCCTGTTGAACAGTGCTGGACGCGGCGTATGGTCGGAAATGCCACGGATCCGGTTGAACATTGAACCGTGTGGAGGTCTAAAATAGAGGCTGAGCGGTGTTGAGCTTCAACGCAGTAGGCATGTGTCTTGAGCTTGCCGTGCAAAGATTACCGTGGGCTTCTCTAGATTGGCGTGAGTCACTACATTACATATTGGCTTGGATGTGACTCGAATGGCTTGTTGGTCTGCGCACAGCACTTTGTACATGCCAATATTTGCAAGTTCAAGAACGGTCCAACGTACTGGATGCGGCGTGGCTTGCGTTTTGCTCGCGACACATCCACAGTTCAGTGTCCGATCGTGTGATTTGTGGACCCCTCGGATGCACTGTCGAAAAAGGGATGGTAAACCCCTCAGAGATTCGCAACGTCGAATATTGTTGTCAGTGTCAAGATTGTCTGTTTTATTTTGGTTTTATTTCAAAATTGCAGTCCAATTAGGTGAGCCAATTCAGCAAGAAAGCTTTGCTGGGCCCCACAAACGCCAGGAGCACGCTCATCGCGTCTTGAATTCAACCGTGGGATCAAAGATTCCCAAGCCATTCGTTCGGCACGCTGGGTCGGCGGAGGGTAAGCCACGAAGGGTCCAGAGGCCTCCACGCAGATGGCAGACGATGTCGGCGCTTCAAACGGGTGTTATCGACACATAGGCTACAGTGGCGAGGCTTGGTGTAAGCGAGCACAAGCCAAGCCAAGCTGCCCACGCCCACGCCCACGCCCGCCAAGCGAAATTCAAACTCCGCTAAGCGGCGCAAGCCAGTTTGGCAAGCCAGTCGGAGAAGTCTGCCCGGTAGCACACGGGGTGCGCCTGCTTAACCTAAGTTTTCGGAATGGTTACGTTTTCTGCAGAAAGACCCCGTTCGACTCGGGACTGGGTGATCATCCTTCTGGGTTGCTTTCTTTTCTTTTGTAACCCCCCGCCGCGGCTCCGAGCCTTGTCCTACTCAGATATTATCCCTCGGCGCCTTCGACCTCTGGTTCAATTTCAACGAGCCCCCGAGGCCAACAAACCCCAGCGGCGCAAGTGAGGTCACAACCTGAGCAACGAGCTAATAAACCCAAGCGCATCTAATGGTAAGTTCGGAACACCCGGTAGCACACGGCGTGCATCTACATAGCCTGTTCGGGAATCAGTCGCTTCCTGCAGACGGACCCCGTTCGACTCGGGGCTGGGTGATGATAGCGATGTTTGGTCATTTCTTTTTGTTCACCTCCAAGTTCAAGTTCTCCGATTAGATACCCCTCGACTTTTCAAGTCCTTCCGGATCCGGACGGTTCGAATTCAAATAAGCACTGGCAATAAACCCGAGGACTGCGGTCACAACCTAAACAACGAGCTCATACACAGAGCTTATGACACCCGGTAACAATGGCGTGCATCTGCTCAACCTGGCTTTCGACTCCGCCGCTTTCTGCAGACGGACCCCATTCGATTCGGGGCTGGGTGATAATCATTCTTGCTTGTTTGCTTTTCTTTTCTAACCCCAGGCTCCGAGCCTTATCCTACTCAGATACTATCCCTCGGTGCCTTCAACCCCATCTGGTTCAATTTCAACGAGCCCCCGAGGCCAATAAACCTCAACGGCGCAACTGAGGTCGCAACCTGAATAACGGTCCTATGCAACCGAGCGCACCGAGTTCAGAACACCCGGTAGCGCATGGCGTTTATTTGCGTAGCTTACTGTTGGGCTTGTCAAGTCATGCAGAAGGACCTCGTTCGATTCGGGGCTGGGTGATGGGGTCGAGAAAATAGTCCTTTTTTCAGATTCAAACCCTCCCAAATCCCCAAGTGTTCCCTCAAATTCAACGCAGTGTCTTTTGTCAGTTATTTTGCTCTTTTGTCTTCGGCGTAGTCTCTACGTTGATAAACCCCACTTGGCAGTTTCGATAAAGTAACGCATACGACCTAGAGCTCAAAACACCCGCTAGCAACGGCGTGCATCTGCTCAGCCTGAGTCCTGTTCCGCTATCTTTGCTTTCTGCAGACGGACCCCGTTCGATTCGGGGCTGGGTGATATGAATGCTGGCATCTTCTTTTTCCATCTCCCAAGATGCCAACCTCCCAGTCATTGGTAGATCGCCCCGCCATTTCAAGCATACACACAAGACTGGCGTGCATCTGCTCAGCCTCCTTTTCCACCGCTTCATTCTTTACGCAGACGGACCCCGTTCGATTCGGGGCTGGGTGGTGATGCCGCTGGCGTTTTTCTTTTTTCAATCCCGAGTTCTCTCCTCGAAATACCTTGGCTCCTCAACCTCATCCGGATCCCGTGAAGGTTCGATTCTGACCAAACCCCAATGAACCTCCGAGGTGTAACCGAGGCCGCAACCTGAACAAAGAGTTCATAAAAAACTCGGATGCGAACAGAGCCCAAAACACTCGGTAGCACACGGCGTGCATCTGCTCAGCTTAGCTTTCCGCCTCTCAATCTGTGCAGAATGCCCCCGTTCGATTCGTGGCTGGGTGATCTAGTCTATTTCAACCTTTTCTTTCTCCAACTCACATGCATCCCCCGACTTCTCAACCCATCCAGTTCAAGGAAGCCTCAATCCAAACCGAGCACCCGAGAACCCTGAGTGGTGTAACTGAGGTCGTATGTTTGATTTTCAACCTCACGGTTCAAGCAAGGTTCAACGCCACGCTAATCGCTATACTTAGTCTATTCTGTACCCGGCAAATCAAGTTTTTTGATCGTTGAGGCTCGGAGCCCTATTGGGCATTTTTGCGAGTCCATATCCACGTACGTAGCCTTGGATACCAGTTTCCAGCATTTCTAACTATCGCTCGAATTTCGTGCGAAAATGTTATTCCATTTGGAGATGATCGGTACACTGATGGCATCACTTAGCCCTTGCTTTGTCCCTCAACAACTTGCCACTGCCCCCCATGCATCGCGCCCTCGACATCCCTGAAATCGTCGAAAACATCTGCCGGCGTTTGAGTGATCAGTATCTATACCCTTCTAGACAGAAAGATTTCGCTTTCCTCGCCAGATGCTGTAAAGCATTCCATGGTCCTGCAGCCAATGTACTGTGGAAGAGACAAGCGACACTGGCCAACGTGCTCCGATGTCTTCCATCGCACTTGTGGGAGCAAGATGCATCGGCCTCTTCCTATAACAGGAGGGTTCTTGGGTTTCGTGGTGAATTTGTGAGTCTTGCGGAACTCTTCAAGGCCGTTGGAAAGCTCGGATTAATATTAATATTCCTCGTAGCGCCTGATTCGGGCACTGCTTCCCGAAGAATGGGAAAGATGCTTAATTTACGCCCGCCGTATCCGGGAACTGTCGCTAATGGGGAGGTGGGACTCCGACTTTCCTACCCTTCCTGTACTTCAAGTACTCGGCGAATGTTTCCGACAAGACTTCCTGTGCCCAAATTTACGAAGTATACAGTGGGAGCCACAACTACCATCATCATTCCCCTACATCCGCCTTTTCCTTGGTCCCAAAATCAGCGGTGTTTACCTCTCAGTCCACCCTAACGCCTCCGATGTGGCGCTCCTATTCAATCTAGGGATTCGTTACCCCGAGCTGAAACAATTGACGCTGGGCAATTCTTCCAACGACCACTCCCCTTTGCTTTCTGGCATCTCACCAGAGATCGTACTGCAGCTGGCTAAAATCGAATATCTTTCGGTTGAGACACTCGATCGAGAAGCGTTCGACCATTTGTCTCGCCTTCCTGCTCTTCGATCTTTGGATCTGCGCATCCCATCGCAAGGTGATTTAGGACCGACATTATTCTCTCCCATCGGAGACCAACCAAGCGCGGCATTTCCTGCCCTCCGCATGGTGAACCTTGGTTTCTCGACGATCGAATTTGCCACCGAACTTATCAATCTGCTTCCGGACTGCCATCTGCGGGAATTTCGCACGGGCACCGACGTCTTGGCCACCAATATCGCAACTGATCGACTGTACACCGCCCTCGCCAGCAACATATCCCACACCACCTTAGAGTCCCTCATCGTCGCTGAGATTGACGACGGCGGTTACAGCCCAACGCCAACGCCGCCTGCCTCTACAATGGCAGATTATGTGATCAACGGACGCCTCCTTGCGCCACTGTTTTGTTTCCGAAATGTCACCCACGTTTATCTCAAAGCGCCTGTTGGCTTCGACCTGGACGATGCCACTGCCTGGGACATGGCCCGCGCTTGGCCGCGGATTGAATTCCTTCGGCTGGATTCGTCCACCGATCTCCACCACTCGTCCAGCATGACGCTGCACGGGATTCGCGCGTTCGCGAAGTACTGCGAGGACCTGGTTGAACTCAAAATTACCATAAACGCGACGACGGTCCCGCCTTTCGACAGGTCTCCGGAGACACGCCTGTCGCAGCCCAATCTGCACACTTTCAATGTTTCGGGGTCGCCTATTTCCGAGCCATACAGTGTCGCCCGGTTCCTGTCCGCGCTGTTCCCTCGTCTTGTGAAAGTCATCACGCTCCACGAGGCGCGCTGGCGGGGCCCAGCCGAGGATCCGGACGACGCGGCAGAGGAGCTTGCGCACCACACTCAGTGGAAGCAAGTCCAGGCTTTGCTTCCAGTTATTACGGCTGTCCGCGAAGAAGAGCGGCACTGGACTGTAAATGATATGTCGTCCTCAACATGATGGTGAGTCTTTGCATGAATTACCGCGCCGATTCTCAAGCCCAATCTTTGTCTTTCCCCAGACTGAAATGCACCTGCTTTCCTTCACCACTGCTTGCCATGCGTCTCTCTGCATGACTGGACAATGGGGAATTAGAGTAACTCGGGTAAAGTGAAAGGGAGGGGAAGGATCCTTGGACAATCATTGGAAAAAATCAGCGGCGAAGGGGGGATTCATTCAAGCAGAATCGTATCCAAGTTACATGGAAGTAGATTTGTCAGTGCCGACCGACCTTGACCGACAATCCTTTCGTGAAGTCGATCCTGAGTGATACACTGCAAGTTGAATTCAACATAGATCTGAGCACGGCTCCGGCAAAAGCCGTGTTTGGATCACGGATGCCAGATGGCATCATTGGGTAAGGGCCGTGACGTGTTTTCCCCAAGTTTTTCCTTGTCCCCACTCACCAGCCCCCATGCACCGAGCTCTCGGAATTCCAGAGATCATCGGCCTCGTTTGCGATCATCTGGAATATATCCATCTTACCCACGACGGCCCAAACGATTTTGCGACTCTCGCCCGGACTTGCAAAAACTTTCACGATCCCGCCCTCGACGTTTTGTGGAGGAGACAAAATACTCTCGCAAATGTGCTTAAATGCCTTCCGTCGGACGTTTGGGAGGAAAGGCATGATGTAAAACCACCTCAGCTCCCTGCAGTAGTGCGTAAGCTCTTCGGCAGCGCTCTCCACACTCATATCCAATAATCGACAGCGGTTTGTCAAGACACCGCAACCAGCGGATTGGACTAGACCATTGACTTACGCACATCGGATTCGGAGATTGACGCTGCTGCCTGCGCGGCGTAGAGCTGTCCATGATTTTCCTACCTCTGATGTGCTCGCCATGATCGAGCTTTGTTTCCCCGGCGGATATCTGTGCCATAATCTCCAGGACTTGGTCTGGAGCCCGGAAGGAAACACACCAGCATTTCACTACATCCGTCTTTTCCTGGGCCCACACATCACCCACGCCTCCATTCAACTTACGGCTAATGTCGCAGATATGTCTCCTCTATCGTCCCTTCGATATCCGGAGCTGAAAAGTCTCAGCCTTAAAGGCTCATCAGATAATAATACTTCTCTGATTCGTCGCACCCTATGCACCTTCGCACCGGAACTGGCCAAAATTGAGCGTCTTTCACTCGATTCGCTTGATCGGACTGTTCTCCTCCATCTTTCTCGTCTCCCCCGCTTGCGATCCTTAGATCTGAGCAAGACGGATTTGGATCCACAGGACTTTGTCTCTCTTGTTGACATCTCACAAGACCCATTCCCAGCCCTCCGGAAACTTAGTCTGGACGACACCACGGTGGAGTCCGCCACTGAATTGGTCAACATGATGCAGGATTGTCGCTTGAATGATTTTTTCATGTACAGCGACCTCTTTTCCCTGCAAGCTGCCATGGGCAAATTATACGCCGCGCTCGCAGGCCGTTTATCCCACATCGCGCTTCATTCTATCTGGATGATTGAAATGCGCGATGAGCTGGTCCCGCCTCCAGTCGGTGCAATCGCCAGTTATGTGATCACAGGTCACACCCTGGCCCCACTGTTCTCCTTCAAAAATCTCACCTTGGTCCATTTGACGGGCCCTGTCGGATTCGACATCGACGACACTCGTGCATGGGACATGGCCCGTGCCTGGCCCAAAATCCGATCGCTTACATTGAATTCATCCACGGCGCTGCACCATCCCTCTAGCATGACCCTACATGGTCTCCGGGCGTTCGCGACGCACTGCGCCGAGCTGCGTCGGCTCGCCATCGCCTTCGACGCCTCCACAGTCCCGCCGTTCGACAGTTCGCCTGCGGCACGGATTTCGCAGCGCGTGCTCCACGCGCTTCACGTCGAGGCATCGCCCATCGGTGACCCACCTACCGTCGCCAAGTACCTGTCCGGGCTTTTTCTTGGGCTCGTTTCCATCTACACCTGGAACGAAGCGCGCTGGAGTGAGCCAGCCGAGGCTGACGAGGACGAGGAAACGGCCGCGGCGCGTGCTCGCCACACTCAGTGGAAATATGTCGAAGCATTGGTTCCCTTCATTGCTTCCGTCCGCGAAGAAGAACGGCGGTGGGTGGATGGCCAATAATTTGGTAAACCATCGGGAGCACACTTTCTTTTAGACAGCTGAAACTGATTATCTTATTCTAGAACTCCAATTTCGACTTGTTGGAACACTGAATCAATCCCAAATCCGCGTGAAAATCCGGGACCGAGTCGGTGTATTGAAATAAGTGCCACCCAAGCTGCCCGCGACTTGGGGTGTTAATATACCTTCAATTTGTATAGTTGGCGCGCATTCCAGTTTACACGTCAGATTCCGGCCTCTTCTGCATGCAGTCTCAATTCGATGTGCTCGATCCTCGAAACCTGGAGACTGTCAAAATTTTGGGAGATACTTGATACCGCACTGGATGCTATGTGCATGTTGGCTGACGAAACCGGCCATTCAACGAACACCAGGAAAAACAAAAAGCACCATGTCACACACCCATCACCCGGGCCCGAATCGAACCAGGGTCCTACTGCAATCCAGAGTCCAGACATTGAGCTCACATGTGTCAGAAAGCTGCATTCTATATGCTACCGGGTGTTATTAACCGTACAGCAAGGAACAAGACATCCAATGGGCGCCAACACCCTCGAGCAACAATGAAAGACTTGTACTGATAGATTTGGTTATTCCGGATATCAACCACAAAGAAAGATTGCAGGGCCTTTTCTCTGTCGGAGCTGGGAGAGCTCACAAACATCGTACCGCCGATGATTTGATTACGCAAAGTTAAGGTTGTCCGTAACCCAGAAATTGGCATGACTAGTTTGGGTGCCTCGGTATTCAGGAATCACGGCAGCAAGTGCGCCTCAATAGAGCTTATTAGGTGCAACCTCCAAATCGATTTCGTGGAGCCCGAGTTCGATTTCGGACTGAAAATTCCGGTTTTTTTGTGGAGCTCCTGGGCAGACTTATTATTTAGCGTGTCCCGGCTACAGCGTGTGCCTGGCTCGTACCAATGCAATACTTCGGCCAGCTTGCGACGAACTTGACCACCGCCTTCCGTAGCTCACGGCGCTCGGATTCAGCGCTCCAAGGGTCACCAAATCTGGTCGGCAAGCTCGGCCACTTCGATTAATCAAAAGATCTTCGACGTAAGGAATTATTTTCTTCGACTTAAAAGTGAATTTCGTGGGGGCACCTAATAAGCTCTATTGCAAGCATATTATACCCCGAACGAAGAAGAGCTAAATAAACAGCTGGAGGCACTCTCATCAATGCAGATCCACCGCCTCCCGTTAGACTCGGTGCGCGCGGGTAAGCTGCAGCCATTCCCCTCAGCATCCATGAGTCGAGGGGTATCACAGAGCTGAAGTTAGCTACACATCAGCAAGATACCGAAGCAAAGAGGAACGCGCTCACCGAGTGCTGCATGTGCTGCATCCCCTCTTCCGACAAATGGCAGGGCCATCGACGGCCGTCCGCAGCGGCAAAAGCGCAATAACCACCGCAGACCTCACGCCCCCGCCCGCGTATGTCGCGCCGCAAACCGCCGGTAAAGTGGGGCACTGTCGGCCTCTCGCTGCGCACTTTGATTGCACAAGCTCAGGAGGAAGACGAGGCTTCGTCCCTCCTCCTGTTTCCAAATCACCGCGTCGTCCCCGCGCGCAAACGACTAGAGGGAAATCGAGGACCGCCTTCCGCCCATTCCTCACTCCTACTCCCGGGCACCCCGAGCCCTCCACCGACCGCACTGCGCACAACAATACCCTAGCTGCGGGGGTGTATGGTCGCCGCGTATGTCGCGTCGGGGAAAGGCCAAACGTGCATAGTGCTCCTGCAGCGCCCAGCTCGATCGTGGATCCGAGGAGGGCGAGGTCAAGTAACCACACCGTCCTCCGTCAAGGAAGGCTCGAGCACCCCCTTCCGCACATTCCCCACTCCGACTCCCCGGCACCTCGGTCCTGGAGCCCGTCACCGACCACACTGCACACACGACACCCTAGCTGCGGAGGTGCCGCCCATGATCGAGTGGTACTCCTTCGTATACCGGGGACTACCCACTACGTTCATGGCAAGACGGAGGAAATAAAGAGATAGGAGATGCGAGGTTTGCCATAAACTGTCCTGCACCACGGCGAGGATCCACGCCGCGCTCGCTCCCGCTCCTGCACTCCTCGACCGCGGGCACCAGCCACGTCGTAACACCCCGCCAGAAACGCAAACGTGCAGGCCAAGAAAGCCGCCTTGGTCCCTTTTAGCTCTCCTTGAAAGGCCAGTTCTCCTGGACCGCGCCGTCCCACTCTGCCTTCGCCTTCGCCGGCGGCAGAGGGCAAGCAAGGAAGATCCGCAGCAGCGTCAGCCAGTCCAGTGGCCGTGCAAGACTGCTGAGTACTCGCGCGCAGTGCCCATATCCTACATCCCCAAAGTCTCCCCAGCTAACGCTGCGAAAGACGAAAGCGGACCGGAAGCGCGAGGAGGGACGCGAGCGGCAGAAGGAGGAGGAGAGGGGAAATATAGAGAAAGAGGACGGAAAGCGCCGAGACCCAGAAGGGCAAGATGGTGCAGGATTGGGAGACGGAGGGAGGGGAAGGGGAAGAGGGAGAGGGAGACAAAGAGACGGAAGCGCCACGGTGGCGCTAAGCTCCCGGTGTACCCCTTCAATGAGTTGGCGCGCCACTGGCAACTACTCGAGGAAGTGCCCACTGCCCACCCCTTGCGCAAGGGCGCACAGAACCCCCACACGGATCCTGAGGGCCTCAAGGCCGGGCGCACAACGCGTATGGTGCGCTTCCGACCAACGAGACGTAAAAGAGGCCCCGACAATACACCAAGAATGAGCCCCGCGCTGGATCACGACCATCGCCTCCGCCGTCATCCCTTTCGCCGCGCGAAAACCAAGGGTGCAAAAACGCGCAAGACACGCCCCCAGATTGGCGCTGCGATCCCTCGGACCTCCAGATGCAAGGTCAAGGCGACGCCGTGACGAAGTGAGAAATGCCACTACGACCGGCCCGAAGGAAGGAGGTGCGAATGGGGAGGTGGAGGTGGAGACAGGTGAAAAAGGTAGCAATAATGCCCCATAGTATGGAGCAGACGCCCGCCAAAAACAAAAGTGGCCAGGGATGAAAGTGGGAAGCGCGTGAGCGACAGGGGAGTCGCAATGAGCCAGAATATTCTGCACGATTCAACGAGAAAAAAGGAATATGGCGAGATATAGAGCGCGTCGCGGTCCGCGGAAAGCCAAGCCACCGACGTTTTGCTTCCCGCGAGAAAAAAGAAAAGGAAAACCCTGAACGGGCGTACATTGGCCGAGCGCTCGGAGAAAGGAGAGTACGCCCGGTAGCGTAGCACCCGAAGAAAGACGGTAGAAAGGAAGAAGAAAAGAGGTCCCGACGGGCAGCGAAAATGGCGGCGTGGCTCAGTGGGACGGCCACCGCTACCGTAGCGACGTCTCTGAATCGCTGGGTGGGCCACAAAGCGTAGCGTGACGCTGGCGCCGTATCCGAGTCCACCGGCGAGCACGCGCAGCACACGTTCCCCCGCACTCCCAGAGACTCCCAGTGACAAGTGTCCACGTTGAGGACTTGATATCGCGCGATTCGAAGCAGACAGACCGGAGGCTCTGCTGTATGCTTGGTGCCAAATGCGACGCGCGATAATGCTTAGAAGAGAACTTGAGCAGAGGTCGCCGTGCTAGACGTACGCCCCAAGTATCCAGCGCTGTAAAGCCAGCTGAATATAGCAGACGGTCGGATGGAGCACTAAAATATTGATTGATGGAGCACCTTCTGCGCAATCTCCCGGTCAATCTTCTTCAGTGCCGTCTCCTATGGTAGTCTAAGAACCCCACTGACCGGAGGGTGGGTCGGCAGCACATTTTGAAGGTTGGCCCGGCCTGGAGGAGGAGTGTCACGCAATGTCACACGCGCCGTACGAATCCGAATCCCGGGCCGGATGGCCGACTTTTTCAACCACCCAACAACCACCTTGTGTTCAGCCAAATCTGAACTATCAACGACCGCCCGGGAGCACAGCAGTGGTGCATCTGCAACAAATTCTTGTAGCACTCCGTATCCGCAGAAGGTTCCCTCCTCGATCCGGGGTGGGGCGCTACTGTGACTTCCAGCTTTTTGGCATTTGCGCAACATTTGCGCCGTCAGTGCCCCGAGTCCCCAAGTGCTCGTCTTTGATCCAACTTTGCCTTTTGTTCGCTCGAGTCCTGTTCATCACATTGTAGCACTGGACGATTTAAACCTCTCCACAACGCTCCAAAATTCCGAAACTCCTAGCGTATATGCATCGCTGAGGTAAATAAACACGTATTCATCTCGCTCTTGCCCCGCTCCGATAAACTCACGTAGCCACCCTAGATTAGAACACCCTGTGGCAGGCATGAATCGCATGTGCCTCAATTTCTGCTCTGTTATATCCAGGACCCCTACTTCGACTCTGAGTCGGGTCATACAGAAAAGTCTTGATTGTTTTCTTCCAGTGGCGCGCTCTCGCTAATTTCTTTTCATTCTTGGCGCCGGCAGTCCCAAAGGCCTGAAGTATACTCCTAGGCCAGGACAATCGCAAAACGAGAGTTCCTTCTACCTTGTGCACGGCACAACGGTGAAGCCCGCTCCTCAACTTGAACAATAACGCTTCACTACACAAGCATATAATAACTCCTGGTAGCACACAGCGTGCATTCATTTATAGCTCTGGGCTACATGCATTCATTTCCTGCGGAACGACCCCGTTCGATTCGGGGCTGGGTGATACGTAGGTAGAACAACTTTTTGTTTTTCGTAAATACTCCTCTCCCAGACAGTGTTTCTCGAAGACAGTGTTTCTCGAGTCGCTGCTTCTTTCTCTGAGTTATTTCTCTTGCTGCTTAAAAATATCGACTCCCCCTCTGTACGACCGGAACCTCGGCAAATTCAACCACCAAGTTCAACCTCGTTTGCCTTCAATCAAGGAAACGCCCAAGGATGAAAACACCCGGTCGCACATGATGTGCATCTGCGCAATCTGGTTGCTCATTTTCCTTTGCTCGCAGAAGGACCCCGTTCGATTCGGGGCTGGGTGATATGTCTGTGGCATCGTTTTTGGTTTTGATCTAGTGGATTTTTCTCTCCCAGACATCCTCGAGATCCAGACCTCCGTGTTTCTGGAGTCGCCCTGTCCTCCTGTGAGTCATTTTTCTTACTCTACTCACAGATATCGCTTCTCCTCAAGAACGTTTGCCTCGGCAAACGTTTGCCTCCAATCAAGGACACACGCCCAGGGCTGAAGACACCCGGTCGCACATGGTGTGCAACTGCGCAATCTGTGTAAAAACGTCATTTCAGTTGCTCGCAGACGGACCCCGTTCGATTCGGGGCTGGGTGATGATTTGGGTAAGATTCATTTTTCGTAAATCTTTCTATCCTTGGCATCCTCCACATCACGCCTCCGCGGACCCTGAGTCGCCGCGTCCTTCCCTGAGTTATCTCTCTTGCTCTACTGGCGGATACATACTGCCTAATAACGGAGCCTCGGCAGATTCAACCACAAAGTTCAACCTCGTTTGCCTTCAAGCTTCAATCAAGGACACGCCCAGGGATAACAACACCTGGTCGCACATGATGTGCAGCTGCGCGATGTTTGTGGAAGGGTTGCTTCAGTCGCTCGCAGAAGGACCCCGTCCGATTCGGGGCCGGGTGATGATGATCGCATATTTTCCGTCTGCTTTTTTCTACGTTCAAATCGTTACCAGACCTCCTTCATCTCGATCTCCCGGCGCAAACCGCCCGGACACTTGATCCTTGTGCGCCTCTCGATCTCCCTCAACTAATTCAACTTTTGAGTCGCACAGTCCTGAGTCATCCAGCATCGCCTGGCTCATTCTCGCTCGTATAAATTCTTACACCGAACGAGGTAGGATATCATCCAGTAGCACACGGCGTGCATCTGCAAAAACTTTGGGCATCCCAACGGTTTTCGCAGAAGGCCCTCGTTCGACTCGGGGTTGGGTTATAGGGAGTGAGGAATTGATTTCTTTTTACACCGGGGTCGACGTCACTCATTATTCAAAATTTGCCGAGATGAAAAGAGCCAATGGCTCTCAAGAACATAATTTTTGCAGTACCGCTGCGGCACAGGTCGTTCAAATTCTCCGGTCAGGTATTGTAAACTATGCAACTGTACAGCGACTGGATTTATTTAGACAAAAAAACGGCGTCTTTTTCCGTTTTCAACTCCGCCCACTCCGCCAGTCCCAAGCTTTCGGGGAGACGATCCCAGAATATACCCCTCTGCCTTTCATGCGATTTTTGGTATTTATTCCAACACACCTCACAAAAGTCGCGCCGCATATCCTCCCAGTCCGCCGTGCTCCAAAACGACAGAGGGGAGGAATCATCGCCTTTCCTGCTCCGACGATCGAGAACCTTGAGCCAGCTCAATTTAGCGACGGTGCACGCCGCGTTAGTGACGCATTCTGCGGGATGATCTGCGAGGAGGAACTTCGAAACGAGACGCGTCCCGATTTTCTGTTTCCCGTGTGCGACGAGAACGAGGCGCTTATGCTCCACCGACAGGTTCTCCCATAGCGAGACGCTCAGTAGAGCGGCCAGATCCAGAGTGCAGCAGTCGTAGATAATGCATGGGATGTTCCACTGAGCGCCGACCTCCGAAGCAACGATCAATGCCTGTAAATCGCACCACCCGTTGTGGGCAAGTCCAGGTTGGGGTTCAGCACCATCCTCCACAGGATCGTAAACTCTGTCCCCGTTGAGGACACTGGGATAATAGGTTTCGAAATGAAGGAGCGCCCGTCTGAAAAGGTACTTGACGTCGTATTTGTGCGAAAGTCGAAGGATGTCCACCACGATGCGGAACCAGGACTGTTCTGGCGGTGGAAGAAAGAAACTATACAATATGAAGCAAGTCAGTTCTCGTTCACCGTAAAGCGAGTGGCGAGCAAACAGACGTACTCCGAGTCAAATATGGCCTTGAGAAAATTGGTCACGCTCCTTGCGGAGTGGGGCAGCTCAAGGACGGGGCAACCGTACAGCCTCCCCATATTCTCTGGGTTCGGCTGGGGCAATCCAAAAAGCATTGCCTTCAAGACGGGTGAACGTGCCGCCAAAATTCCTTTAGACACGCGAAAGAGGCTATCCTCAGCTCGAATAATCAGATTGTCTTCCTCGAACCAGAGTTCCTCGACGCGGGTAAAAGTATCTTCGGACTCGACCACAGTTGAAGCCACCGAAACGACGGATTCATCTTCAGACTCGCTGTCGTTTGCCACAGTGGCAGATGGTGTGGGATCGTGAGTCTGGAGTCAATGACACAAAGTAAACAAAGAGTATCATCAGCCCAATGAGTCCACAAACCATCTCCAGAAATTTTTCGGGCAGCGTCGAGCTTTGAGGTGAAAGCAGGATGAAAGCAGGATGAAAGCAAGATGAAAGACGGTTTCGGCAAGCTATGTTACGTACGTGCCGATCACTGATGAAACGACGCAGTTGAACAAAAGTTGAACGTTACGACGCCTTATTTCAAGTCATCTCAACATTCAGTAATAAAATATGTTGTCGCCCAGGTATACTATCATGGCTAATTTTCGAGAGGGAGAACCTTGGAAAATTCCTGCAACGCTGTAACGATCGCTTCATCCTCAAAGCGCCGGGTCACCAGTTGCAGGCACAACGGTGCCCCCACAAAGGTTGCAGGGTCATCTGAAAGATTTCAAGCTCGATGGTACGTAGAAATTTCACAGGGGACTCACAGCAGTCGGAGTTGTACTTGTCTGCGTCGCTCATGTAATTGCGAGGGATGCTGTCCTTCACGTCTATCGCAGGATCGGAATGAAGGCCGGTAGGGAAAACGGCAGCGGGATAATCGACGAAGTTCCAGACACTCGTATATCTGTTTGAGGTTGGTCAACTGTCGCGGGGAGATAATTCCGATACGTACCCCCAGTATTTCGCAGTCCCGAGTGCGGGAGCGGGCCCCGCGCCAACGGGGCAGAGAACGAAATCGACGTTTTGGGAGTTATAATGTTCGAGATATTCGGCTCGTAGGGCCTCCCTTCGAAGATTCATCTGTAACAACATTTAGCTTGGTCAAGAAAATAGTAACGAACCTACCGCCCAAAGCTCATGAACGGTGTGGTTCTTCACAGTTGGCCTTGCCAACGCCCATTCTGTGAGCGGAAGCAGAGGCTCTCCCGCAGCCCTTTCCCGAACATAAGCACCACCATCTACGAAATACAATTCATTCTGGCAGTCGTCAATTCGGGCGAATAGTTGGGGCGAATTAGACTTACAGCCAACTCGCCCGCCTCGAAGTGCTTGAATGGTTCGTAGTCCACGATCTCGTACGCGGGATTCAACTTCAAGACATTCACGAGCATCTTCAACGCACGACGAATCGGAGGCTGCGGCAGCACAACGCCGTCGTGCCACATCACTCCGATACGAATGCGTCCATCCTGCCCGGACCCACTGAGTGCGGGAGGGATGTTCCAGGGGATGGGCACAAGGTTGTACTCGTGCAACCAAGGCCGGGATCCGATGACGACAGAGAACCATAGGTCGAGATCGCGGAGGCTAGATGAAGCATGAGAATCAACGCAGACAAGTTGAAATATAACTGAACCTTCGACACATCGGCCCAAAGGTCGACGCAATTGAGTCCGCGCCGGGCTGGGGCGAAACACCGGTCTTCGGCACCCGCAATGTGGTAGGCTCTGGAGAGGACTAAATCAGACCCTATGGGATTATAATACTTAACGAGCTCAAGCTAACTCAAGGTCCATATCCCACACGCAGCGGCGGGTGATCGCAGGCTTCCTCCGATATCAGAACCAATACCTGGCCAGGGTCAATCGTCAGTGATTTGGGAAATTCTTTCAGACGAGCAAGAAACCTAGAGGAGAACCTCCGAACGCAATAAGAGCGCTGCATCCGCCAGAGCTTCCTCCTGGAGTCAGCTTGGTGTTGAAAGGATTTACAGTCTCGCCCCAGAACGAATACGTTTCGAGGTGCATGATGCATTGCGGCAGGTTTGTTTTGACATAAAATACTAGATCGGTCAGCTCTGCGTAGGAGGACCTGAATGTATATACCAGCCCCAGCATCGTACAAGATCTGGGCGAGAAACCCATTTTTCGTCACGGGAGGTTGCAAAATATCGCTGGAAAATCCGGCCGTCGACTTGCGCCCAACAAGGTGTATATGGTCCTGAATTACAGGAATCAACGACGACTTTATCCGGCATGTTGAATCTGGGCCTACTTTGATGCTAATGGGAAGACCTGGAACATTGCTCAAAGTCAAGAAAAATCGAAACAAAAATCCACTCACCATGCAATGGTCCCACAAGTTTCCCTGTGGCGGCATAATAGTCATCCAGTTCTTTGGCTCTCACCAAGGCATCTTCCAGGAAGAAATCGGTCAAGCAGCTCAGTAGCTGATGCGCGATCGCCGCGCGTTTCGCAAAGGCCAATACCACTTGTACCGCGGTCAATTCTTTGCTTTTGATGCGCGCGAGGATCTACCACAGCTGATTAAGGCGACTATGAGGACGCGATGATAGTGCTCACCGAGACTGCATCCTGATCCAAGTTTGTAATGTCCAACTCTTCCGAGCTCATCAAACCGGATTCCGCGGCAGCGGAGCGAACATCCGTTCCAGGAGGATACTTTGCGAGGAAAGTTGGTGCTAGTCGCAAGGTCTCGGGTATCTTCGAGTCTCGGTCTGCGATGGCATCCAAAGCGATCTGGGGGAATATGATGTTATCTGTTGAATGGCAGCATACCACGGTTGGACGCACTTTCGGCCACACTAAGTTCTTGTCAGTGGGCGTATCCATTCAGCTGATTTATTCGGTGGTGAAGGGCGACTACAAGGAATCGTATCGTGGAAGAATACGTCTTATCTCAAGTCGTATCAGCCCCTAAAATAAAAACAGCCTTACAAATGGGCGCCGGGAGTCACGAGGACAGTGGGCGTTTAACGGATTTGGAAAAGGGCTGTATGAAAAATACATTCGCTATGTTTCTACAGTCACCACTTTTCGTGTGCAGGCCGGACTAATATTCGATCAGCAGTGCTCTGTTCTGCGGCAAAGAAACCACGTACGATCGAGCTCCCAAGTCCACGCAGATTTCTCTTGATTGACGAGGTACAGATAAGCCTTTGTAAATTGGTAAGGAGCGGGGTTTTCTTCAAGTGGAAAAAATGACTACCTGGGCAATGCTATCAGGGCTGAGTCCAGAAAACGGCTTGCCCTCGCTGCGCGCGAGAGCTGCACCGGTCGCGATTTCTGAGCAAAGTCAGTGTGAATAATCATGCGAAGAAAGCAACGTACGTCCGTCGATCAGAGCCTCGTATGTTATTAGACTTACAGGATGCGAGGAGAGCGCGATAGACTTACGTGGGCTACCTAGATCCATCTAAGCAACGCATCGATATTCCAGGAAAAAGACTGGCAGGACATACATGTATATCATCTTTACCGAACTCTTTCGCCAGCGATTGACTGAGAGCGCGGGCGCCGAACTTGCCGATTGAGAACGCAGATGTCATGGTGTTGCCTCGCACGCTGGCAGTTGCTCCTGTGAAGATCAGTGTCCCGCGGTTGGGGTTCTTGTCGTCGATGGTGTTTTCCTTGAATTTGAGAATGGCTTCCCGGGAAAAAGAAAAAGCCGCAGCTACGTTGGTGTCGAGTGCTACAGGAGTCCCGTGAGCATTAAAATTATTTACGATGTGAAACCCGACATTCTTGCACTTCTTCTGGGGTTACCTCCAAGAAAGGTTTCCACACAGCATACCCGACGTTAAATAGGGCGGCCCGAACAGAATATCGAGAGGCCGGAAACTGGGAGCTTATTGAGGAAAAAGCAGCAGAAAAGTTTCCAGACGTATAGGAGGGTATACGAAACGGGGCCGCCTATCCGGGGTCGTGAGCAGAGTGTATCAGATGTTGGAGTGCTCCCACATCACCGCCCTTGGACTTGATCTCTTTGGACAGCGCATCCAAAGAGCTCTGACCACGCGCAATAAGAGCAACACTGTATCCTGCCTTAGCAAAGGCGCGTCTGTGAAAAGTTGTGAGGCACATTCCGCTGAAATGGCGCAAGGGCTGACGCTGCAGCGGCACCGGTGCCGGCGGCGTTCCCGACACCTTGGACATTTGATAAGTGACTGAGGGGACGCGTTCATAACTGACTAAGCACCTGCAACAACAAACAGTGGGCGGACGGCTGCCATGATGATTTTTTTGAGGTGGAAGCAAGACGGAACGTCGGATAAGTCAGCGGCTTGATTTCGTAATTTTCGGTCGCAGTCGACCAAATATGCACAAGCAGTGTCACGTGTATTTTAGTCTCTTGTCCTCCTCCACGATGTCTTTGCCTCCTTTCAGTCCTGTGTCGGGGTACGCGCCATATTCGGCCCAAAAGTCCCCCGCAATGCGGTTCTTGTGAGTTTGACGCGTCATTTGCTTCATTATTGACAGTGGCGACGCGTCTTGCAGTGATTTGGGCATGGGCCCGCACGACGTGTTCCTCGCGCAAATTCCCACCCTTGAACTTGTCAGACTCATGAGGACGTGTCGTCGTGTCTACAATCTCATCATGGAAACGTGCTTCAGCGTCCCACGCCTTCTCGCTCCTTTTTTCGGAGACGCGGTCGAGGTCCAGCGATTTAGGTCCATACAAGCTCTAACGGACACCGTCATCTCTGGATCGGTCGCCTTACAATTCATGAACCGCCTGAGGTGGCCGGGCTCCGATCTGGATGTCTATATTCATCGCACATGCCCCGCCATCCCTGTCGGCTTCATTGTGGAAAATGGGTACAAATTCGACCCCCGCAAATCGCAGAACAAGGACGTCTTTGTCCAGCTTACCGCGTCGGTCAAGGACAAGCCCCCGAGCTATCTGGGTCGGGGTATCGCCGATGTCCTTGACTTCCACAAAGACGACAAAAAAATCCAGATAATTATCGCCGAATCAACGCCGATGGAAACGATCATCAGCTTTCATTCGAGTGCGTTCATCCTTCGCGCCTTATCTGAGCACGGTAAAACTGAAAACTCAAAGCTTGCGTGATGAATGTCATTACCCACAAAAACGCGTATGCCCTCTATCCCCGTTCCACGTTCATCACCAAGGAGGCTCTTGTGGTGGAGACGGTCGGTGCTGGGCAGGAGATTGGGCGGCAGAAGTACATCGACCGCGGATGGGCGATGACCCGGGCGCCGTCCCTCAGTCGCAAGTCTGAACTCGGCGTCAGACTCGTCCGCTGGGTGGGTGATCCCTTCACATGGACCATCCCCCTTCCGCGCCTCCTTTTCGAAACCACGGATCTCTGCCTTATTAATTCCTGGCAACTGGAATGCGACGGCGAGACGACCCGCACCTCGTGGGGGATGCTGGAGAACCCTGCTCTGAAATACAAGTATCTTGTAACAGATCATGGCATTCTTTCCGATGTATCATTGGATATCGCTGGACTCAGGTATGTCTTAGCGGTTTATCGGCGCTTCGACTTGCCTAGATTTTTGCTCTAGGTCGCGGTCATCGTCGAACTTGGATAACGAGCTCTGCAGTGTTATTACCGAGCATCGTGAGACGGCGGTGGAAGAGGGTCGGGTGGTACAGTGATTGTTTTATCGACCCATGTCCTCATATCTGGCGAATGTAACTGATTCTCGGACCTATCTCCTGAACTCAAGTTCTTGTCACACACTGGGGACTGGCAACCGGCCTGATCAAATGTCCCTTTGTATTTATTTGGTCCGCCTGCCAACCGCCCGATTTGGATGGCAAATCGATTTTCTCCGTATAACACTCATGCTCCGTTGTTCTTGCACGGAATAATAACTGGGGTGGTCGCATATGTGTATAGTGGGTACTTCCCGCAGTTACTGTCTCTGAAATCTCAAAAGCAGCTGCAAAACACGTTGCATCATCTAATTTCCTCATTCTGCTCACCCATATCATCGGCCGTAAGTTCAGAGCTCAGGAGTTCCTCTCTGCCTGTAAAGTAAATTTGAGGCCCTTCTGGTGCTAAGCCCCCCGGGAATGTCCCGGCCACAATTCCCGTTTGCTCTCCCAAAGACAATCTATAAATTCGCTGGTTCCGGGGGTCAAATTTGGGATCACCAACAAGGACAACAACAAAAATTCCGGCCGGGACATTCCGGGGAGAAAAGGATTCCAAACACTTTTCTCATGAAAGTGTGTGACACACTCGTGTCAAGTCGAAACGGGTCCACATCCGGTCATAAGCGCCGATTTCTTTTGAGCGGGAACATTTTCACTCAACGCAATCTCATGAACAGAAGTGATTCTAGACTATCAGACATACTCGATGATCGGGTTCTCCAACTTCCAGCCCATGTCGATCTCCGAATCGTTGTACCGGTTATCGTTATCGTCGTACCAGAATCCAATCAGCTCTTTCTTGCCTGGAAACATCGCCGACTCCTCCTCGCCGAAAATCAGTCGCGCACACTCCCAGTCACCACCGCCGACAAAATTAAGATTACATCCAAATGCATCTGCGGCTTCCTCGCTCTTGAAAAAGGACGTCGAGCTGTCGTCCTTTAAATGTGTATCCAGTTCGGAAGGCCTATACAATCAGCTAGTCTCGCATTCGGACTGCGAAGGGCACATACTGGGCTACGAGCTTCAACACCTCCGGCCCATTGGCGGCGTCAACGAGAAAAGTATTGCGCGAGTCGTACGTCTCCAGCCGCTCCCAGCGCTCGTTATCACCGTCGTTTTTGCCGCGATACTTACCGCGGGCTTCGAGCCGGTCTTGTCGTTTAATTGCCGCAGCCCAGCCCGAGTCGGGGTCGATGTCTGCGAAGAACTGCGCAGCACCGGTTGGGTCTGCGCAGTGGTACCCCCAGTCGTAGCGGTTGACCCAGCACACACGGGGATTGGTGGAACGAGTTGCAAAATCCACGGGCCGGGAGAGGAGGAGCAGCTCAAGCGGGTCGCAAGATGAATGGTATGCCAGCCACGAGTCCTTTGGCGCGTCTGGCTTGCCGTAGCCGTTGACTTTTACGACCTATTTTATGTGCATTGGTGGGAGATGCAAGATAAACAGATGACGGTTTCGCACCTTCCAAATCCCGACTCTGGCGGGAGCACGGTACGTATATCTCTGGACAAAGACGGTGCCGCCTGGAACTGCTCTGTCCTCTGTAGTTGGGAAGTCGTGCTCAGGGTTCGTTAGACCACTGAGGACCGACGCCAATTGGCCCCAGAGGAGTTCGCCTAGATTTTATTTTAGGTCAACAAGGAACAGAAAAGATGGAAATTTAGCGTACCGGACGTGACAGTGAATGTTCCTTGTAACTCTCGCGCGACAGCGGCTTGAATGTCTTTCCATTCGGGCTGGAAGCGGTAACGACGATCCTCGTCGTCCGACTCGTCTTCATCTTCGTCGTCCGAGGTCGCAGAACGCGGCTCTTCGCGCTGGCCAAAGGCAACCCAGTCCCGCGGGTTCTTGTTGGCCCAGTCGCGGCTGCCCTTCAGCTCAATGACAGCCGCGAATATTTTGCATTCACGTTTGTGACCACGCTTCCAGGCATCCGTCTGGCATTCCTACGATACCAATGTGAGGACAAGAAATTTCGAAGATGATGAAGCTCGCGTACTGTGCCGCAATAAGAAACCCCGAGACATCGAGAGCAACGACGAAGTGACGCCTTGTCGGGCTCCTCCTCCTTGCCGCATCCTCTGCACTTCTTGGACGAATTTCCTGGCGTCTCGCTCTCGATGTCGTCGCTGATACGGAGCAGAGTCTCTAGATTGCAGGGAAATATCTGGAAATTCGAAAGCGGGTTAATCTTGGCCGCCAATGATCCACTCATACTCACCTTGACGAATTTCGCATGGTCCAGACGCAACCCATACACCCCAAAGGAAAAATACTTCTTCTCGGCGTACAGTACAGCAATCGTGGACCCCACTTTGACGTCGAACTGAGCCTCCAGGTCGAAATTCGTGGTCAGATGCGTGTCTTCGCCGTCTTTGCCTCTGACCGTGAGCACGTTGCGGATTGGAACCGTGGTATGCTTGACAATCTCCCCAAGATAGCACCAGTGTCGGGGCGGCGGAATGGGCTGGTTGTTCCAGTCCCGGCTGTCGTACAGCTCGTACGGCGCACATTGGACGTAAGACGGGAAGGTCTTGGGATTGCGGAGGTTATTGGCAGCGAATTTCTGGCTCTCTTCGTCAGAGTCATCGCTGTACTCGTCTAAACCGTCGCTGCCATATCCCCACCCGTCGAGTCCTCCACCTGAGTCGCCGGACTCGCCACTCGCGGCGGAGTCGGAGTCCTCGAAGTCGCCACCGTCATAATCATAATCCCCGCCATCGTCCGAGAGTTCGTAGTCAATGGCATCCATGCCGCTGTGATACATTCTGTGGTGCATGGTGCCAGAATGAAGGCGAAAAGGGCAATTCGGAGTGGGACAAAGGAAAAACCAAATCGCGCCAAATCTCGATTACGCGACCACGTGTTCATTTGATCTAGGACTCCTGCGTTGGGAAAAGCGCGCATCACACTTTAGTAAGAGGCCTGAATAGACCGGCGAGGCTTCTACATTACGACAAATACAAATATATTTCACGATAGGCTTCAGCGACTTGCGGCCTTCAAGTTCACCGTAACGATTGTCGGTCGTATCATACCAGAACCCGATGAGTTCTTTCTTCCCGGGGAAAGTCTTCGAGTCCTCTTTGCTGAAAATGAGCCGCCTGCACTTCCAGTCGTCCTTTCGAGAAATGCAAGATTGCATGCAGCTCCGCGAGGAATCTGCGCGATGACTTTTTTTGAGTTCCAATTGGAACTCAGCGAGCCTTGCTGGACTTAAAGAGCTGTGGAGTTTGGAAGAATAAACTCAACTGCAAAACGCGAGCATGATGACTGTCTTAAGGAAAACGAGCCTGGTCCAAACCCATAGTTGCTGCGCGAATCTGTGGTTATAATAGTGATCGAGTCGGGACTGGTTCGAGCAAGGTTCTACTCCGGGCGAGTTAATTGGAGTATATGTAAACAAACTATCTTGGAGAGGATGGAAATGTTTTTGTAGATCCATGCTAGACAATTATAAACGAGCATCGGTTGATTCACTTTCTGGCATCCGTGCTCACAGAAACCTCCTTGAGGGTATGTTCCCACAGCTTTTTTCGCCCCTCCTCCGTTCCACAGTATTTCTTCATACCTATATCATCGCCCTTGTCATCCCGGCGGATGAATCTCTTTTCACCGCTACTGAACAATGCAAAAAGCATATGCTCTGCGCACACAGCGGGAGTTATCGCGATTGTCCACAACAGCGGCTTTAGCAGCGGCCGCGTTAGCCGCATAGCCCAATGTTTAGAATCATATATCGGTGTGTTGACGAATCCGGGCGCGATATGCGTGAAGGCAATCTCCGGATCGCGGAGTGCGAATTCCTGTCCAACGAGTTAGCGAGCTCCACCCCCACACAGATCAAACACCTACCTCCAACCCCATGTCCATATACGTGAGGCTCGCTCGCACCGCAGTCGCCCCGGAATATTTGAGCTTCAAGCCGAAGTCGTTTGAATCCACGGGTATCCCACTGACTGTGTCGAGGACCGACAATACTTTCGACGCCTCTCCCGCCTTGTTGGCCTCCCGCAAAGCTGGGAGGAGGTCGTTGATGAACTTCCATCGCCCGTAGTACCGAAGGGCCAACTGGTGATCGATCCCTTCCTCCGTGTCTGCCGAGGAGGCTCACATAACCAGAGGTGAGCACCAGGAAGTTGATCTTCGGGACGCGAGCCAGAAGACTGCGCGTGAAAACGCCGATGTTCTTCATCAAGGACGCCTCGCAGGTAATGAATTCGTGCTGCCAGCCTGTCTTGGTCGCCGGTTTGGGTAGGGATGCTATAATCTCCTCCGCGGCCGGCTTATTGCGTCCGACGATGATGATGTGTGCGTTCCCCTTGGTGTAGCGCGCGAATGCCTCCACCATTGCACGACCGATCCCAGAGGTGCCCCCAACGAAGACGGCAACTGGGAGGAAAGCAGGGGACAATGTCGCGTTGAATGCTTGCACAGCCGCGAGAGATGGCATGATTATGGTCCAGGAAGAACTTGAACGAGCCAACTTGAAGAAAAAGAGCGAAGATGCTCAGAAGATAAAAGAATTGACGTGATCACCGGATCTCGGAAAACAACCCGGTTGGTAGGCCCCTTAGGAACGGCGGGCCCAGGACCGGAAATACGGAAGGATGGATGGATGGATAGAGATATTACTGTGTTCAAACAATGTTCAAAAATCAACTTCAGGCTGCCCAAGCAACTCCAAGTAACTGGGCGTTTCGTTTGATAACTTCGTAGATCTCGCCAGTAGCTCCGAGTTCGAAACTGTGGGATCACGGTTCATCCAGGAGGCTAAAATAAGTCTACTCTGGGTTTCAATGGATGAAGTATGTGTAACGGAGGCGTTAAGAAGATCTAACTTTCTAGCTTGATTGTGCTAAACTGCCTCAAACCGCCGCGGGATTATTCAACCGAAACAAACCATCCAGCTTTCCCAATGTCTGCTCCCTCTCCGTCTCCCATTTTTCGCGGAGCTTCGCCACACAGAGCGGACACACACCCGCCGACTCGCTCTCCCAGTCGATCTGCACGAGCATTGCGAGTCCACAGAGCACGTCGAAGCGGAAATTCTGGAACAGCCCCGTGTCGTGCACGAGGCGTCTATAGGTCGCGTACTGCACCGGCACGCATCCATCGTGCGCGTCGAGGGCGGCGAACACGTCGAACGCGGTGGCGCGGTACCAGACGAGGTCGAGCTGCTCGCGGGCATTCACCAGGCAGAGGATGTCGGCGGGGAGGAGACGACAGTGCTCGTAGGGTGCGGGGTGGCGGTGGAAGGTGTCCGAGTTGTCTTGGCCGAAGCCGGGGGTGCGTAGAAGTTCGTAGAAGGAGCGTTTGAGGATACCGGAGACACCCCAGGCGCGGCCCAGAATGACGGACTCGGTGGCGTGCGGGATGAGAGCGGTGGAGAGGGCGGCAAGGGAAGAGGGCCACATCTTCTGGATCGGTCGCGTAGCCCAGTCACAAAACATAGGATATTTGAGCTCGGTAGACGCGCGGAGGATGGCTGAAAGGACAGGGAAAGCGGGAGGATTGTGGCAATACGAGCTGGAAGATCCGGGTTCAAGAAGAAATCAAACACTTGGGCTTCAAGACGTACATGGCATCATCGAGAGCACTCAACAGCAAGGCAAAATCTATCGCGGAGACACCGAGGGCTGGGACATGATAGCACCGCTGGACGTTCTTGACATCGACAATCACCATCGTTCCTTCCATGTACGGCCGCTTTGGGTCTGCCACGATCCTGCCCTGTTCAATCGCAGCAAAGACGTCCGAGAACCACTCGGAGTGTCTCAAAAGTCCACTCTTCCGTAGTCTCATCCAACAGTCGTTTATGCGGAGGAACAAGTCGCCTTCAAGATCCCAGTGCTTCACATGTCGATAGGAGGACTTGGGCCGTTTGTCAATGGGGCGGTCAAGACCCAGATCACCAAGAGGCGATCCCTCGGACTTTCTCTTGCGTTTCGCGGAATCGGACTCCACGGCAGTGTTTGTTTGGCGCGGGTCGCCTGTGTCTGGAATTGGGGTGTACTGGATCGAGGTTTCCTGGGTCGATATGTGCTCGATCGAACCTTGAGTGCGTTCGGTTGTGGTGGCGTGAAGCAAAGGATCCATGTCACGCGGTCACAATTTCACCTGGGTTATCTAACGCGCCCCATCAATTCACAACACGTGTCGCGGTCTTTGTGCTTTCCTTTTCTGGGGTGGGCACGACCGGGTCCATTGATGGCCCATCAAATCAGTGTACAGCCACGTCGAAACGCGCCGAATTGACTGTTCTTGCGCTTTGCCTTTGCTCTCGCAGTTTCTGGCTACAGCAACACCCGGAAATCGAACCAATGGCTTCAAATCAAACTTGTGTACATTATCTATGAAATAAAATAATTCTAGACCTCCATCTCAGCTTCTTCGTCCACGACCCAGTCATCGACAATCACCGGTTCTCCCTTCGCGGCGCCTTGAGGAGCTGGAGGCAACGGGTAGGCCGCGGGGTTCTGCTGGAACCTCTTGAATGCCTCCTCCAGCCCCTTTTGCTTCTCAGCCTTGTTAGGATATTTGCTATTGGGGAGAATATCCGGGACCCGACGCAACCGCAACAACTGCAGCTGTTGATGGATTTTCGGGATCGTGAGCTTCCACTGCGGACTATAAATGTCAGCCACACATGAAATGAAAGGGACCTTTAAAAGTTCCTGGAGCTCTTTTGCCGCCTTTATCCTTGCTGCCTTTTGTTGTGCTTTCTTCATCGTCGCGAGGCGGACACGGAAATCAGCCAGGTCCTTCTTCCTCTGCTTCTCCAGCCCGCTGGCATCGATCTCCCGCGCCTTACGCATGATGTACAGATCGTCGTCGCGCGTGAAGACGGCGTCCATAAAAGCTTGCGTGTCATTGGTCCGGTACATGAGCATCGCGTTGAACTGATGCAGCGTCAACGTCGGATGTCCGCGCATCGTAACTCGGTAGACTCCGAGAGTGCCTTCATTAGCATCGTTTGTTGACGGCATCTAGGCAGCCAGTCGCTCCTCGGCGGATGCGAGATCAATTAGTCCGCCAGGAGCAAGTTCTGCCGAAAAGCGAATCCAGGTTGCCAGCGCACCACGGAAGAACGCAAGCACGATCTTGCGATGGTCGGGCAGGGTGGCCAGGAGTTTGACGACGGCGTCGACTGCCTTCGGGTCCTCCCACGGCTGTGCATCCATCGCCGCTGTCGCAAACGACATGTCTGATCCAAACAGAAGCTCGGGGTCTTCGAGAATCCGCTCAATGTGAGCGCGCACTTCAATGTGGAGCGGTCCGAGGTCGAGAAGATTGGTCTGTGAGGTGCCAGGACCACGAACGACTCGTAAGTATGGGTGGGAGATAATCTGCGAGTATAGGACCATCGCGCAAAGCTCCACCAAAGTCGGTGTATCTTTCAAGGCACGGCGGAGGTTGACTTCGATATTGGTGAGTGAGATCGTGGCCTTGGTGTACTCGATAACGTCCAGGAACTCCAGATAAAGGTCCAAGTACTTGATTAACTCGGCGGCAGCAAGGCCGTACGTGCCAAACCGAGTGTTGCTGGTATCTGGGAAACGGCAGTGTGTCTTGCCAATTTTCGCGGTGAAGAACTCGACATGACGGTCGCCTTGACCAATCTTGTCATCCTTGTTATTGCAGATCGCGCCAGCAATAGCACAGGTTTTCACCCCGCCTCGCGTCGACGACTCGAATGCCAGCTGCTCGTCGGGGGTCAAGGTATCCGGAACCTTTGTGCCGGGCTCCAGCCATCGCTTGAGCTGCACTGTGTTGTGCTTGTTAGCGAGAATAATCGGGGGTATCAGTCCGCGGCGCGTATGCTCGAGCATCATCTCCGCGTTGCCGCCCTTGAAACTGTTGAGGTGTTTATGCATGCAGCATCCGCCCCACAGGAACAACGTCAGCGGGCGTCGTTCCTCCTCGGAGAGTGCGTCGAATTCTTTCTTCCCAAGCGACGTGATGATCTCCTTCATCAGGTTCTCGTCGAGTTCAGCCTGCTCCTTGGGCGATAGTCGATTGTAGGCCTCGATCCCGCCGACACTTGCGAGTTTCTTGGCATTCCAAGCGGCGAGGTAGAGGACAAGCTCGTGCATGTCCTTCTGCAATAGTGCGTCCTCTCCTAGCTCTTCGATAACAGCCTCTTTTTTCAGCTCTTCCATTCCTCGGGCAGCCCCTTTCTCGGTAGATGCGTGGTCGCCGTTCATCCCCATGAGAACGCGTAGGAAATGACGGAGGTTGTACCGCTTATCGAGACGTGCGGCAAGTGGACTGGCGTTAAAAAGAGCCATGCTTTCGCTGATAGTCTGCTTCCAGCCCTCGACAGATCTTGCGCTGCCGTGATCAACCGTCGACTTTATCCCGGAGTCACGGATTTTAGGGATGGAGATCGGGTCAACGTCGACACGTCCCGAGGCGTAGTGCGGAACGCGCATCGCAATCTTCGTCGCCTCGTAGTTGTTCCCTCGATTCGAGGTGCTATCTGCGCTGATAGTGAGTCCTGGAATTATTTTGGTCAGATTTAAGCTCGCAAGAAAATAACGTAGATAGTTACCGGTGTTCAGACCGATTTCATAGGTCATCTGCATCGACGCTGCGACCCCACCCTCCAGAATGGCTCTGCTAACAGTCCGCCGACTCATTTTGCGACTAATCTTCACCCCAAAGACCGACGCAATCTCCGACATCAAAGGCCCAACTTTTCCGCGCGCGCACCCGCTTTGCACCATTGTACGTGCCAGACGACGTGTCTGGGACGTATAGATGCCTGAACGGGTGACCTTCGAGACCCCAGGCTTCTTTTCAATCCGCGCGACCGTCCGGGCCATCACACCAGCAGCCCGATCGAGCCGTTTTGCCATGGCCCGATTTTTTCCGCGCAAGATATCTTGGGCAGCACGGAGCGATTGGTGAGTAGCCTCAGAGCGCGCGGCACCCTCGGCGGCGTCCTCCTGCTGCGACGCAAGCTGTCCAGCCAAGAATGTGGCACGTACATCGGCCGCCTCGCGCTCATCCCGTAGGCCCTTCTGTGCTTCTGTTAGGTTATTGACCTCGGTTTTCAGCTTCTGTTTAGCTGCCTGGAGGTGCAGAACCTGGCGCCTTGAGTTTGCGTAGTCGACCTTGTAGTTCCGCGCCGGTTTAACGCGTCTCGGGGTCGACGAGGATGAAGATGCGGCAGGTGCAGTGATATTTTCCTTGTTCCAGGTTAAATTGGCCTTCTCCGAAGCTTTCTTGGCTTGGCTGCGCTTCTTGGGCTTGCGAGAGGGTGCTAGCTTCTTGCCCGAGCCCATTTCCGATGTGAAATGGAGGGATTCACGGCGAGGAGGACGGAGATTCGTGGAATGAGGCTGGGTGAAATTTTTCAGTAGGTCGGGAATTCACGGTGAGGGCACCGGGCAAGTTAACGCACCTTTATATGGTGTACAGCAGCTGGATGCGACGCGAAGACGGGCCAAAAACGCGCTGTGTCGAGGCGCTACACGGATTCTTTGACGCGCCAAGTCACACCTGTCACGCGTTAGCGTCACTTTGATCCTTCGACCACTAATTCACGTTTTGCAGCTGATGGACCCCCTTTTGTGGGCCCGGCCGGCCGCTAGATCCGAGATAATCTACCTGTAATGGGTTCCATCTCTTCCACGCCCCCTTATTACACCGGGGAAATCAGTCCCGTACCCCGAGTAGTAGTACATTTAGTGAATTAAAAATTGAAAAGAGATAGGACTCAAGCCATTTGCGCTACAAGAAGTTTGCCCTGTTCAGATTTGCTGAGGGAGGGCACGGAACCGAGTAAAACCTGAATGCAACTTTGACGGTAATTTTGGCAGGGGGACATGAGATCATAACATCAATAAATAGTAATCAACATCAACGGGCGGTGCCCACCCCCACCTTTTCCCTTCACCACGAACGATTTGGACCGAAAATCGGCAAATGGCGAATCTATCTTGAATTCCTTCCCGTATCTCATGGACTGACTCATTTTCAGATGACTCAGACTTGCCCAATGGCACTGCCGAAGGAGGAATACAACGAGAAGAGCCCGCTCCGGGATGGAGTGGCCAACGACGTCGCTGATACTTTACACCGGGTCGCTGAACTGTGGTTCGAAGACGATAGTCTTATTCTGAGAGCAGAGGACAGCATCTTTCGAGTCTCGAAAGGCATCTTGATGGCGCGCTCTCCTGTATTCAAGGCCATGATTGGGCTGTCGCATTCCGGTCAAGAGTCGATGTACGGCTGCCCAATGATCCAGCTTCACCACTCGGCCGCCGAAGTGACGTCCTTTCTAAAGGCTATATTTGATTCGGAGTACGTCGATGCCCTATCTCAAAGACAGTCTCAAGAGCTCATTTCTGTATACAAGATTTTTCATGCCACCTCCCGCGAAAGCCTCCTTTGAGGTTGTCATTGGAATCCTTAGACTGGCTCACGAATACGACGTCAAATATCTTCTTAGACGCGCGCTCGTGCACTTCGAGGCGTTCTTCCCAAGCACCCTTGATGGTGACTGCACGTACGACCAAGGATGCGACTCCGAGTCCGCCCTCTCCTGCAATCTGGTAGCGCTGCGCGTTGCTTTGGAGGTTGGGGCAGTATGGAATCTTCCAAGCATCATGTACGAGTGCTGCACCTTCAGCCTCGCCGAGATCTTGGACAATGCGAACCGGCGAGATCTTCCAAAGGACGACGAGCGGACGCTCATCCTATCTCACCAGAACCAGGCCAAGCTCGGGATGTCTCTGGTGACCTCCTTCCTCTACGCACAGCCCTCCGGTCGATGCATATCTGCTGCGAAATGCAATTTCGGCAAGCTTGTGTGGTTGGGAAAAGTAGAAGCCTGGCGAAAGGAGGGGCGTGATTCAGTCCCGCTCGAGTTTTGGGATGACAGTGATTGGGCACAGATGGATGGTGATTTTTGCGAAGGCTGCTTGACTAGCTTCCAGGAATCGTATGCTCGTGGTAGGGTGGCATTGTGGGAGGCCCTGCCGAGCGTTTTTGGTCTGCCCGGATGGGAAGACTTGAACGAGGCCCAGATTAAGATGTTTCGTACCGATGAGTAGTGTTCTGTACCTCGGTGCGTATGTGCGTCTTCCCAATGTAATTTTGTAATGTGTAGATTCACAACTCAGGTTTTCGAAGAGTAGAGTTTCGTGCGCTTGCTCGACACTCCTAAACACGAATTCGTACGTAAGATGACAGAAAAGACGAATAATGTATCTAGTACAATGTGCAACAAGGTCAAAGTCGTCATGTAGTAAGTCGTAACGAAAACACAGTTGTTGTGTTGAAGGGTAAAATTTGAACATTGGCATTGTCTGAAAATATACCCTCGACAAATAGCCTCCTAGTGCAGTATAGCAATCGCGCTCAAACCAGAGACCAGAGCTACCAGGACAATTCCCGCATATTCACCGCCGGTGCTGGATCCGACCCGAGTTCCCCGTACAGCACTGGAGCCAGAACCCGTCGGCGAAGCACCTAATACTAGATATCATCAACTGTTCGTTTATATATGAGTTGGTGTACTCACCTGAGCTAGCAGTAGAGCCAGCAGCAGAGCTGCCGTGAGTGGCCACCGAGCTCTCACCCAACGTAACGGAGGGGGGTGCTGACCCAATCGCTGTAGAACTCAGCGAAGCGAGGTTGATTCCATTTGCGATCGTCGATGTGGTCACACAATTAGATGAGCTTGGAGTAGTGAAAGGAGCACTAAAAAAAAGGGAGGTACGATGGGTGTATTATCGCAAAGGGAGATGATCAGAGGTCTTACCTGGGAGTGACGGTGTCACCGACCGTGAAAGGTGTCGTCTGGCCATCGCCGCCTGTGAAGACCCCGGTGAAAAATTGTGCGAAGGTAGAGAAGCTGGTGGTTCCATCGACGGTGGCGGTTGGGTACCAGCCAGGAGGATACGCGACGTCCGCGTCGCAAGATTCGCTTCAAATATAGAGTCAGCGCAAAGTAAATCTCAAGGAGGCACGACGCACAAAGTCCCGGGCGGGTTATACGTCCCAGGCATGACAAACTCACATCCCATCTCGTCAAGTTCATGCCTAGGGCTTTTGTTATTCCTTCGTCCTCCACGAGACGAGTACAACATACCAGCACATAAACTCAGCCGGATAAGTTACGTTCGCATTCGTACCTAGATACGGATGCGTCAGGAACAAAAGGCTGCACCACTTGTGGAATTGGCGTCGTACAGGCCCGGATGCAGAATTGGTTGAAAGAGATGAACATCATCCACTCCGCGATGGGCTCGTCCAAGCCATCGACGATATTCGTCGTCACATTACCACCCACTGGGTTACCTGCTCCGGTTGCGCCATGTGGATCGAGTTCGCCTCCTTCATCCTGTTTCATGATTTTTTAAAGGACTGCAAACAGATAGCACCAAACGACGTACTCCAGATTGGATGTTTAACTGTGTGAAATCCCCGGTACCCATGATTTGCACATAAAAGTCGGTCGTGAGGAATGAAACACCGGTGATAACACCGTCAGGAATGACCCGGGCATTGTTCCGTGGTTTCGTGCACCACGCAACCTCCTCCTCCTTGGATAAACATAGAGATAAGCCCGTGGTAAATCTTCTCGAGCACGTATGCGCACTTCGGTTTCCCCGATGACAGATGGGCCAGAAGGAGGGGCGAAAAGACAAAAATCATCTATCGCGTTGAGACTGAGCAGACGAGCCATCGAGGTTTGGTTGATAATAGAAGGGACTGTGGGGACAGGAGGGTTCGTCACACCCTGTGTCCCAGTAGCGATGACTCCCGCTGGGAACGAGGAAGATGCAGCTCGAACGGAAGCGACGGCAGCAGCGCCCAGCAATAGGCTTGAGCGGAACATGGTGGAGGAGGGAAGAATCTGACTGCTGCGCTAACAGAGCCCGCGTGACGGCATGTGCCATTTTTATTTTTGGCCGCGGGCATTTTGTTGTGGATTTCTTTCCAGGACATATAACTAACACGGGATTCACTATCGCCGCCTGTAAGGTCATTGAAATGACCCTCTGAATTTCAGGGTCTCTAGAAACTTGTGAACGTATCTTCCGGCCCGAAATAGAATAAACAATGAGAGCAAGGAGCTCTTTGCACCGGAGGATTTTCTTCCAAGCCATGGAAAGGGGGGGACCAGTAAACGAGCCGGCGCAGAGGTATTTCGTTTCAGAGCCCGCCGGAGGAGGCCAGGTGGAGTTCATGGGAATAGCCGAAAGATTTGAGCTCTCGTTCGTGGGGCAACCGCAGGCAAACCCGAGTATGGCTACAAATTCTCATCCGGTA
The DNA here is from genome assembly GCA_029449255.1 of Mycena polygramma. Lineage (NCBI taxonomy): Eukaryota > Fungi > Basidiomycota > Agaricomycetes > Agaricales > Mycenaceae > Mycena > Mycena polygramma. The sequence continues at coordinate 115,110 of JARKID010000206.1, forward strand.
AACAGCGTTAGGATTGCAGAAGCAGGTATTGAGGAACCAAGTGAGGTGAGGAGGTGTCGTTGCCATCGGAGTTGCCATCGGAGTTGCGAGAGAAGAGCAGAACTGCACGTGATCGGACGGGTCGAACATGGTTCAACCACAACACAAACGAAAGCGTCGAAGGTAGGACCAGATCTTTCCGACTGTTTGACCATATGATATAATCTATGGTATGTACGTGCGAATAAAATAAAGTCCCTGTTAAACCAAAAAAAAATCCGAAACGACCGTGAAACGAGCGGCAGATGTACACAGCATAAAAAGGTCAGCGTATATCATCAATGCTTGGTGTCGTGAAAGCGAGAGTAGGGTGGACCATAGTCCACGGTTTGTGATTGAATCACGGAGATGTCTGAAAGGGATGAACATGACAGCCAAAGACAGCGGAACTCGAGCCTCACAAATGGTACTCAAAGTTAATGCAGGAGGCCGATGGCGGCAAGGCCTGTGACGAGGCTGACGATGGCAATGCCTGCGAACTCGCCGGCGGCGCCGTATCCGACGCTCGCGCCACGGAATGCTGCGCTGGCCCCGGACGGTCCAGCGGCGGCGCCTAAAAAAATCAGTTGCCGTCGACGCGTCAGGGATGCTGTCAACTTACTGGAACCAGAGTTGGAGCTGTCGGCAGCCGTGGTTTTAGCTCCAGATGTGTTAATGGGGCCAGCGGCAGTGCTCTTCTTTGACGGCGCTGAGGCGGCCAGAGAGCCAGCGGCAGAAGCGCCCGAGGCCGCCGCACCTGTCCCGCCGGTCGGGGCAGCAATGGGTGTACTTGAGGAGAAGCCATCCGGGAGTCCGGTTCCAACTGCGTTGAGGGTTAGGAGAGAAGCCGCAATACCGTTGGAAATTGTGGACTGGGTGACGCAGTTGGACGAAGACGGCGTCGAGAAGGCGTTGTCCGGAGTCACAGTGTCGCCAACAGTGAAAGGCGTGGGCTGGCCATCAGCACCAGTGTAAACGCCGGTGAAGAACTGGGCAAATGTCGAGAAGCTCGTGGTGCCGTCGACAACGGTGGGATACCAGCCTGGCGGGTAAGCGACGTCGGCGTCGCAGGTTTCGCTGAAATACGACATCAGGCAAAGGCGATAAAATCGGAAATGGGACGCACAAAGTACCCGGAGGGTTATACGTCCCTGGCATCACGAACTCGCATCCCATAACGTCGAGCTCGTGCCTAGAAAAAGAAAAGAGGATTCACGAGTTAGAGGTGGGTTTTGTGTGGATAAAAAACTTTTTCATACCAACACATGAAGGCCGAACTGTACGTGGAGTTGGCATTAATGCAAGCGCGCAGGCAGAACTGGGTCGCGGAGATGTATAGCATCCATTCTGCGATGGGCAGGTCTGTGCCGTCGGCGACTGTGGTAGTAACGTTGCCGCCGATAGGGTTTCCGGTGCCTTCAGCGCCGTGCGGGTCGAGCTCACCGCCCTCATCGCCAGCTGCAGATAATGAGTAGACTGCAGGCCACGCGGAAGTAAATATTTACCCGCAATCCCGATCTTCGTGAAGTCTCCGGTGCCCATTAGCTGGACGTAAAAGTCGGTTTTAAGGAAGGTGAGGCCGGTGACCGTGCCGTCGGGAATGACTCGGGCATTGTTGCGGGGCAGTATGCACCAAGCAACCTCCTCCGTCTGAAAGTAGCAATTCAGCTCAAATTCGTATTGACGAAGAAAGAAAGAGATCACCTCGGTGTCAGCAATCTGGGAGCCTGCAACGGGCGGAGCGAAGAGGCAAAAGTCGTCAATTGAGTTTACGCTGAGGAGGCGGGACAGGGAGGTTTGGTTGATGACCGACGGCATCGTCGGGATAGGCGGGTTCGTGATGCCCTGGGTGCCTGTGGCCACAACGCCTTCTGGGTAAGCCGCGCGCACGGAGGCGACGGCGGTAGAGGCCAGCAGCAGGGCAGAGAAAAACATGAAGAAGGGGAATAGAAAAGATAAGAAACCGGGATCAAAGCGTACCCATTTAAAGTAACGGGGATTGTCCTCCGTATCCATCAAATACACCGCATCGCCAGTTTCGCAAGCGCGTTCCAGTCCTAAAAATAGTCGCTGCTGTCCAGAAATGGATGAGTGAGGTCAATGCCTTTTTGAGCTTGCGAATCCCGCGTCACGTTCTGGACAGTGGTTGACACCGTAGCTCATCTGCTCAAGTCCACGAGCACTGTCCAGTCGCGTCTTGAAGTCCCGCGGCAACGGATCAGTACAGCTGATAATGATTGCAGCGTTGAGACTCAGAGATCCGGGCTAACCTGCCATCACAGCCTTGCAGCTTCAGCCAAGGCGAAGAATTGCAGCGTGCCAACGACCGCGCGGATGAAAGGAAACAGGAAGGCGAAAAGCGGCGATTCTACGCCGTGTGCGATTTTAGATGGAATCTCCTCGGATTCGATTGCGTCGCGTCTGTCGAGGATGTAGGAGGGACAGAGACACCTTTAGCCCTTCGAATTTCGTGCCCAGCATCCAGCTACGTTTTTTATTCATGACATCGGCCTTGACTAGCTTGACTGTCTGTTCCGCGCACGGTCCAAGTCCCAGGAGCCAGTGAAGCAAATTGGAGTCCATTGTTCTCAGTGCAATGATCGCCTTTTGTCGTTCACGCGCTATGGCACGTCCCCCGCGTCGGAACAGGACGGAATCTTAAGGCAGCAGCTGGTAGCAATCCTCGTTATTTTGTGTGATTAGTGACTTTTCTACGCGGCCTCGAGATTCTCTGGGGATTCTCTGCCCAGCACATTGAAACTTCTGGATGAGATTTGTATGAGATTCTCGATCTATATGCAGAATATTCTCGCGCACCCTCCCATTCACTTCGAATTCCGTGCGAGCCACGCCCGCACGCCGGCGTCGAACGTCGCGCTGTCGACTCCTGTCGGTGTGAGATGAAATACCACTCCTGCGCGAAGATGGAGATCAATTCCGATACTTGAAAGAGCCTTGTGCCTACCTAGACTCTCAACCTCGCGATTGCGCCGCTCGTCGTCGAAAAACAACTAGGGCAAGCCATGGATGTCGTGCCAAAAAAAAAAAATACGAAAGCCAGACACACCATTTGGTTGTAAGGGATGCCTGTTTTCGCATGCAGGGCGCGAAAGTGTGTGAGCTTGGAGCCGGGGTAGATTTGCAAGTCATCAAACAGCTCTATTGCGGGCTGCTCCGAGTCGGACTCGTCGTCATTCCCCCCAACGCGAAGCAGTTTCAGCGCCTGCAAAGCTCTAAGGCGGGATCAGGATCGCTGCTCCGTCCTTTTGACGACGCACGCACAAATCGGGAGCGTGCGTGCGCGAGCAGGCCGCCAGAAAGACGTCTTGGGCGCGAAGCTGGCGCAGGATGTCCCCAACGTCAGGATAAAATTCGATGGGAGTGCCGTGGACATCGACAACGGCGTTTTTGGATCGACGGAGCGGGCCAGTGACGTGGGTATCAATCCATAGGTCCCATAACGTGTAGCTTCAAGGCTTTAGTGCAGGTTCTCGTCGCAGAGACCGTGCGTACCCACTCGAGGTCGAATGCGATGAGTTTGGGAAGCATGGTGGGCGAGTCACGACGTCACGTATAGTCACACAGGAAAGCGGGAACATGGAGGGAGAGCGCAAGGGTCAAGATTTTTATAGATTTTCAATCGTATTATTCCCGCAGAAGTGTATTATTACAAGCGACAGAGAATTCTTATCGTAGCATATTCTCCCCTCAAAGCAGAAGAACCGCGAGCAGCCCAACGGAAGGACCCTCCGTAATCTCAATGCAGCAGGCTGACGGCTGCGAGGCCAGCCACAAGGCTGGCGAGTGTGATGCCCACATACTTCCCGCCGCTACCGACGCCGACGAGGGTGGAGCGGAAGGCAGCGCTCGAGCTCGTCGGAGAGCCTAGGGTAGCATTAGGCCAGTGATAGCATTTCGTCGTCAGGGGATTATCTCACCTGAAGCGCTGACAGACCTGGAGCTGGAGCCAGCGCTCGGCTTGCTGGAGGTCGCCTGGGCGGAAGTTGCGGATCCGGTAGCGCCTAAAGACGCGAGGGCGATGTTGTTGGCTATGGTGGACGTGGTCACGCAGTTTGAGGAGCTCGGCGTGAAATACGGGGCGTCTGGAGTCACAGTGTCGCCAACTGTGTAGGGGGTGGGCTGGCCATCGGCGCCTGTATAAACGCCGGTGAAGTACTGGGCAAATGTCGAAAAGCTCGTGGTGCCGTCGATAACGGTGGGGTACCAGCCCGGCGGATAAGCGACGTCGGCATCGCAGGTTTCGCTGGAATACTGCGTCAGGGAAAGGCAATACAGTGAGGGATATCACGCACAAAGTACCCGGCGTGTTATACGTCCCAGGCATGACGAGCTCACAGCCCATGACGTCCAATTGATGGCTAAAAGAGTGAGACAAGACGTGAAAATGTTATCGTCTATCGAAAGGACCATACCAACACATAAAGGCGGCACTGTAGGTGGAGTTGGCATTTGTGCGTGGAGTACGGTGGCGTCAATGAGCGATATGCTGGAGGGAATTTATGCCCGTACAGGCTCTTAGGCAGAACTGGTTTGTAGACATGTACAGCATCCACTCGGCGATGGGTTCGTCGACACCATCAACGACGTTCGTGGTAACGTTTCCGCCAACGGGGTTTCCAGTACCTTCGGCACCGTGCGGGTCGAGCTCACCGCCCTCATCGCCCCCTGAGGATAATGAGTGAATTGAGGGTTACGCAATGTGGGAAATCTCACGAGCTATATTAAGCTGGGTAAAGTCCCCCGTGCCCATGATTTGCACATAAAAATCCAGTCTTGAGGAAGGAAATACTAGTGATCGTGCCGTCCGGGATGACGCGGGCGTTGTCTGGCGTTGTTCCGGGGCTTTGTACACCAAGCAACTTCCTCGGTCTATACACATCAATTCAGCCCGAATTCGTATCGCCGCGTGAAATTCGAAGTCACCTCTGTGTCCGGAATCGTAGAGTTTGCCTTGGGTGGAGCGAAAAGGCACAAGTCGTGGATAGAATTGACGCTGAGCAGTCTGGCCACAGAGCTTTGGTCGATTTCGGTCCCCATCGTGGCAGTCGGCGGTTTTGTCATTCCCTATGTCCCAGTGGCATGTACTCCTGCTGGGAATGCAGAAGCAGCGGCATCGACGGCGCTAGAGAGGCTGCAACTACGAGGAGGGAAGAGAAAAGCATAGGTGCAGCCCGCCTAGCGATCAGTCTGTGCCGACCATTCTCTTTGGGGGTACTTACCACAGGCTCGAAAGGTGAATTGCCAGCTTGATATAGCTTGGATAAACAAGCATCTAGCTGGCCTGCTGGCTGCTGGCGCACGTAAAAACCGCGATACATAAAGTGGCAGGTTATCACAGTACGATTCCGGTCAAGCATCACTGGGCGAGCATCCGCAATTGTTAGCAGGGTACCAGTTTTCTTTCATTTTCCGAAGGCTGCAAAAATGAAGCAAAGATCAAGGAAGGAATTGGAATTCGAAGCAAGAAAGCAAGGATGAACGCACTGCCACTGATGGCACATCAATGTCCCAAAAAGGACATCGCCTCCATCTCGAAAGCATTACTCCATCCCAACTGAAGCCTTATAGCCGCTTTAAAAGCTGGACTGACTCGCGTTTTCCCCGTATACATGATACTGTACTTGCATGGAGCTTCCAAGAGAGCTGGACGTCTATCACTTACCGGCAGTCACTGTCTTTGCACTGTCTGCCAGTTTGGCAGATTTCTTGGGCGCTGTGGTCAAGTGGTGACTAGGGAAGAATACACTGGCAATCGTCGGTCACATTGAATCAACTGCTCAACACCGGTCGAACTGTCAAGTCACTTTTGCAGCGCCGTGACACGCCACGAGAAATTTATCTCCACAACAGCAGATGGACAGATGCACGTCGAATTTTGCTCTGTGTGTGCACCTCTTGGCAGACAGGCTTCGTGTACTTGTGGATCTGCCAGTCCTCACCTACCGCCCATAAAGCCTGTGCGCTCAACTGATGTTCCTCATTCTGTTCCTTTCCCTTCTCTTTGTTCTTGTTCTTCTCTCGACGAGATCTTCTTACCAGTTCTGATCCAAGATGCTATCACTTGCTACTATTCCCCTCGTGCTCCTCTTCGCCCACCTCGCCCAGGGTGCTCCAGTGGCTGTCAGCGACCGGCGCTGCGTTGGCGGGCTCAACGCGTGCAGCAGATCAGTCAGCTGTTACTCAACAGGTCCGTTATTTTGAACTCTCCCCACCGATTATTAACTGGTTCTAAACATACAGGTCTCTGCGGTCCTGAGTTTGTGAAGAAATCCCTCCTCAACCCATTCCCTCACGTGAAATATGCGAGACAAGACGACGACTTCGGCGACGACTCGGACGACGACGATGACTCTGGAGACTCGGACTCGGATGACTTCGACTCTGGAGACTCGGATTTCTCGGGAGACAGCTCGGGAGATGACGCAAGCAATGATTCAACAACAGATGATTCTGCCGTGAGCGATTTCGTTCTCTTATAAATTGTGAGGGTTAGGAAGCTGAAGATTTTCAGGACGACGGCGCATTCGACTTCGGAGACAGCGGTGATTCAACCGATGACTCGACAGTCCGTGGATTCGCCAAAGTTTGTATAATTTACGAGGCTGAAATTTTGGAATTTTTAGGACGGAGTGGATGACGACAGTGGCGATTTTGACTCGGGGGCAGATACCAGCGGGGATGGGCTCGATTTCGACCCAACCGATGATCCCACAGCGGATGATTCTACGGTGAGTAATTTCGTTTCGTTACAAGTCAACAAGCTGATGTCTCTCTTACATAGGATGACCCAACTGTGAGTGGTATCTTGATTTCTGATTGTTCAAAGCTGACACAAAAAAATCAGGACGACGGCGCATTTGACTTCGGCGACACTGATGATTCAACCAATGACTCGACGGTCAGTGGATTACTTTCATAGAATTTACGAGGCTGATATCTTGTAGGCCGATGGAGTGGATGACGGCAGTGGGGACTTGGATTCGGGGGCAGACACGACTGGGGACGGACTTGACTCCAGTTCGACTGACGATTCAACAGTGGACGATTCTACGGTAAGCAATGAATTTCCCGTTAGAACTGGGGGTAGCAGGCTGATATATGTTTCGCAGGACGACGGGGATGATGACGGGAGCCTCGACCCAAGTAGCAGCGCCGATGGCAGCGCCGACCCGGATTCAACTGCCACAGCTGCGGACGCAGATATTACTGGCGGCCTGGGAGACGAGCAGACTTCCACCACGGACGATGGCAGCGCCGACCCAGATTCCACCACCACAGCTGCGGACGCAGGGATTACTGGCGGGCCAGGAGACGAGGAAACTTCTACCACAGATGATGGCGGAGAAGACGCGACGTCGACTTCGAGCGACGTGGACCCAGCCGCGACCTCTAGCGCTGTAGATGAGACCAGCACCGACGGTGACGACACCGCAGCCAGCTCTACCACAGTTGCCGCCGCTGCTACCACCACGGCCGCTACCACGACAGCGGCTGCCGACTCGCCAGCTGCGTCGTCCGACAGCGATTCCCTTACCTGTGGCGGGCCATCGCCGAATGACGCGACGATCAGCCTCATCAAGCAGTTCGAGGGCTTCGTTCCATCCCCCGCGCCCGACCCAATTGGTCTCCCGACCGTCGGGTTCGGCCACAAATGCACCTCGAAGGGCTGTGCTGAGGTTGGGTTCAGCTTCCCTCTGTCCCAGGACACCGCGTCGCAGCTCCTCAACAACGACGTGCAGCAGTTCGTCTCTTGCGTGAACAGCGCTGTCAGCAACTCCGTCACGCTCACCGACAACCAAGTCGGCGCACTCACGTCATTCTCGTTCAACCTCGGATGCGGGACGCTTAAGTCGTCGACGCTGCTGAAGCGTTTGAACAACGGCGAGGACCCGAACACTGTGGCTGCCGCGGAAATCCCCCGCTTTAATAAGGCCGGAGGTAAGGCACTGGCGGGCTTGACCAAGAGAAGGGCGGCCGAGGTTGCACTTTTCCAGACTCCGTCGCAAGTCCAGGCGCACCCATGCTGAACTTAGATTGAAATCTACTACGTGTAGCGTGTTTTCCACATTCTCATCACTAATTTGAATTTTTTTGCTTGCAAAGAAACATATTTGGCGAAATTCAACCGTAGCTTGGCTCTATTTGGCCGCGACGCGACGCGATCAAACGCGTCACGCGCCTCACTCTTCCTTCCTTCCGAATCCTTCTCCCCGCTTCCTTCCCGTTCCACCAGCAAGTGCAAACCCATTTCTGCGCCCAATCATGTTCGGAATGTTTGGGATGGCATCCCGCGCACCAGTAGTAAAATCATACACCCCGGAAGAGCAGCAAGCTCTCGCGTCCAAAACCGTCCGCAAAGTGCGCGCTTTTTTGCACGGCGCATATCGATTCGAGGCGCGGTACGCCGACTATCCGAACGAAAGGGACGTGATTGAATCCGGCGGCGTGGTCCTTACCGGTGCGCAGCTGAGGGAAGGAACGCGGTACAATGTGTTCTGGGACTTTGAGGGCGAATCGGGGAACGGTTGCTGGAAGTTTCGCGGCGCTGGTGGGTTCCCGGGTGCGGTGTGCGACATGGAGGACTCGATGGCGGACGATCCGAACATTGGGTCGCCAGGCAGCTTGCTGCAGATGGCTGCTTCGGATTGGGAACAGTCGTTTTTCGATGCAAGTCTACTTACTTCAAGTTGGCTGCTGAAGGGAGCTAATTTTCATTTCTCTTCTTTCGCAGATGGCCGCGAACTACGAGGCTTATGGTGGGCGCCCTTTCTGTTTCTGAAATAGACTGTTGTGGATTCATTTCGCATGGCAGGGAGCGTTGTTAGGCCGGAAGAGCCCCGTCCTCCGCGTCCTGAGTGATTGTATTGCCGCTGAGTTGTTAAAATATCTGCTAATCCTGCTCAAGACGCGACCCGAATCACGAAGACGGCGTAAAAGCCGAGGATGACCAAAAAGAAATCCTGGGTCCCGCGCGTCCGGAGTGAGCATATTGCTGCTGAATTGGAATTTCTGCTAACCCTGCTTGAGACGCTACCCAAATCCCGAAGACAAAGTAACAGTCGAGGATGATAAAGAAGGAGTTTTGGGTCCCGCGCGTCCCGAGTGAGCATATTGCTACCCAAGTTGGAATCCACTAACACTCCGCCAGAAGCGATCCGAACCACGAAGAGGACGACGGAGGCGACGAACATGACGAAGAAGAGGAAGACTACGAGCCCGACTACGCCTCCATGGTCGCAGCAAAGTGGAATCCCATCTTTGAGCGTCTCAAGGCAAGTGGCTGGCTTGACAGAAATCACCGGTCTGTGTATTTACCAACAAGCCAGGCGGATAAGCACGACGTGGAATGCATGTTCTTCCACACCACGCAGCGCTGCCTCGCCCCCGACGGGACGTGCCCATACAAACATACCCCGCGAAGAAACATCCCTTTTGCGGACGGCGGGCATGGTCGAACTTCGCAAGAGGATGCATATGCCTATGATTTCTACATGGACTTCTGTGACTCTGACTGAATTGATGTATGATGCTCGCTGTATTTCTTGGTACGCTAGTGTTTGCTGTTTCTTGTAGCTTTTCCTGTCTTCTTGTAGAATTGCAGACTCGTCCTGTTCTTGGAAAATGCAACGAAGAAATAGTGCGGTAATACTAGTCGGTACCCGTGAATAAATTCACGGGCTTCTTTGCTCTCGGCTATTCCCAGTTTCAATCTGTTTTGAATTACACACCATCTGACTCGATGATCTGGAAGTCAATCAGGTCTTCAACTCTCCAACGATTGACTCGAGAATTTTTCTGGCAATGTATTCACGACACCTTCCGAGTCGGTGAATTTTGGACTCGAATCGACCATTTGGAGACGTGGGGAATTTGCCGTACATGCGAGGTTCCTGAATCACTGGAACACATCGCTTTGGAATGTGATGCACATGGTCAAAAGTTGATCTGGGCACTCACCGAACAACTATGGTGCAGAAAATATAATCAGTGGCCAGCCCTAAGTTGGGGGCTGATTCTAGGCTGCAACTTGGCTAAATTCAGGTCGGATGAAGGGAGTATCCTCCGCGAAAAGGGACGCCTATTTTCTATACTAGTATCCGTTGCGTGGCACTTGATATGGAATCTTCGTACAAATAGAGTCATCAATTTCCCTGGTTCAACCTTCAATGCGACAGATATCCATGCCCATTGGTTGGCAGGCGTCAACCATGTGTTGCAACGCGACCGTCTCCTAACAGATAAATTTAAATTTGGACCGCTCGTCCTAAACAAACAACTAGTTCTCAATACATGGAGTGGTCTCCTAATGGACGAGGCTTCTTTGCCAGATGATTGGACACATGAGGGGGTTTTAGTGGGCATACGGCCCATGGTTGAAAGAATTGGGATAGGATAAAATTTTCACGGCCGGAGTCCCACACTGCTTGAATTCGTGCGTAATGGCATTTCCTCCCTGGACAATTTCCCTGGCAACAACTGGCTAAAACCCAGCATCACAAGCGGATGAGCCTGGAATGCTTCTGCAGACTAGACCTCATTATCCCAAACGCTCCAAAAAAAAAAAAAAAAAAAAAAAAAAGAAATCTGTTTCCCTGGTGGTGGCGGTTGGTTGATCCCAGTTGGTTTTGCATTTGGTTGTTCCCAGTTGGATTTTGCATTTGGTTGTTCCCAGTTGTCTGTCACAGTTGGTTGATTTCCAGTTGTATGTTCTCACTATGTAGCCCTCTGATATTCTGGTTGCTCTTTTCCCCCCTCGCACTTGGTTGAACCCGTTGCCTTTTCGCCTAGGCTCCATCCGGCATCGATGCCGGGTCTCAATATGGATCACGGCTCGGGTCTCGGGTTCGTTGGGGATCATGGGTAAATGGAACATCAGAAACTTCTGTATCTTTGCCATTTGATTATATTATAGATTCACTAGTCGGTACCCGTGAATAAATTCACGGGCTTCTTTGCTTTCGGTTACATATCCGGCTCGATACTGGGCGATACTGATACTGGATACTGAGCGGAGTCTGAAATGTTGGTCAGCACGGAATGATGTGCATGAGTTCGAGCCTTACCGGACGCAAAATATTGTTTCCCCCATTTTTGACCTCATACTTGATGTTCAAGCCCGCTACATGGGTCTGGAAGTAACTTCCTGCACTGGAGAGCCTCAGAATCCTGTGTAAAAGCTCTGTAACAATTTGAATGGGGAAAATTCACCAAGTTCTCAACTGAACAGTGTTCAAATGTACTTTCCCCGTCATTTCAAGCCCAGATTCAGTTGAATATGACCCTAAGAAAATGAGTGTGTCCATCATTCAAAAATTCAGTCCAGTCCTTTGACAAAGCTGGTGGTTTTACATAGATAGCTGGTGCATTTTAGTAAATTTCAGCCAGTGACTATGAACTAAAAGCTGGCAGAGCCTTCAACCAAAGAGTTTATCAGTATCCTCAACTAGTCTGGTCAGAAACCCACCAAACAAGCTGAATACGGCGGCTTTGGGGGAAGTTTCCGGATTTGGGTGGAATTCAGACTCCGCTAGGTATCTGAAACTCCGCTCAGTATCGGGGATTTCCCATATGCCGCGCGCAGCGCCCAGAAAAATCTGGGGATATTTGGGCGGAGTCCGACCGGGTTAAAAAGCTCATCAGTATTTATTTTGGAGTTTCTGGATCGATGTGTAGTATCTTTGAACCTTTATTTCAGTATCGAGATCAACGGTGGTACTGTTTGGCAAAGAGCTCTGATGCGCGGAAGGTCCCGAAATGTCTTGAGAGAGATCCCCGAGATCCCCGACGTATCACGTAATATTTTAGTATCTTTAACTCTTTATTTTTTAATTTCACCCCACCAACACCAGTATCGAGCCACATATCCCCAGCTTCAATCTGTTCTGAAATCCTTTTCCCTGTTGGTGGTGGCGGTTGGTTGTTCCCAGTTGGATTTTGCATTTGGTCGTTCCCAGTTGTCTGTCACAGTTGGTTGATTTCCAGTTGTATGTTCTCATTATGTAGCCCTCTGATATTCTGGTTGCTCTTTTCCCCCTCGCACTTGGTTGAAACAGTTGCCTTTTGGCTGCCAGTCTAGGCTTAGTGCGGCATCGATGCCGGGTCTAATATGGATCACAGCTCGGGTCTCGGCTTCGCTGGGGATCATGGGTAAATAGAACATTCTGATGTTCATTAGCTTTGCCATCTATAATATAATAGAATCCCAAAGCTACAGAACTTTCCTTTGATGTTCCATTCAACCGTGATTGGCTCAGCAGCGTGTCGCAAATAGATTTTGGCCACGGTGCCCGAGAACCGCGAGCCGGTGAGCTGTTGTGGCCGGGATCGAGCCGAGGCTCGAACGGGAGCTCGGCAAGTAAGCGGATTGGCCAGCGGCCACTGGGCACATGCGGCACCGACAACTGGCTCGGCAGCACACTGGCATACAATATTGAAGCATGGACACACACAAGGAGATGTTGGACACTGCCAGACACAAGGCGAACAGCGGGAAATTCAAGGAAGCTACCAACGGGGATGGACCTGTTGCAAAACCCAACTGGGTTCAACCTGTTGCAAAACCCAACTGGGTTCAACCAGTTGAAAAACCCAACTGGGTTCGACCAGTTGTAAAGCCCAACTGAACTACGAAACTGGGACAGCCAACTGCAAACAAGGCCGTGAATTTATTCACGGGTATCAACTAGTTTTATTATATTATAGATAGATGGAGGTCAAACAGGAACAAACACTGGTGCAGCCTTGCGAACAACATTGTGGCGCTCGAGTTTTGGAATTCTATCAGAAGAAAGCATTGTATTTTGATTTCGAGGCACCCAGTCTAATAGGAATAACGAAAATCCTTTCAACGGAACTTGAAGCTTCGAAAAATGAACGACCGCAAAGGTCGTAATGACTCTTGTCCTCTGGATGCATCGCGTAACAGCTACTCAGGGCAATAACTCAGCTGATCCCGAGGGTATTTTCATGGACGAAACTCTCCTCGTTTTCCCCTCAAGCGATACCATTACCCTAGTTTGGCATGAGTACGGCGTCCCGGAGCTCGGCGTCCGTCGGCCATACATATATGAGGTGCGTTGTCATCCCGGTGTTGCGTAAGGGATAAAGAAACTGAAAATGGACCTCCAGTTATATAAAGGCTGCGCGTCCTTCGAATATATGGTGGTCCCTATCGATCCTGCCAGCCCCCTCCCCGCGCAACTTATTGACTCGGACGTGCCTCCCCATCTGGCGTTATGCACGACGTCGGGCAAGATGATGCAAGCATGGGGTGTCTTGCCGGCCAAACACGCCGATGCCCTCTGTCTGTCTGTCGTCGAGCGCATGAAGGCAGTCAGCCATGGCAAACAGCATATGCTTACCACCTGGGACTTTGATGTCATGGAACTCACCCACGAGACATGGTCCTCCTCAGATTGGGTTCCATCGAGTTTCCACTCTGAATCCTCGGACCAGACAATGGTCGAACAGGAAAAAGCGAGCCCGGACCCCAAACAAAAATTGCTCAACAACAGAAACATGCACTGGGAGGTCGGGAGCTCTGCGTCCCGCTGTGAGCCCAAGCGCCGAGAGGACCCACAAATCACCTCGATTTGACTGTTCCCATCGGCGGTGTGAGGCTGGTAACTGTGCTAGGCATGGTATACCGCCTCATAGCCCCTCCAAACGAGATGCAGAAATGTGTTAAAAGATGCAGTTTTGGGGTTTTCCTCAAAAATCACATGTTCTCCCCACCCAGGAGAATTATCATATAGCTTCACCCATGCAGCAGCCATCGAAACGATGCTATACAGACGCTCTGGACGCCTCCTACACGCTGCATTCATCCCCAAAAAGCCAGCATACTCCTCCCAGATCAGAAATCATGCACAAAGGCACCCCGGAAACTTCTTCCAGGTTGGAGTTCACCCAGAGTTGCCTGGACAATTCTTCCGGCTTGGATATCATCGAAACATGCCTGGAAACCTCCTCCCCATCATTCCCTGCCCCAAAATAGCTCAGGACGACCTCGGACAACTCTTCCAGGGAGGGATATTTCCCCATTTGGCCTAATGAGCTCCAGGGATAAATTCCCCAGCTAGGAGATTGCAAATAGGATCTTCTCCCAACCAAGGCAGTGGAACGATGTGTGGGAACGATTGGCATGGAAACAGAGGGAGAATAGTATAAATTCGCTTCAGTGAAGACCTGTAGACATTAGGTTTCCCCCCACTTGCAATAACCCACTCTAAACCAACTATATTCCTGTGCAACTTCCAGCACCTCTCCCATATCCCTCCTCTCCTACCCAGACCGAATCCCCCCAGAGGACGACATAGCTGTAACCCCTACAGCTGCCTCTAACTTACAGCGGACGACGACGAGGACAATGCTATTACCACCGATAGCCATATCTCAGGCGTCGACAGCCCCGACGACTTCGCCAAGGCGAGCGCTGCGTGCGGAGACCACAAGGTCAATCGAAGATGGCTGAAGGAAATCAAGCACTGGGCGCAGGGCATTTTGGCAGCGGAAGCGGACGCCGCAGTGTTGAACGACGCTCAGGTTGGGCAGTATATCACGGAGCAGCCGCGCCTGGTTACGAATCTGGACTTGAACAAGGCCGATTACCTTGTGCGGCACTCCCGGCTCAAAAACGGTCAACCATGACAACATACATACTGCGATTTCTTCATTTATGTCAAGTGTATTTTGGTGTACATGTATCATTCGGAACCCCAAATATCTGTACCATGCTGTAGCCCATGAACGCAGCTCTCATTCGTGCCCTTTGAATTCCAAATCTTATTGTTTCGCGCTTTAAATCCTCCAATACGGGACCACCGGTGATAAGCCGTGCATCGGGTTTAGGCCTGTTTCAGGCGTTTTTCGCGTTTTCTGTTCTTTTTAACGCGCGTCTCAAGCATAATATCATATCTGATATTATGCTTTGAGCCTACTCTTAATGGGGACTATAATAAGTCCACCCGCAGGGGCTATTCAGAAAGATCATACTGAATTAGCGCTGTTGTACGGGTTACAATTAAAACTGGGTCAACTTACAGACGCTCAGGTTGTACAAGAGAGCTCCCTTATTTATAACGTACCTAGTGGGCATTTGGGGAATTTATCGGTTATGTCTTGAGGACGCCGGACGCTTGATTGAAACCTTTGTTTACATCTCTTTGCATCGAAATGGGATACGCGATGGACCACGTGACCAGCTCAGTACTTGCCCGAGATCATGTTCCGAATAGGCCGATACGGAATTATCCGGACATGATCACATCAAATCACGATCGACTCTCAAAACGGGGAGATTAAGGTTCCAATCCAGGAACTTGGTCTTCCAAGCTCTTCACAAGGGAGTGCGGGGTACTCAGTGGAAGCTACGAACATGTAGAATCCATTTCTGAGTATCTTATTCACGGGCACGGCCCTATTCAGAACCTAGGGACTAATCTCGACTTCCAGCACCACACGAAGTCCGAGATAAGTCCCAAGGCAACTAATGGACATTCAGGAGTTTCATTAATCTTTCTTATTTCAACTGTAACTGCTTGGCTACCGATATGACTCGTTTTTCTATTCATTTTAAACACATGTATACCCGATCGTCTGTCACACCCCTACTCCGTTTATCTGCAATCTTGTAATTCTCTCTGTGTAAGCGTTATAGTGTACAGTATAAAATAGTGAGAGCACTGGCATGTACGGTACGGAATCCCACCCCGGTTATTGAGGCGCCACCCAGTTACGGCCCTCCTTAACGCACGGTTCGGATCTGGACTTGTCACTCAGGGCTACTCTATTCAGAATAGTGCCGTTCCAAGTTATAATATAAATCTCTGCACGCCCCTGGCGATACTCCTGGACTCCTGACTGATTGTGAATTGTATTGAACCTGTGGCTTGTGAATTGGCTTGTGGTATAGCCTTTGATTTGGGATTTGGCTTGTGGTATAGCCTTAGGACTTGGAATTGTGACTGGCTTGTTGTATAGCCTTGGATTGGATACGTTTGGGATTTTGGCATATAGCTTTGGACGCTTTACAATCCACTTTGCGAATAGGGTGCTATAACTTCGGTTACCAAGCCTTATTTCACTCAGACCACACGCGCGCTGCACACGTCTAAGACAGCAACCCCTTAATTACCTGCTCCCCTCATTACAATACGAACTCGGCAGTCGAAGTAGTAAAGTGTTTAGGATTAGGTTGTTTGTTGTGGATTAGATTAAAGATTCAACTTTGTTGTATCTTTGTCTTCATTCATATCCAAACCGTCGAATCTTGATTCCATCCGCTTCTCCTGTGCAACCCTTTCAGCGGGGGAGTTGGTCAGGCCGAAGTACATCACCAAAGGCTCGAAGAGCCCACGGTTTGTACGGAATGCGGCCTTCCACTCGTCGCCCTCACGGATGCGGACATTGTTAAAGCCCCACCGGATGTCGAGTTTCATGAAGAACCGGGCTCCCTTCAATCAGTTAATAAGGTCGTTGATCAGAGGGAGGGGGTACCGGTTTTTCACGGTCATCGCATTGAGCGCCCGATAGTCCTGGACAAACCGAAGTGCTCCATCCTTCTTCTTGACAAAGAAGACTGGAGACGCCATCGGGGACTTGGACGGTTGAATCCTACCAGTAGCAAGGCCCTCCTCGATAAAAGCGTCCAGCTCACGCTGCTCGAGAGGTGAGATCGGGTAGACCTTACAGTTGGCAGGCTTCGAGTCTGGGACGAGCTCAATGGCATGGTCCCAGCTCCGACGCTCGGGCAACGAGTCAAACAACTCCCGATTGAAGACATCCTCAAACTCACGCGCCCACTCGGGAATTGCTTCCGTACCGGGTGCGCAGTTTTTGGCATACGCCTCTGCCAGCCGCTGGGAAACAGTGCTGGTAGCGCGGATGTCCTCAGGCGGTGAGAATGTCGTGTAGAAGATGCAGTCTCCATCCTCTACCGGATCATCCTCGTCGTCAGATTCATCGGAGTCGTCAGGCGACAGCTCCGGCAGCTCATCAGTGTCAAACTCGCCATCGTCATCCTCGCCAGAGCGCTCGTCTGTGTCAACTGCACAAATGGCCGGGATGGGGCCAGCTCGGAGCTGCCGCAGGATGCGGGCAGCAGTTGCCGCATGGCAACGCTCGGTCCGTACCTCGTCGCGACAAGTTGTGCAGACAGAGGGGCATCGGCTCATCTTGACCTCTCGGGTCTCCCAGTCGATCTCCGGGTTGTGCTTGCGGAGCCAGGAGTACCCAAGGATGAGCTTCTGCTTGCCAAGGCGGGTGACAGCGAACACGACACGCTCGCTATGAGACTTGTAGCGGAGGATGAGATCGGCAACTTCCCGAATGCCTCCGGCTTCGTTGGGGGTGCCGTCGACATTGTAGACTGGGATAGGACGCGAGAGCTTGCAGACTGGGATGTGATTGGCAGCAACATACTCAGTGTCAATGAACTCGCTAGTTGCCCCGCAATCCAGAAGGCCGGACACGGAAAGCTTCACTGCATCGCCGGTAGACTCGATCTCAAGGGGAAGCAGGAGGGAGTTTGTGCCGGGCTCAGCCGCAATGGTGTAGCGTTTGGGGAGCTTGCGCTCCCACATAGGCTTACGCTGCAGGCGGAGCGGGTCATCAAACACTGGGGGACGACGTCGACAAGTGGGGGGTGGAGCAGATTTTGCACAGCATGACATCTTTTTGCTAGAGAAGAAGTTCTTTATGCTTTTTGCGTCATCGCTATTTTAGCCACTTGTGGAGCCGCCTGTGGAGCATGGGTGGGGGGTGCGTCTATTGCTTCTGGTGTAAGAGGTGTATTGTCAGACTCATTACACAGTATGGAGAAGCAATTAGGGGACGCGACTGAGGGCGCACTGCTCACTCGTCGCGGAGGGGAAAATCCTCCGGAACGGCAGCAGCCGAAGCTGCAGCATGCTCGGCTACAGCCTCAGTCGACGCAAGGCGCGCCAACAGCTCCTCCAGCAGGTCTCCACCAAGCTGCTGGATCACTTCATCGAGGACGTCGATCGACCGGACGTCAGCCGGGGTCGTGCAGTCCCGGGCAAAGTGGTTGGGGTCTCCGCAGCGGAAGCAGCCACGGTGGGGTGTGCGCCAGGCTCTGGTGCGGTCAACCTCCATTGGGATGCCAGGAGGGAGCGCCGGAGCGGGCGTGCGCACCTGCGGTGCGGCAGCCGGAACCGGGGCGCGACCGGAACCGGAGATGGGGGGCGCAAGAGGCTTCCCAGTTGGGAAGGTGGTGCGACCGGAAGACGCCGTAGAGCGACTGGAAGGGACGTTGCGAGCCCGGAGCTGGGACTCGTACTGCCGGTAGGCCCGGACGCGCCACGCAACATAGTCCGTGAGCAGGGGAGGGTCGCTCGACCCAGTTATAGCGAGATTGATCGCCGGGTCAAGTCCAGTGCGGTACTTCGTGACCTTGACGATGGGGTCACTGAAGCCGGCGAGGTCGACGAGGTCTTCGAAGTTGTCGGTGTACCGGAAGACGTCCCGGTTGCCCATGTGGTAGGTGCGCGACTCGAGCTTGATCAGGGCGTGGTCCTGCTCATTCTCCTGGACGAAGCGTTGCCGGAACTCGACCAGGAACAAGTCCCAAGTCGGGAAAGGGAAGGAGTTCTTGGCGGCGTAGCGCTTGGCCCAGCGCTGTGCTGTGTCGGTAGCCATAAAGGACATGGCGTACCTGACGACCTTCTCCTCCGAGGGCTCTCCAGCCTCGGTGAACGCCTCCGGGACAAGGCGAGCATAGGTCCGGACCGCGTGCAAGAACGCCCGCCTTTGGTGCGGTCGCCGTCGAAGATGAACGGGGGGTTCGGTCGAAGGACCGTTTTTGTTCCAGGGGTGACGTTTTCAAAGAGCCGTGGACCCGGGTCCGGAGCTGAAGCAGCAAGGGACAGGGCAGGCGAGTTCGCACGTGCTGAGGTGGAGTTTTCTAGTAGCGTAGTGAGGCGCTCGAGTCTGCTCTCGATGGCGGACATCCGAGCGTCAGCTTGTGCAGCGGCAGCATCGGCCATGTTGGCGTCGGGAGCAGGGACAGGGGAGGAGGGGGCAAGATTCGAAGTGGGAGAGGCGGGAGCGCTGACGAAGTCGTCCGAGCCTTCAAGTCCAAACTTCGCAATCTTGGCCGGTTAATCCCTTAGAGAGTTTCTTCTGCTGTAAGGGCAACCTCGAGGCCCGAGAACACTCAAGAGTCCTAGCGAGGGGAATCCGAAGATGAATAAACAGTAGCTACAAACAACAAGTAATGCACCTAGCGAGGGGAATCCGAAGAGAAGAAACTCTGAGGATCCCCACGCCAGGCCATGAGTACATATAGCTACTGCGCAGAGACATGTGACCGGAGTGATCGGCAGAGATCCCAGGCTTGATCACAGGCGTGATGGTATCGGGACGGACCGGAGGAGCGTCTGAAGAGGGTTCCCCTGACACAGGGTCAGTTGGGTACAGACTACAGTACTGCAGGAGGACAATGTATCCTTAAAGGAAGAAAGAAATGGTCAAAACTTAAGTCAAGTCAATGATTCAAGGTTGATTCAATCAAGGCTGATTCGAACGTTGTTAGCTCTTACAGGCTCCCAGTCCACCGCCAGCTGAAGTATCAATTATGTACTCTGTGCAAACCAGGCAATATTAGAGGCAGAAAATTCTGCCTTGTATTCTCATGTCTGCCCTGCCACAGAAGCGAACATACAGCGGGCCACCACCTAGGTGACTTAAAGCACCCCGCAAGGCACTCGAGCCGACCAAAGGTCGGGCGAGGGTGCCGAGCCTTTAGTCTGTAGTTAACCGCGCCACCGTGCAAGGGTGACGGCGGTATTAGTGATCATCAGAGCTTCAATCTTGTTCCCACGGCCTTTCCTTTTGGCCACGTCCATGGCAGTCCATGCTTCTCTGCTTTCCCTGCCCTTCCTCACTCTCGTTTGCCCCCGATGGCACCCAATTTGTCCTGGCGACCCTAAGGAGACGCACCCCACCAAGATTGTACAAGAACAAGTCCCGCCGTGAATGACGGTCTTCCTCTATGAGCAAGACCTGTCAGACGCTTCCTTGAACGTCCTTGACGGTCAATCGCCCAAGACACCATGCTGTATATCTGGCCGCAATTCGGTGCACCAAATACACGTGGGATGCCTTCGAATGCGATCCGTGTCGACTCTGGCCGTCTGTGCGACAAGTCATGGCTCAATTTCACCGCACTGGACGTGTCTGCGCACAATGGCAAAGCCGACTACCATGCGGCTCGTACCGCCCTGACAGCGGCATTTGCCCGACTGTGTGTCGTCACCAACCCACGCTTACAGTCTACCCAAGGTCGATTCTCAGCGATAAAGTCTACGCCGAAATTGACAGGTGCGTGCCTCGTCGCTTTCTGTCGCTTATTTGGCCTGAAGGCATTGCGCCAGCTCATCCCCGTCCTCCGCTCCACGCTACCTCTTGCGTTCCGTCTGCGCCTGCGGTGCAGCGCTGTGGAGGCGCGTGCACGCGTTTTCGTCGCGGGGCTACGATTTCGTTGCCGGGCTGTGGCGACCCTTGCAAAACATGGTGACGTGGTGCATACCTTGTTTGCATTGTCTCCTCACCCGTTGAAATCACACACTGCCACACGCACATGTCCGCACCCCGCCACTTCGATCCCCACCAGCGCACAGTCCTGAACCCGTGAAGATGCCAGAGTCCGTAACGTGTGTGGCTCCGCATGTCCTCAGCCTCTGCCGATGCTGGAACTCCTCGCCGAGGCATGGTGCACGCATTCCGGTTCGACGATTGGACTGAAGCCTGCACCGTACTTGTACGCGGCTTGCCGATCTCCTCCCACGTTACACGAATCATCAACCTCGACACAGTGCGAAAATCATTCCCATAGTCGGCGTGCAGGAAGACTCTTGGTTGATATGAGTCAGTCGACGCGTAGTCAGCCCGAGCGTATTCATGGCTCCGAAGGAGCCCGGGGAACGTCGTGGACCTCGCGTCGATGCGCTGCATGCGCTCGTGCTCCCGAAGGTGTACTCGTTTGCATCGATGCATACCGGCGGATGGCGCCGCGTCGGGCCTGTCTCGTGTTGATGGAGACCGGTAGATATTTTGCTAGATCTATGTATATGTAGCTGAATCTGCTCTATTTTTGAATGATGTGTACAGCGTTATACGCCGAAATGTTTGCGGACATGAAGTGTTGTTGCGTGTAGATGTGTAAATCGAGCCATGTACCTTACTACTGGAATTGGGGCACTACTCGTAATATATCTCATCTTGCTGCATGTCTGGAGTGCTCAGACGCGTCGTATGGGTAGGTTGAAGTGCGAGAAACGCGAAAAGACGCGTCGAATGAGCGTGGGAATGTATTGAAACTCCGATGATTACTAATACCGCGGCGACCAAACATGGCATCGACCTTACTGACAGACTACAACATGCGAGGTACGAGCACCAAATTGTTGTAGTGTCTGTTTAGAAGAGACTACCGAGCCTTGGAGTTCCACAATTTTTTTTCTATCTGTCAATTGATGCCCGCCGAAAAATTCAACAGCAAAAACCAACACCTCAATTATGAGCAAGACTCTTTTCTTGGGTCTTCATAGCGATCAGAAAAGGATCAGAGAGATAGTGGGCCCTGCCGCGTGAGCGGGCTACTAGATTATTTCCTTATGGGGACAGGGGGGGGGGTCCCGTCCGAGCTTGAAAAAAAAGTTTCATAGGAAATTTGAAAGTAAGTCGTACAAGCCCAATTCGCATGAAAAAAGGCTTGTCACCGAATGCGGAATATTTTTGCATGTTTGGCTACAGCTTGCGATCACTGATTGACACATGATTGCAAAATTTCATCGTCTTCCTCCGCCGTACTCACGATTGCCAGGGACGGAAGATGTCAGACGAACCACCGGATCCGTTTCGGAACTCACAGTCTACGGTGGGGTTGCCAGCCTTCGAAAGAGCACCGGAATCCTGATGATTCCCTAGTTTTCACTCGCCACAGGCGACGCAGTGCCTGAAGTCACATATACTGCAGACAGCCATCTGATATGCCCAAAATGCCTCATGAGTGTTCATGTTGGAATGGCGGGTCCCGCAAATTTACCTCAGCATCAAACGTCCGATTGCAAAAGAATCGAAGCAGAGCTCGCCGCTCCCAAAAAGAAGAAACTTGTCGCTACAAATATCAATCATTTTTCAAGGAGGTAGTACGGGCAGTGTCACCTGTTCTGTTAGCACCCCCCCTCGTCCATCCTGCACCACAGACGATGCCGGTGGGAGGGCCCCAGCCCTGGTATCGCTCGTAAGTGATATTTCTCCACCGAAGTCCAACCCCAGCAAGCGCTGACGGGTATGCCAGTCCTTCCCCGGATGCTCATTCAACTAGTTCAAGTCCTCCTCCTTCTGAACCGGCGGCACCACCCATGAGGTGAGCCATTTAGAAGGCATTCTTATGGAAATTTTATTCGTTATTTTAGCGATTCATCCCCTGAGCCTGAAGTTCAGAAGTCCCCTCGCGCTAATTCCATGTCCCCAATTGTGGAACCCGACATTGTCATTTGTTGCGGCATGGAAATCAAGTTCCCGGTCGGCCAAAATCATCACGTTGCATATCCCTTCGGCCTTCACTCTACCATGCAAATCCCCTGGAATTATTATTTAGAGGGCGACCGGTTCTATGTGCGATCAACAGCCTGCTCAAGAATAGTGCCCTCAGATTTACTTAACTGTCAAAAATGCCGCGCCCTCAAGTCGAACGACCTCCTGCGTAACGTCTTGGACAGGATCAAATATGGTGTCAACGAGAACACTCCTCTGTTTTTCTACGGCATCGGCGGTCCCGTTACAAGGCTGCGTCGAAAGAACGACCAAATCCAAGTCCTACGGCTAACAAACTACAACGACATGCAGCGTCTTTCCGCCCAAAGCTCCACGCTTGATCGCCACAAGCAGTTTGTGATGGCGGTGGGGTCTGGAAAAATTCCGCGAATCGCGGCTCTGGTGACTGCCAGCCGCAATAATAATGAAGGCCTCGACGCGCTCATAGAGCGCCTCTTTCGCGGTGCGTCGGACGCTTTCCGGGAGGGCCCAGCATACAATCCCAAAGGCTTCACTCCGGACGAGCGCATGCTTGCACTTTGCGCGTTACGCCTTGGCGGCTCCCGTCTGGCCGATATCCTTCACAGGGCCCTTGGTCTCCCTGGGCTAACGACCTTACAGAAGCATAGAGTTATTCGACCTCTACGTGCTTCACCCAAAAAACCCACCATCGCAGAAATCGAAGAAAACATCGACGCCTACACCGAGGGCGAAGAGCTTCCCGTCGGAAAGCCCACGATCGTCCATCGAGTCATCATGCTCGACGAGATTGCGGTCGAACGGCGCCCAAGGTGGGATGACAAGACCAACATGATCTTGGGAGCTTGCCGGGAGCATAGCGCGCACATTCCTCTTGAGTTTTGCGAGATGAAGGATGCGGAGATGTTCTTTCACGAATATAACGCCGGGCGTATACATTTGGCATCCGAGGTAAAACACAATTATCTGGCGCTGTAAAAGTACTTACACCTATGTCCAGGCAACCGTCGCAGCATTTGGTGCACTGTCGCGCGACCCGCGCATGTATAAACCCCCTTCCCATCTGCATCTCGGGGACCTGCAAATCCGAGAAGGGCCCAGAGCAGGCCGATTTCTTGCGCGTTTTGAACGCCGCCGGCCATAATCGCAAACAGCATGATAACATATTGTATCGCACGGTCAGTTTCGCCTCGGACGGAGAGGCGAACGTGGGCTGGCTCTCGCGATCGAATTCATGAGGTTCCAGCTCGACAAGCTATCACCTATCTATCCCCAACTGTCGCCGCTCCAGTTCATGAATCTCCAGGTTGGGCCGGACGATATCACCCCTGACAAGGATTTTCGCCACATCATGAAAACGACTCGCAGTCTTCTCATGCGCAACGCCGGGATCGAGCTACTGGGTTATCTAATCACCCCATCCGTCGTCAAGAAGCATTTAATGGCAGAGGGAAACAGCCAAACGCGTGTCGACCAGTGTTCGCCTTAAGGCCTTAAAATGAGCTGGCTGGCAAG
Organism: Mycena polygramma; assembly: GCA_029449255.1. Taxonomy (NCBI): domain Eukaryota; kingdom Fungi; phylum Basidiomycota; class Agaricomycetes; order Agaricales; family Mycenaceae; genus Mycena; species Mycena polygramma. The sequence continues at coordinate 139,203 of JARKID010000206.1, forward strand.
TCAAGGCTTAGGTACCCGCTATCTATATTTTGATAGCTGGGTTTTGAAGGGGTCGTTTTTTGTGATCGAGGCACCTTAAAAAGGAAATCGTTCCTCTTTGAGCGAAAAATGTGAAATAACTTCATTTTTTGATTGATTATCATACCTTCTGACATTTTTGATTGATTATCACACCTTCTGACTCATGGCGCTCCCTCCCTAACGACTCTTCCTCCGCTCGCTCACAACCCACTTACTCTTACCCTGTCTTACTTTGCTTCGCTGCCCAGAAATGTCTCTCTATCTCGACGGCGTTTTGGTCCCCCGGGTCTCTTTTACCCATCCCCGCAGACCCGTGTTTCGGCCGAGTTTCGCCGTGACATCGGTCGCCCCTCCGCTACGACCTTCCTCCTTACGACTTCCGTCGACAATTATCCCTTCCCCTCTGTCACTCTGCCTTGCCAAGGTCACCTCTATGACCGACTTCCACGTCGTCCTAGGTTTGGATTGGGCCACCTACGTTCGGGAGTTCTTGATCGGCATCGGGTACCGCTTGGGCGACACTTTTCAGCCTTGGCTTTTCTTTTCTCTGCCGGCTCATCCCCTTGGTCCTTTGCACTCCTTCTCTTATCGACGTCGCTCATGTCCTTCTCATATCATATTGCCTCCCAATTTCCACTGCACTTTAAGTTTCTCTGTGCAGGAGTCAATCGGACAGTCCTGGTTTTGCTCCCTTACCCTCTGCCATCTTGAACACTAGATAAAATCCTATTTCCTCACATGCAAGTCACCGGGGGTTTCCACGATTCATGTTCGGTCCGGAGAGTTTTTCAGAGCATGCTTAACCTGCCACAGGCCCATCTCCTCGTGTATTTACAGATGAGCACTTCGTTACAATTTGAACTGTGTTCATCTTATTAAGGTGTTCCCCCAGTTATTCTATTGGGCTGCATCTCGCCACACTTACTCATGGTGCTTCGAAACGATGTACGAAGATATCATGCTACGAGTTGAAATTCGACCTCTGATTGGAAACAGTAGCTCCTAGCCCTAGTTCAGAGAACCTTTGTGATTTGTCTTGAAGCACAGGGTTTGAAGAGATCATCCTCGGGAATTATGGCCCGCTCATCACGGTATGCTTGCGTGCTGGTATGGCATTATTTATCGTTCTTTATTCTCACGTTTTGTGCGAGGTCCAAGTCTTCAGATCATACTTATTTTTGTCCACAGTCCAACCTTCAAAACTCACTCTCCACAATTCTTTGCAGTCCCAATGTATGCAAATCCTTGAACTTGAGAGTAGTGACTTGATTCGTGTTTAACATTGATCTCGGCAAGTCCGGCATCATAGCCACCAAATATTCCCATGCACTTTCAATTAACTAAAGTGTTCCTCATCCACTCACTGTTGTGCAAGGAGTACTGGAAACTATCGAAGAAATCCTTCAAGGCCCTCGGTCTCTCACATGCCAGCCCTCTGTCACGTATAAATCTGAGAGCAATTTTTCAAGGCTCAAATCACACTGTGCCGAAAGGTTCCGCCCATTTTACTGACCTGCGAGTCGTTCTCAAACTGTGGTTTGTAGCTCATCCAACTTGAAGAGGTTGGGATTGAGGCCCAGCCAATTTGTTGTGATTCCTCCATGTAGGGAGACTTTTGCAGAGAGAGTTCACTCAACATAGGGGTTGATATCCCGTTTAGGACTTCGGCGGTGCTTCGGCAAACCAGTTGCCGAAATAGCTTGCCTATGGCTTAGGGTAGGTGGCAGTTCACAGCCTCTCAATTAAGCATTGGACCAGGATATTGTGTCTAAGTGACCCGGGACTTGAGAGTAAGGACTACGGTTCGCCGTGTCGAGAACGCGGTCATCTGACTCGATCCGGAGATCACGGATTTCGAACCCCGAGCCGAAATCTTGATCTCGGCGACTAGGACTACACTGAAAGCGCGGACTGGGACTTTGGGAGTATCCAAAATCTGCGGACTGAGTACTGAGGATTGTGGGTGAGAATAAGGAACAAAAAAAGACCTCATATGCTGGTGGGGAGTATTCGCTCCGGTGCGAAGGTGCGATCGGTGTACCCCAATCACCTGCTCATATGTTCAGCGTGAACTCTAGCTGAGACAATCTCGGGGAATATCGCGACAGGGGACGGATAAAGTAGATTTACGAAAGAATGACGCTTGATGGCCACCCTAAGTTACCGCGAGCGAACTCGAGCCGAGCAGAGCTCGGGCGAGGGTGAGCGAGAAGTTGGTAGCCGATTGAGACCATCATTCTCACCCAAAAACCAATCCAACGATGCCCGAATCCTTTTTCCAAGTTCATGCCCCGGGATGTGTGGGTTTCCCCAGAACCCGGCGCAATATGGGTCCAATACCGCATCTAGTTCTGGACCTGCCCGAGGTCCAAGTCGAAACGAAGGGTGTATTACAGCGAGCCGTGGTATTGGGTAACTGCCGGTCTGTCATTCGGGAGGTTGTGCATTTGTTTGGAATTAATGAGAGGGAAATTGCAGAGGCGAACATATTCCAGTGAAATTGATGAAGTCACGATAGCGGGCCTGCCGCGAAACGCGGGCTACAACAATTATTAAGGTTCAGGTCTTAAGATAAGGCCTCGCCGAAGGCCTTAATTCCAAAAAAGGAAACATATTCTCAGAGGCTTAGACTGCGAAAAAACCGCATACTTCAAATCGTCAATATGGGCCTGCCATTTCTACGGGTATTGTCCAGTGTGTCCACGTTGGCCATAACTCGTAAATCCAAAGTCCAATTCCCCCCTCAACTTCAACCCAGCCAGTTGCCGGTTACTACGGCGGTTAGAGAATATTTGGAAATTACTAGCAGTTACCCGCGTCGTCGCCACGGATTTTAAGTTACTAGATACATGTATCAAATTTTGAATCCCTGAAAACCTGAAGGACTACAAGGATGCCGCTCGTCGCCAACCTCCGGTTGGCGACGAGCGGCCTCATATGCTGTGACCCGGTTAGCATTTAGTGAAGACTGCCTTCATCGTGCCACGGTGGTTGCAGAACACTGCTGCAGATGATTTTTTTTCCCTTTGAGAGTCAGATCTGAATTTCTCTGCCGACTGCCTTCATGATGTGATTTTCACCAGGTTTGCTATCCGAACTGTTGCGTGGTATTCAAGTGGTATTCAGATAACTTCAAGTCACCGGTCACACAAAGCATTGAAGCCCAGCCTTCATCTGGCTGTCCGGAGCATTGTCAATTTACTTACTCTCCGTTCACCTACTCGGTTACTCGGTTACTCCCCTCAGTCGCTCTCGCGCTCTCTCTCCGATCTCGGCCTTCATCTTGCCTTCATCCTTTTTCATCCTGGCACATAGGATTTACCTTGATGGGGCAGATTCAGGAATCCAAGAAAGGTGACCGTGTCAGACGACTACACACAATGGTTCCAACCAGAAACAGTGCTCAAGTTGAAAATCGACATCGCTGTGGAGCTGGAATGAACCATCGGCACAAACTGGAACCAGTTGACCGGATGAACCCGAATGCTCCCCACGTCTTTTCTTATGTAGATGGAGCAGAATAAGAAATCCAAAACAGACCCCAGGGACCTCATGTTGAAGTTTACAATACCTAAACCAACCAGAAACGGTCCCAAGTTGAAAAGTAACATCTCGACAGCGCTGTGGAGCCAGAATGAACCATCGGCATAAACCGGGATTCCTCCGGAAATCGGAACAGATGACATTACCCGTTCCCACAGGCGCCACTTTTGTCTAGCCAAACCACGTCTTTTCTTATATAGATATGTGCACCCACACTGCATGCTACAGAGAGGTGTTTATTCTTGACTGGGAGTCAAAGTCTCTCAATATGTACGCAACACGACCAGGAGGAACCAAAATTGTGTTCACATAAGCATGTTTAAGGCCTTAGGTGAAATTTGGCCCGCAACTTAAGGCTTAACCTAAGCCCTTAATTAAGCCCTTAGGCCTTAACTTGACCTTAAGGCCTTAGCCCTTAGGGCGAACACTGGTGTCGACACACTGCTGAATCCGAACGACACACAGGATGTGTATTACGGGTTTCAGCTGCTGAAGGAGCTTTGGAGTCTCCCAGACGCAGCTCCAGACGCTAATCCTCTATTTTCCCGTGCACGGCAGGCACTCCAAACATTCGGACGACTTGGTTATCATCTAGTGATGCCATATATCTGCCTCTCTCTGTCTTTGCGCGAACAACTAGTCCATCTCAGCACCGCGGCACATCTTCTCCTTATACTTTTTGCGACAGACAGGGCGGGACCAAGTTCATGGCGAATCAGACCTTCGTCAATATCATGATCATGATCAAGAACGCGTTCTTCTGCGTCGCAAAGGCAAAAATCGACATCCCTGACTCGTAATTCTTTCTGATCCTCCTCGGAACGGACCGCCTCGAAAAGCTGTTTGGCTTGATACGCACGGCGGTCGGAACAGACGCGAATGTCGACATCTATCAGTTCTCTACTCGCGCGTCGAACCTCACTGAAATATCGGTTATCCTGGCCAAGCGGCCCCGTTGGGATCGCGGCCCACGTCGGCTGAAGCTTCCCGCAGTAATCAACGAGAATGGTGATGTGAGCGCGAAAGCGGACCACGTCTCACCCGCATCGTGGCTCGGCGATCTTCACGTTGCCAACGTGGTCCTTCACTCCTGCTGGATGGAGGGACGGCTCAAAGCTGAAGGTATAATCCCTGGCGGCCGGGAGATGTTGGCGAGATGTGCCCAAAACCCTTCCTTCGACATTTTCACGCCTCTGGGCCACAGCCTTGTACGTGCTGTGGACGGCAGCTTGGATCCCGCAGATGCGTTCGCACCAGATCCCGCTCTATCCCGCCCCTCACCCGACGAGCAGAATGCCCCAGAGGCCGAGCCATTTTACGACGCCGAAGGTGACATCGAGGACGAAATTGCGTTCGAAATGCCGCAGAACAAGAGCCCTCACATCATCACTACTGACGGCAAAACACTCTCAAAGGCCAGCATCCTCAGCCAGATGATGCTGGGTCAATCCGCCCGTTCTTCCACGGATCGTATTCGACGGGTCGCAGGCTTTGGAGCGTTCAAAGCGCCTTCTGCGAATGGCCTCATCACCACTGATACCACTGCTGGCGCTCCTTCGTTGCGAGTCGGGAATCCAATTGCGGCACTTGTCTCGTGCGAGGAAAGAATATACCTCGCAGTGGGGCAAGTCAACCGCATTCTTTTCGGCACCCAATTTGTGGATGAGCTCGTTGTTGACCTTCTCCCAGATCAAGGGACTAAAGTCTCATTCCAAATTCTGCGTCTCCTTCCCGCAACACACGACGACAATCCAGACGGTCAATATGACTGGCGGTGGTCGTTGGCTTTTGAATCCACGTGCTCTAATATCCCAGGAACACTGATACGGACCCTGAATCCCACGATCTCTAATCGCGTGGCCGGAGCGCCTACGTACCTATTCTCAAGCGACGTGTTGATTCACGTCGCATCCGGAATCAATTCTCAACTTGCTTCCATGGATTTTGCGTCCATTCCAGAGGTGGTTCGGTCTGATAATTTCCCATATCGTCATAGAGGTATGAGAATCCGCTCGGGACCGTTGCGATACTGACATCGTCTCCAGGGAAAGCGTGTTTTGTGGTTGAACCAGACGATATTGAGTATCGCGGTAAGCTGGCAGTACAGGATTCGCTCGATTGCAACAAGTGCAGCCCTGCCGTTCCGCTCTCTCTAAAAAACAAGCAGCTCATTCTGCAGCATGATGGCGGCCACATACTTTTCGACCCGAGCATCAGAAGATCTGACGAGCCTTGTGGGCTATGTCTCCGCCCCTCCCCTCTGTGCACATTCGTTTTGACCACTGGACAAGGGACAGACTCAGCCCACCAGGTCGACTGGAAACGTTCGACCTGCCTCCGCAGATTGACGTTTAGCATGGCGGCGGCGATGAAATGGTCTCCAACGTCCCCCTGCACCAACTATCTTATCCAATGCCCGCTTCAGTGCGGGAAGATAATTTGGACATACAACATCGAAGCCCATTGTCGTAGCGCTCGACATGGACTCATTTCACTCAACAACGTCGCTCTCCCTTACACCATGCTAACACAGGAAGTCTCAGCAATGAAGAAACTGTACGACAACCGGCAGAACTACCCGCGGATTCGAGTTAGCAAAGGATCCCGACCTGCTTTGCGCACCTCCGATGCGCACTCGTCTCGGCTTGCTTATAGGTGCGCACTTCTTCTTATAATTATCTCCACAAATTTCTCATCTTGTAATTCTTCAATTTCAGGACGATCGCAGAAGAAGATCCACCTCCCATACAGGACGAGTCCGATGGATCCAACCTTGAAGACGACGGTGTCAACTACGATGACGCCGCACCTCCCAGAGGCCGCCGTGCACGAGCCGCGCGCGTAGATTCCGACTCCGAGTCCGGCCCCGACCACGGTGCAGCCCAAGGTCCATCATCACCGGACTCGGACGACGACTATGAACTGGAATATGCAGGAGATCCCATCCACGTGCCTATTCCTGCTTCAACCTATCTGCTTCCACCACTTGTTGAAGACGACGTCGATCGGGCTATTGAACACTATTACACAGGACAGAGTGGGACTGCTGTTGCCACTACTTCCGGTTCCGACGCGCACACAGACATGGAAATGTCGTCGTTGAACACCAATCCACCCGTCAGCGCTCCACAGCCCATTGCTTCCACTGTCTCACCGATACTGCCGACACCTCAAGCTCCGACTTTGGTTCAAAACAACGTCACGCAAACTGCCACTGGGCGCCCGCAGCGCAACAAACGGAAAGTCGCAGATCGCGACAATGGTGATGAAGACCCTTGAAATCATGCGACTGTGGCCTCATTATTGCTGGCGTCGATGCAACCGACCCGTTGTTGACGATTCGGTGTAACAACGGTGCTTGTCAAACGATTTGGGTACGTGTTCAATTCTTCGGCTTGATACAACTGCCTAAATCTCTTGTAGTATCATTCTGAGTGCGTAGGAAGCCCAACACAGCGGAAGAATTGGGTCTGTGGGCCGTGTGGAGGGGGGAAACGCCGGCGCCACCAAGCACTGGGGGAGTGATACATCACCGTCTCTCAGGAGAAACTGGCTTCCATACATCAGGAGCTCTCGTGAGAGACGCCAGATGATGCATCACTTGAGAGCACCGGACCTTTTTACCCGGTGGTGCTGTAACCGATCAATGTTCCAGGCGGTGGCGAGCTCGTCGTCGACGACGGCGTCAAGAGTGTGTGCCCGTATTTGCCAACAACATCGACGGCGCGCTGCCATAATCGTCCAAATCGGGCAAATTCTTGTTTGGCGGGCAGCAATCCGTCGCGCGACGCTGGGCGCACTTCGGGGCCGATCACGCTGGAATTTAGGGAAATGGTAGATAGCATCCTTATCTACAGCATGTGTACGTATGGGACAATTTCGATTAACGAAAGATATGTAGCGCCCGGTTCTTTGCCGTGCGCTGGCCGCGGCCGCTGGGTGCTGTGGCAAGCGCGCGATGACCCGGGCTGGCTAACCCATAGCGTTGTGGGAACGTACACCCCCTGCGTCACAATATGCGTTCCATTGCGCCCGCACGGCGCCCTGCGCACCAGCGTACGCGGACAGCCAGCGCCCGTCGTGGCCGGCTACAGCGGCGGGATGGCGCTTGGCGATGCGGCGGACACAGCTCGGTGTTGTACCCCTACGTCGCCCGGTACCGTACTGCTCAGAGCGACAGACGCAGGGCTAGCGCGGGGGGCGGCGCGTTCCGCGAGCCTTGGCGTAGAACCGCCTGTTAGAGCCTCTCGAACGCGCTGCGGGCGCATCCGGTTCGCTAGCAGCACGTGCGCGGGTCGACATCGCAGCGGCGGCGTGGCTCGCGTCGCTGGCGTATATGCCCAGTACAAGAAAAAAAGAGGAGAAACAGGTAGACTAGCACACCTTGAAACCTCGTCTCTACCACCAAGTTCCATCCCCTATTCCCGTACTACGCCAATGGGTTTCGATAGACACCGAGTTTGAGGGACCAGCCGATAAAAGGAATTCCGTCGCGGGTAATCTGGGCATCGCCGAGAACGGGAGGCTGGCCTGAAAGCATGTTGCTATAAGTGAAGGTATGGGCAAGCGACCGAGGGCATGGACGTGCGACGGCCCAGGGGACACAGAGAGTCGGAATCAGAGATACGAGGTGGTGGGGAAGAAGAAGAAAGAGAGTGACGTGGCGGCTCGGCATCACTCGGTTAACGCGGCTTGGGCGGCTCGGGCAACCGGCATCGTCGCGGCTCGATGAGAAACCCGCCATTTCCTTCTTGCCATTCCCACCCGGGGGCCTATGAACATTTTGAACCACCCAAGTGGCTCACATTCGCACCGCAAAACGTTCCCCCAAGGTGGGAATCTCTCAGCTAAGAAATGGACGAGTCCAAAATCGGGTTTGCGCTCTTTTGCACTGCAATATCCAGAGACGGGAGAGACCAAAATAATTTGACTAAAAAGATGCACGGACGTATATTGACTCCAGGTATGTTGCATCAAATACCCTAGACCAACGGGAAAGTCCTGCTTGCACAATAAAATGTTGTGATCTGTGTGATTGCAGCAAAACGGGCTTCGTCTGAACGTTATCTTTTACGCTGAGAAGTTCTGAACAGGCAGAAGGCCTTATAATCAGGGCATGTACCTCTGAGCCAGAGGTTGAAATACGGACTTAGGGAAAATATGAGAACATAGAAACTCGGGGATATCACCAGCTCTGGCCCGCCGCTTGCGGTTTTGCGCTTTCATTCGAGGATTGATACCATGTCCAATAATTTTCCGCTATTCAGATACAGTCTTTGTGCCCCGGCCAACAATTTTGGGAACGGGTGCGTCCAAAACAGCATATGCTCCATATGACCCTATCGAAGCACGATAAAAATGCAGAAAAGCACAGTGCGATGCATACATATGGCCCGCACAACATGTTAAAAATCTAGGGCAAACGAACACGTTTTGCGAACAGAATAAAATGTTCAGCGAAATAAAGTGTGATGCAAAGGAGCCCAAAGAGGCAGTCCTCAGTCACCACGGGAAACTGCGTTCGTCTCGAGTCAAAATGCAACATCCCCGAAATTTTCAGCCCCCAAATCGGCGTTGAACTAGACATATGCGAAACCAACTCAAGGCACCAGAAACTACCTGAAAGTACCAGAGAAATCACTCTAAACCACACATCTGACGTTTTCGGCAACTTTCCTCCACATTCGGAGGACGGTCAATTTACATCGTCAACCATGACTATTTGAAGCAATCTATCAACAGGGTACATGCGAGTATGGAGAACTACACGACTGGAACGACGTGGGACGGGGAGGGACGGTGAGAAATATATAAGGCAAAAACAGGACAGTCTGTATGGCGAACATGTACATGTCGCGGGAGAGGGCAAGCGATCCGCATTAAAGATTTCCGTCTTCAGTCCTGGCACCACACCTGCGGGCCATCAGGAGGCGGCGGGGCGGCGGGAAGCGGCGGGAAGCGGCGGGAGGCATCGGGAAGCGTCGGGAAGGGACGAGGCATTGTATGCGGGAAGTGCATGGAGCCGCAGCTGGGGAATAGCGGCGAGTAGATGATAGGCCGTGCGACGCGCTGGACCGTAGCATGGGCGGTGCGACGCGCTAGAACGCGGCGGAATCGGCGCGCTAATAC